>RDPX01000121.1:111552-123159 GCA_003991215.1 Morbakka virulenta
GTTATTCCAAGACGAGCTAATGCTATTTTCCCAGGTCTCCAAGATATTTATAAATCCTATTACCGGACACGTTCTGCAATAGAACGCTTTTTTGGTCGAGTTAAGAAAAATAAGCGACTAGCGCTAAGATTTGACAAGCTGGCTCACACCTTCTTTTCATTCTTTGCTTTGGCTGCAATCAAGTCTCTTGGATTAATTTGTTAACAGTGCCATAGTAGCTTGATAGATAAAAAAGTTCCTTATTTTATAAATTGCTTATCTAAAAACTCAAAGAATTCTTTAAGGCAAGGAGATATAGGTTCCTTGTATTTTCATTCTTTCGGAGGTAATGTCTTCATAGCGGAAAACCTTATCTTTGGGCATCTGACCTTCTAACATAATAGCCACGCGCTTTGAATTCTTCCGAGAGAAAAATGTTCGGGTATCTTCTTTGAATTGACCGTAATCTAGGTTTTTCAGTGCTTCGATTTTT
Source organism: Morbakka virulenta (assembly GCA_003991215.1). Taxonomy (NCBI): domain Eukaryota; kingdom Metazoa; phylum Cnidaria; class Cubozoa; order Carybdeida; family Carukiidae; genus Morbakka; species Morbakka virulenta. The sequence goes on from RDPX01000121.1 coordinate 112,025, forward strand.
TTTTCGGTTCGATCAAAATCTCCCCGATGAGTAAAAGCAAGTTCGTCGAGATGAACAGCCATTCCCGATAAGTTAGGTGGGGGAGTTTTTAGCAGGGTAATCAGATTGGTGCGGATCTCTTCGAATCGACCTTCCGGAAGAGCTGTTTCGAAATCCTTTATATAGGTTTCTAAGAAAAGATCAAAGCGCGCAATGAGCTCATCCGGTTGGTGCGTACTGGACTGAACCAGAAAAATCTTAAGTAGTTGCTCTTCCTCTTCAAAAGTATGTACCTTTGCGATGTAGGCAATCTGTTGTTTAGTGCGTAGTTCAGTGAAAAATTCTTCTTTAAGAGCGGTTCCTAAGATACTTGTCGAGGCATTCTTTTCGAAAGAAAAGGGGCCTCCTTGAAGAACGAGAAGAGCGGCACTCCCTAGACTTTGACTCTGTTCAAAGATCTTATAGGGTCCTTCACGACTAGAGAGGACGAGGATCTGTTTGCGTACTTGCTCTTCTTTCGGATAAGGCGTTGCGCGAAGTTTCTCTTTTGTTTTTCCCCAGATCTTATGAGCTTCTTCTTGCGATAAGTTTCCTGTTAGCATTGCCTCTATATAAGTTTGTTGAAAGAGGCTTTCTGCGAAACTGAGATAGTCTTCGTAAGATAGGGTTTGCAAAGCAGCGAGTTTTTCTCTTTGTCTAGGAAAGATAGTAAAAAAGAGGTTTCTCATGATTTCGATCGATTGCGAAGCGGGCATGGCTTTTTTAAAGTTTTCATAAGCACTTGATAGTGAAGTACATTCAATCTCAAATTCTTCTTTAGTGAGTCGACTTGTTTTCAGACTATTTAAAAAGGTTTCTAAGAGTTTAGGTGCTTTTTCGCTTTTTCCGTTGATGTGGAGAATAAGGTCGACATCTTGAGCGAAACAGCTTGCCGATAAACTTGCGGCTTGTGCATAGGACAAAGAGGAAGCCGTTTCTTGTTCAACGCCTCGAAGAAAAAGATCGGTCAGAACGGCATGCTTAGCCGATCCGTCGATATAGGGAGTCTTAAAATGAAACGTCCAGGAGATTTCGGGTATACGATAGTTTGTATCTTCCCAAAAGTAAACTTTTCCGGCTTCATTATCTGCAATAAGGATTGGATGAGGCGTTTCCTCAAACGCTTTATTTTCCGTAACCAGCTTTAAGTCGGAGGGAATGTAAGGATTAGGATCCGGCATTGCAATGTGTAATTCATGCGTACTATTGCCCCAGTCTTTGAGTTGAGCGGGGTCGATTTTGCGTGTGGTATACTCTGCTCCTGACCATTTTTCTGTTTTTTCGGGGGGAAGTAGGGTCAGATCCGGGGAAGTGGTTAAGAAGTAAGATGCATTCTGAGGGGTAAGCAAGTTAAGCAAATCGGCATTTTTCCGGGTGTCGAAGGCGGTTGGAAGGTAAGTTTTTTGAGGAAACGTTTCGAGTGACTCTCTCGTTAAAAGATCGGCTAAGTTTTGCACATAAAGAAAAGGTGTTTCTCGAGATTGGTACTCGTAGTCGATTTTAGATATGATCTTCATTTCATCAAAAACAAAGGGAGGAATGCCTTGTTTTTTGATCTGATTTAGAGCTTGAAAACTTCTTTTGATAACCGTTTCAAATTGCTGAACTCCTTGAGGAGTCAGGTCAAAATCAAGAGTAAAAAGGGCGCTTTCTTTAGACCAGCGAGAGATCCCAGCTGAAATGTCTTCAATGAGTTCTTCTTTTCTTAGCTGACTATAGAGGCCGTGAGGATGTTTGCTTTGAAGGAGATAAGCCAATAAAGTGTGAGAATTGTTTTCAAGGTCGAGCACTTGATTCTGAGGGAGTTCCCAATTAAGGCTGAGTGTGCGAATGTCTTTCACAGGCTTTATCGCAATGAGATGCCCTTCTTGGAGGGCGGATGTAAGTTTTTCCGAAAAACGGGATTTAGGGCTAGCTGTAAGTGGAACTTTAGAAAAGTAAGCCGCTGTCACTTCTTTGAGTTCACTCAAAGGAAGGTTAGAATAGAGAACAAGGTGAGCTTTGTTTGCGCTATAATTCTCTTGATGCCACTTTAATACTTCACTACGGGGAATGTCTTTAAGGGTTTGAGCGCTTCCGGTTAAGAAACGGGCATTGGGGTGACGGGGGTTTCCGGTCTCTTTGAAAACCATGAAGAGACGATAAAAATCGTTTTCGAGGTTTTTATCGTTTTCTTGATCGACCGCATGCAGCTCTCGCCCCACACCAGAAGTGCTAAAAAGAGGGTTGATAAACATGTGGGCAAATTGGTCTAAAGTCTCTATAAAAGCATCGTGATTGATGGAAAAAATATAAACTGTTCGGTCAGGTGCTGTATAAGCGTTGAGGAGCCCCCCGTGATCGAATACCTGTCTTTCGTACCCATTTTCGTTGGGGTAGGTTTCGGATCCCATGAAGAGGAGATGCTCAAGAAAATGGGCCATTCCGGGATAGGCGTCCGGATCCGACCAGGAGCCGGTTTCCATTGCAAGTGCGGCGCTTGACTGATTCGCTCCGGGATCAGAGATGAGATAAGCTTCAAGCCCGTTTTCAAGACGTACTTTTCCGGTCTTTCTTTCACTGAGACTCGGCGTGAGAACGCTGAGTGTATTTTTATCCGGGACATCTTCGAAACTTTTTTCCTGAGCGAAGCTCAAGAGATTCATAAGGAGAAAAAGGGGGCAAAATAAATAGCGGATGTTCATAAATACCTCATCCTGGGAAGGTTTCGTAATCTTGTTTTACACGGTTCCATAGGTACTCTGCGCGTACCCTTCTTTTTTCGTGTTTATCTTTTACCTGTTCGCTGCCGGGAAAATTCTCCATATCGATTTCCGGTCCAAACGACAAGTGAATCGCTCCGCCGTGGGTAATTCGGGTTTCTCCTAGCTCTATTTCGGTTGTCTCAGGAGGAGGGAGGAGGTGATAAGTAGAAAGAGCGAGGATGTAGAAATGAGTGGGGCGCTTGGCTTTCTTTGTCATAAGATAAAACATCTCGATACTTTGGGGGTCGAAAGAAGCAATTTCAATCTCTCCTATGTCATTCATCCGGTCTCGTCCTCCGCTTGGAGCTACATAGACCGCATGCCCGCCATCGCTTAAGAGCTCGGCCATCCGTTCCATCGTGCGCTTATTATGCATTTGCTTTTCATGTTTTTTTTCGGGGGGAACGTCGATATGTTTTTTAGAGTGGATACAGAGAAGATTGCACCCCATACTGAAAGGAATTGCAAGAGGGTCGGAGGTTACACGCGCTCCCGCAACGAAAATCAGTTTTTCCGCTAGTGTGGGAAATTCGGGCTCTAAAAGGATACTAATGACCATTGGATCGGCTTCGATTTGATGGTTGGCGAACAGAATGACATTCTCCTTTTTTTCAAGCTGAGAAACGATTTGCTTCATATTTTCAACGCCCTTAATGGTAGAATGAGGTAAATCTACTAAAGGGCGGAGAAAATCTAAGCCAAATTGATAGTAGTCGTAGGGATTACGTATTCTCTCGTGGTAAAATTCAAACTGGTAGGGAGAAAGAAATTGTTTCTCTATGAGGTCGAGAAAAGATGAAAAGGTAGGCAGAAACTCTTTAATGTTCTTCTTATGGGAAGCGATCACCTCGTTATAGCTATGGAGAAAGTCTTTAAGGATTTTTCTATATTTATACGGGATCTCTTCCTTTGAGGTAAGAGTATCGATCCGGTCTTCGATTGCTTGGACAATCGGTTTAGAGCTCGAGTTTTTTTCCATCGGTTAGCGAGTAAAATTCATAAGCATTTAAGTGAAATTCGTCATTAGAGGTAAATTCGATCTTACCTTTCCATTTTTTGGCTAAACTCCCAAAGAAATCTTTATCTCCGTGCGAAAGATAATCCTCTAGCGCAGGGTGGGTCATGAGTCGGAGCTTAGGCTCTTTGTCAAGGTTCATTAGGCGTGTAATCGCACGCTCGATTTCAATCGAGATGCTCTCGTGATTTTTGATCATTCCTTTACCGCTGCAATAAGGGCAATTGGTAAAAAGCGTCTGGATGAGAGATTCACGCGTTCGTTGTCGTGTCATTTCGGCTAAGCCAAATTCACTCATTCCTAGAATAGTACATTTTGCCGAGTCTTCCTTCATCGCTTCTTTTAAGGTGTCTAAGACACGTCTTTGATTCCGCCTTGATCGCATATCGATGAAGTCACAGATAATCAGGCCTCCGATATTGCGCACTCTTAGTTGTCGCGCGATTTCTTCGGCCGCCTCCATATTGATGCGTACGAGGGTTTCTTCAACATTAACGCCCGATTTAGACGGTGTGCTGCGCCCGGAATTTACATCGATAGTGTACATTGCTTCTGTCTTATCGAAAAAAAGGTAGCCCCCATTTTGCAGCCAGATCTTTCTTCGTAAGCAGCGCTCGATTTCATTCTCGACGGCAAAGCGGTCAAACATTGGGATTTTATCTCGATAGTATTCGAGTTTGAGCGTGTGTTCGTCTTTATACTTGCGGTAGAGTTGTTGGCAGTAGCGGAAAGTTGTATAGTCGTCGACTAGCATCCGTGCATATTTTTTATTCACGGCTGTTAAGACAGCTTTCTTGACAAGGTCTGATTCGCGGTAGATACAAGCCGGTTCCTCGTATTGATGGAATTCTTCCATGATTCTCTCCCATGTTTTAAGAAGCTCATGAGCTTCTTGGACGAGGGTTTCGGTTGATGCATCGGTACTGGCTGTTCGACAAATAAGCCCCATTTTTTTAGGCATTTCAAAAGCACGGATTGTTTTTTTCAGACGCTCACGTTCTGAGCGGTCTAAAATCTTCCGCGAAACCCCGCGGTGAGGAGCGTTGGGAAGTAAGACGAGGTAACGGCCCGGAATGGAGATATTCGAAGTGAGGCGCGCTCCCTTAGAGCCCATTGGCTCTTTAACGACTTGAACCAAAACCGGATGGCCGATCTCCATAAATTTTGAAATGTCCGCATCCTTTACATTGCGAGTCTTGATTGAACTGATGTCGTAGTCCCAGTCGAATTCCATGTCGAACATTTCTTGAAATTTCTGCGTGTTTTCGACGATATCGTCGATATGAATGAAACCATTCTCTCCTTCGTTAATATCGATAAAAGCCGATTGGATATTATGGAGAATATTGATCACTTCTCCTCGGTAGATATTTCCCGAGAGTTGACGATTTCGTTTGCGCTCGACAATTAAATCCTGGAGTTTTCCATATTTTAAAATCGCACAGCGCTTTTCTTTCGAGGTAACATTGAGTAATAGTTCTTTCATTTTTAGTCCTATACTTTATAGGTTGTGCTTTGCATTCACCTCATTGATTTTCAGATATTTGAATACTTTCCTCTCATAAACGGCAATTTGGCTATTTAGTTAGTCGAAAAATCTTCAAATCTCCAAGAGTTAAATTTCAGAGGACAACCTAGCTCCAAGAGCAAAGACCTATATTAGGTGATGACGGGTTCTTTTTCCAGAAAAATTAGGATTCTAACTGAGTCTTAACTTGTTTAAGAAAGCCGCTATTGACGAGGTTAAGAGCTTCTTGGACACTAGTTTTAAGGGCTTCCGGTTGAGCGTCTCCATGGCACTTCATGATGACCCCTTCTATGCCGCAAAGAATAGCTCCCGAGCATTCAGCGGAATAAAGTTCTTTTTCAAGTCGATTTAAGATTGGTTTAGAAAAAAATAGTGTATCTTGATTTTCATGAAGGGTTTCGAGAATGAAAGATGAAATTCCTTCAGCCGTTTTTAAAAAAATATTTCCCGTGAATCCGTCGGTTACTAAAACATCGATTTTTCCAGAAAAAATGTTTTTCCCTTCAACATTACCGATAAAAGTATCGCCGAACTCTTGAAGCAGCCGATAAGTTTCCCTTAAATCATCGCGTCCTTTTTTTTCTTCGGTTCCAATATTCAAGAGTCCTACTTTAGGGGACTTAATTCCACGGCTTTTCTGATAAGCCAGCCCCATCCGTGCGAACTGAATCAAGTGTGTGGGTGTGCATTGGATATTTGCTCCGACATCGATGACGGCAACAGAGTTTTTTTTGGTAGGGAGAAGGGTGAGCAGTGCAGTTCGCGAGATTCCCTTTAACATCGGTAGATACATCTTAGCACTAGCGATCAGCGCTCCGGTATTGCCTGTGGAAACGAGCGCATCGAGTTTTTTTTCTCTCAGCAACCGGATCCCCTCACAGAGAGAAGATTTTTTTTTGAGCCGAATGGCGTGGAGGGGATCATCCTCCATATAGATGACTTCTTCCACGCAAATGGCATGCACTTGTTTTTCCTTTAAAAAGGCAGTGCATTTTTCTTTGAAAGCGTCGAACTTTTCTTGAATTTCCGGTGTCGTGAATACAAAAAGATCGCAAGGAAATCCTATGCCTTGCAAGATTCCTCGTAAGGTTTCGAATACATAGGCGCAGCTATGATGATCTCCGCCTAAGAGGTCAATTCCAATGAGGGGAACTTTACTCTTGTTCTTCCGAAATAACGACGCGTCCTGCATAGAAGCCGCAGAATGGGCACATTCGGTGGGGGAGTCGCATTTTTCCACAGTTTGAGCAACTTGAGACATCTTTTGGGGCCTTGGCGTCGTGCGCCCTCTTGGTATTTTTTCTTGCATTAGAATGGCGATTTCTTGGGACTGCCATCGGGTATTTCTCCTGTCATTTCAAATCCGCAAAAGGGAAGTTAACTTGCCTCTCTTGTATTTTGGGATTTTTTTTCTCTTCGCGTAAATATTTGTTTAGTTCGGTCCGTTTAGGACAATTACCCTTACATTCTACAAAAAATGGGACTTCTAGTAAAATAGCTTCCCGCAGAGCAGGCATGTAATTGTAAATCTGCCCTTTAATTTGGCTTAACTCTTCGGTCTGGTAGTAATTCCTAAGCTTAATAAGTGTCTCTGCCGGCTCATTGCAAATCGAGCATGGAATGCTAAATTGGGCCTGAATTTTTAGCTGAATGACCAAATGCTCTTCGGCTAAGTAAGTTTTCCCTTTGATTTCAATAGATCCGGTGAATTTCAGGTCAGACTCATCGACATTGATAAAAGAAGGAGAAAGGGTTTCCTCAATGGGTTCTGATTTCTCTTTGTGGAGGCGGTCGATATGAATCGTAAGTTTTTTTGACATTAAAAAAAACCTTGTCAGCTTAGTTGTTTAACTATAAGGAATCATTTTGAATAAATCAAGCCAACAGAAGATTAAAAAAAGTTATTTACGTTTTATTTAATAATCTTTAATTTTCTCTTTTGAAAAAACAAAACTTCAATTATGCTTGCGTATCAAGCTTTGATCAATTAAATGAATCTAAGGAGAATATCATGAGTTTAGGATTAGCTATAGGATTAGCTAAATGCGCAATTCCGCGACCTGCACGCGAAGTAGTACACATGGGCCATTTAGCGGCAGCAGGCAAAATAAGAAATTGGCCAACTCAAATTAAAGTGCTAAAAAAAATTGCGTTTCGAGTAGCTATCGCCGCAGCGCTCTTTTTTGCCGCTAAAAGGTGCAACCCGGCTCTTACGGGGCTGACAGGTGCTATTGTGTCCTTGCCTGCAACTCTTATTGCAGTTGGGGGTAAGTTATTACTTGAGGGGGCCAAGATGATAAAAACAAACTGGTCTGCTCGTGCATTTCAAGAAATAGGTAAAGGCTTTGCTTTAGTAGCAGCTGGATATATTTCTCTTCAAAAACACAACGCTTTCCGTATAGGTCTAGGTGAGCAGGTCATGCAAAGGTTTGCGCCATTACAGAAGTATTAAATGAGGGGAAAATGATGTTAGGGTTAAATATTAAGCCCAGTCGCACCATTCCACGACCTTTTCGCGATGTGGCTATGGGGTTATCAAACATCACTAGCATAATCTCGGCTCACGCCTCTCAAAGAGACGGACTCGATGAAGCACGTAAAGTTCTTTTTAAGGGGTCAACCGGGGGAACGCTAACTCTTCCTCCTGCGAAAAAGATGATTGCCGGGTCTCTTCGCCTTACACTTCTTGCTTTAGGCATATTTGCTATTAACTACATCGGATGGCAAAAGGGGCCCTTACTTGTTGTAGGTTCTATCGTTTCATTGCCTACAGTGGCAATTTCTGTTGGAGGTGAAATGCTATTTGGCGGGATGCGCCTTATTGGATCAAACTTAACAAGAAGGGCTTTAATAAGTCTGGCTAAAGGGTTTGCTCTCTTAGCAAGTGGCTATTTTGTTCTTGAGCACCATGACTTTGTTCATCCTTTCGGGATTGTTGACAAAGCCATTGATAAGGCAGCTGAAAAATATGCGCCGGCTGTCGCTCGTTGGGTTACCCCAACAAATGACTGCTACCCCTGAGCGCCGCTTATTTATTGTTTAGCCGACTCGGTTATCGACGCTGGTTCTCTTTCTAACCATCCTCGGTCTTTAAACCCTTTCTTTTATCCAAATTTGATCTACAGCTAACTCGCCTACTCTAAGCAGAGTATATCCAGTTACTCACCTTACGCAAAAGGAGTCATTTGCTGTAAATTTCTCAGTTCCTCAAATGCCATTTGATTTGCTCTAACGATTAGTTTGTATTTCAATGAAAAATGATTTAACCTTGTTTTCACCCTCAATATTTCCAATTTACAATAGGCTACAATAGATGCAAATATGTGAGTCTTCTGTGTTTTTACAACTTTTGTGGGAGATTTCTCTAGACTTGCATTTTGTTTGATTGATTTGTGATACTCTTCTATTCTCCATCGTTTTTGATAGATCTCATAGACTTTTTCAGCATCAATTTCTAAGTCATTAGTAACAAGATATAATTCCCCTGTAGACCCATCTTCGTTTTTGAAGACCTTCTTCATTAGGCTCACAGGAAAAGAAAGGTCTTTTAACCAGACCTTTCTTTTTTCACCATCTTTGAGCTCTAGTGTCTTTAAATTTCGATACTTTCTTTTTCTCTTATCTTCTTCCGAAAAGGCCAATAAACGATTCGATTTAATTCCAAAAATAAACTTCTTATTCATTTCATATTCTATAAACTCCATGTTCTTCTTTGCTCCAAACCAATTATCTGCAAGGATATACTCAAAACATATTTTATTTTTTTGGGCTTGTTTTATCTGAGATCGAAACATCTCATTTTTTGTTGTCGATGATCTTCTCATTTCTTTTTTTGTCTTTACGTCACAGAAAATAAGTTCTTTATGAATAGTCTCTATTGAAACCGGAAAAGCTATATCATCGTAACGTACTAAACATGATAGAAGATTAACTCCTTTGATACATCTTCCTTTAGCATGAGAAAAATGCCAACAAATGATTTCATTCTCATCTGTGTAAGGTTTTTCTTCTATCGTATCGTCTATGATCAGGACTCCATTTTTTTCTTTTTCAAACTTTCGCACCTGAGGTTTAATGTATTTCCATAAGTCTTTTGACCCAAGATCGCTCTCTCTTAAAAATCTGCTAATTTTATCATGACTCACTTCTCCTTCTAATAACGCTTCAAGTCCTGTAGCAGTTGCGTATTTGTTTTGGCTGATGAGGTAATCTGTATAAATATCCAGCAATTGTTCTTGAGCCATTTTTTTCTCCTTAATCAGGAAAAAAATAGTGCTTTCAAAAAAATCTTTCAACTCAATTTTGCGTAAGGTGAGTCCAGTTAGCTGCGCGCTAAATTTCGAAAAAGCTAAGTATTTATCTTGAAAAAGCGCAATTAGAGAACAGTCCCTTAATGTCTCATGACTTCTAAGATCGATTGCGCGGCTGCGCGACTTGCGTCCTGCATTCCGATTAGATTTTTTAGATTGCGGCAGGCGTCACTACAACCGTGACGTTTTACCTGACTTAAGAAAAATTCACGTAGTTTGGCTTCTAAGTTTTCTTCGGTGAAATTAGGACCAAAGAGCTCCGGAAAGATTTCCCTTTTTCCGATGATATTAGGAAGAGCGTAGTAAGGCAAGTGGATACGGAGGATGTCGCGCGCAATTAAAACATCAAGCGGGCGAATCGCAAAGGTAACAACAGTAGGGACCGCGTGCAGAGCGAGCTCTAGAGTGACTGTTCCCGAAGTAGCGATTGCTAGGTGTGAATCACGCATCTGTTCATAGTTATGTTTGGCATTGATGATAAGGGTTTGTTTAGAGGCATGCTGTTTTAGGAAGGGGAGGAAGCGCTCTTCCGAGGATGATATTGCTAGTACGAATTCCTTACTGCCTTTAAGCAATTTTTCGATGACTTTAATTTGTATTGGGAAGTTGCGCTGAAGTTCTTTTTCTCGACTTCCGGGGAATATAGAGATTAAAGCTGCTTTTTTCGGGATATTATAAAGTTTGCGCCAGTTTTGATCATAGTTGTGCTCAATAATTCGTTGGATCAAAGGGTGGCCAACGTAGGTGGTATCTAGGTCTCTTTTAGTGAAGATATCAGGCTCAAAAGGAAGTAAGGTAAGCAGTTTATCAAGAGATTTTTCCATTAGGGGAATGCGTTTTTTACCCCAAGCCCAGACGGTCGGACAGACGTATTGGATCCGTTTTGCCGGACAGTTTTTACGCATTAACGCTTTAGCCATACGCAAGTTAAAGCCTGGATAGTCAATAAAAACAATTGCTTTGGGAGGATTTTTAAGGAGGTGGCTTTTGATCTTTTGGAAGAGTTTATAGAGTTTAGGAAGAGAAGAAAGGATGTCGAGGAATCCCATTACTTGAAAATCTTCCATGTTGAGGAAAGTTTTCATTCCTGCTGCTCGCATTTTGGGTCCGCCGACTCCTTCAATTTTTAAATTGGGATTTTGGGCATATAGAGACTGAAGAAGTTTTTCTCCGTGTAGGTCTCCACTGACTTCTCCTGCAAAGATAAAGAGATCTTTCATGTGAGTAGCTCCCGTTTGAGCCAGTCGATGCCTTTTTGAAACACTTCAGGTGAGGTGCTGTGTCCCTGGTAGCCAATTGAAGGACCGATAGTGAGTTCTATCGGGGAGGTGCTAATACCATTTTCTTTTGCCGTACGTGCTAAATGATGGATGAACGAAAAGCAGTGTTTTGTACTCACCCTTTTGTCATTATTTCCAATGTAAAAATGGATTTTTCGGCTATAGAGTTTCGGTATGAGCGATTCTAAGTTAAGCTTGGTTACGGCAGGGTCTTTGCCCATGGTTTTAAATTCCCGGGCG
>RDPX01000121.1:123868-134607 GCA_003991215.1 Morbakka virulenta
GGGTCTTTGCGCATGGTTTTAAATTCCCGGGCGTAGTTGAGGCGTGTTAGCGGTGCAAAGCCCAGTACCGCTTTAATCTCAGGGCAAATAGCGGCGACATGGCAAGCAATAAACGCGCCACGAGAAAGGCCGGCAACTCCGAGCCTTCCTTCTTGAGTGAGGTTTTTCTCAAAGAGTTGGTTAATTGCTTGCTTGGCTTGGATGATGAAGGAAGGAATAATGGCTTCTCCTCCTTGCATTTTTTCAGCCCAAACTTGGATGGCATTTTCTGGCGGGAGCTGACCTTCATGACCGGGAAGGGTGATTGAAAAGATACGTAGGGGAGAGCCTTGAAGGAGCTGAACCGGTTGATTAAACGGATTTTTTTGGAGGCTATCTTGAGCAGATAGGGCAAAGTAAAACAGCGTAGGCAACGGTCCTCGATTTAGTGAAGGACCTGTATAAAGGAGTGTGAGGTCATCTGAAAGCGTAAGTGCTTGAACGTCCATATTCCTGATGGTAATCAGTCAATCTGATGGGGAGCATAAAGGGGAAGGTGAAAAGAATCAAGAGTCAAAGAAAGAAGTGCCTTCCGGCACTTCTTTTTCATTCGCAACAAGAGATCTCCAATCTAGTTATGCAGAGGTCTCAATAAAGTGATCTTAGAGACCGGTTGCGTCGCCAATAGTTTTTGCTACGGTTTGTGAAGCGTTAGCTAGCTGAGGAAAGTAGAATCCTTCGTTAAGGCGGATAGGTCCGATCCAAGAAAGAACAAGGTTGTAAATTTTTGGAGGAGTTCCTTCAAAAAAGTTTACAGCTTCGTTTAGGGCAATTCCAGCGGCTAGAAGGACGACAGCTGAGTAAGCAATGCTTTTCCAGCTCTCGACTTCTCTGTATGGACGAATAATTATCTGAGGTGCGTAGCCTTGAATTTTTTCTACGATTGTATCCCAGGTACCCTTTTCCCTATCTAAATCTTCTGTTCTTTTAGATTCAGCGGTTGTAAGTCGTCCGAGTGTAGCAACTTGAACAACTTTTCCTAAACCGCGGATTACAAGTTCTCCGGTTGCTTGAACTCCGGCAAGGCTAACAAGAAGTGCACTAGCTCTAGCAGTACCTGTTAAGGATTTGCTGAGCGCATTTGAAATCATAGACATTTTTTTTCTCCTGTTTGAGAATAAAAGAATTCTAAAAACAAAAGATTTTAAAATAGTGTTATTTACTCACCTTACGCAAAATTGAGTTGAAAGATTTTTTTGAAAGCACTATTTTTTTCCTGATTAAGGAGAAAAAAATGGCTCAAGAACAATTGCTGGATATTTATACAGATTACCTCATCAGCCAAAACAAATACGCAACTGCTACAGGACTTGAAGCGTTATTAGAAGGAGAAGTGAGTCATGATAAAATTAGCAGATTTTTAAGAGAGAGCGATCTTGGATCAAAAGACTTATGGAAATACATAAAACCTCAGGTGCGAAAGTTTGAAAAAGAAAAAAATGGAGTCCTGATCATAGACGATACGATAGAAGAAAAACCTTACACAGATGAGAATGAAATCATTTGTTGGCATTTTTCTCATGCTAAAGGAAGATGTATCAAAGGAGTTAATCTTCTATCATGTTTAGTACGTTACGATGATATAGCTTTTCCGGTTTCAATAGAGACTATTCATAAAGAACTTATTTTCTGTGACGTAAAGACAAAAAAAGAAATGAGAAGATCATCGACAACAAAAAATGAGATGTTTCGATCTCAGATAAAACAAGCCCAAAAAAATAAAATATGTTTTGAGTATATCCTTGCAGATAATTGGTTTGGAGCAAAGAAGAACATGGAGTTTATAGAATATGAAATGAATAAGAAGTTTATTTTTGGAATTAAATCGAATCGTTTATTGGCCTTTTCGGAAGAAGATAAGAGAAAAAGAAAGTATCGAAATTTAAAGACACTAGAGCTCAAAGATGGTGAAAAAAGAAAGGTCTGGTTAAAAGACCTTTCTTTTCCTGTGAGCCTAATGAAGAAGGTCTTCAAAAACGAAGATGGGTCTACAGGGGAATTATATCTTGTTACTAATGACTTAGAAATTGATGCTGAAAAAGTCTATGAGATCTATCAAAAACGATGGAGAATAGAAGAGTATCACAAATCAATCAAACAAAATGCAAGTCTAGAGAAATCTCCCACAAAAGTTGTAAAAACACAGAAGACTCACATATTTGCATCTATTGTAGCCTATTGTAAATTGGAAATATTGAGAGTGAAAACAAGGTTAAATCATTTTTCATTGAAATACAAACTAATCGTTAGAGCAAATCAAATGGCATTTGAGGAACTGAGAAATTTACAGCAAATGACTTCTTTTGCGTAAGGTGAGTTATTTATTTGTCGAGATCTTATTGAGAAAAATCGAATAAGTAAAGAATGAATTGATAGTAAATATTAGACTATTATTGATTCCTTCTTCTTCCGGACCGTTTAGGCTTGATTTCATGATCTAAAGCCTTTTCGAAAGCTTTATTCCATTTTTCACTAATTTCTTGAAGAGCGGGTTCTAAGCGGCAACGGATACTAAAAAATTGAAGAGCAAGGCGAAAGTCAGGAACTTTTGGGATGCGAACGCTGTGCTTTCTTCTTTTTTCAAAAGGAGTAATCCGATACTGAGAGACAAGGATACCGATTGTGCTCATTCTTAAGCGGCGTGGGAGGCGGAAAAATATTTGAAAGGTGGTATCCATGAGAGTATGCGTTTCTGTGTAGATATCGCCAAGATGGGGAATTTTTTCTCGATCTTGGTAACGGATTCTAAGCCTTTTCTCCAGGATAGGAAAGATCAGGCAGGCAAGGAGAATCGGACGCTTAAGTTCGGGATGGTGCGGTTCTTGGAGAGTTCCGTCCGCTTCTTGTAAAAAGCTGTAGATTTCGCTGCCTTCGGCTTCTTCAAGGAACTGGGCAATGGATGGCAAGAGTTGTTGCAAAATACCATGGTCTGTCATGAGTTTGAAGAAGGGGTAGGCAGATCCCGATTCTAGCATGCGGAGAAGTTCTTCCAAAACACGGGCTTGTGCACTCTTGGTGATTTCGGTTTTGCATTCGATGAGAGCGATGCGCGCTTCCTCATCGACTGCGAGTCCAAAACGGGCTTGAAACTTCAGACAGCGGATCATACGAACCGGATCTTGCTTAAAGCGGAGGTAAGGCTGACCGATAACGCGGAGGCATTTTTTTTGGATATCCGGATATCCCCCCACGTAATCGATGATTTTTTGTTCGGCGCTTTCGTAAAAAAGACCGTTGATCGTGAAGTCGCGGCGGACTGCATCTTCCTCGGCAGAGCCCCACATATTGTCTTCCGTGATGAGTTCTTCTTGTTCAATGTTTCCGGCACGGAAAGTTGACACTTCGATTACTTTCCGTCCGAATCGGACATGAGCCAAACGAAACCGTTTGCCGATGAGGATAGAACTTGGGAAAAGGACTTTAATTTCTTCAGGTTTGGCTGAAGTGGAAATGTCGAAGTCCTTAGGTTTTTTTTTAAGCAGCAGATCGCGGACACTCCCTCCTACTAAGTAAGCGGTATATCCGGAAGTGCGCAATTTTTCAAGAATATACAGGGCTTTAGGGTCGATGTCGCGAAAGTTAATACCGTGCTCTTCTAGGCAGTAAGTCTTTGGTTCCACAGGCCTCTATTATGGATTTCGTTCAAATAGATAGGATATAGAATGGAAATTTTTTTTAGAAGAAAGAACCGCCTCCAAAAGAAGAGGCGGTCAAATAAAGGGAGGATTTAACAATTATCTAATGAGTCCACTTGCAAAAGGAGCAACCCAAGTGCGCGTTGCGTAAGATATGACCCAAACAGCTGCAAGACATTTAAAAGCCGTCGATGCATAAGAGATGGTTTTATTGATTCCCTCTTTGTGAGGGTCGTAATGATCCTGTTTAATGAAAGTGACTTTATCATTCTTTGCGGCTGCTTTAAAGCCGGCGGATAAAGCCCATGCGGCTCCCGCTATAATTGCAGGGTATTTTGAGATATAGCTGACAGTAGAAGCGAGCCCGCTAAATTTCTCAATAGCTGCTTTAGCCGCTCTTGCAGTTTCATCGGATCGATTCCAGATGTGAGAAGGGATAGCGGTCAAATGACCAATAGTATTACCTAGCATAAATTTCTCCTTGGTTATTAGAAACAATTTTAAAGAGCATAGCAAAACTAAGGAGTTCTTCGCAACCCTTTAATCTGTCTTATGGGTGCTCTATAGGGGGTTTCTAAGAGTCAATTTAGAGGGTATTTTAAAGTCTAATTTTACTATCCCTTTGAGTAAAAGTCTTACCATTCCAATATGCGACTGTTGAAAAATAGAAGAAATTTTTATGTGGTTTGTCTAAAATCGGAGCATGTTTAAACCCATACGTCAGATTAGCTGTAGATCGAATTTCGAGAAAGCGCAGCTTGCAACAGTCTGATGTCTTAAGTTGATCTTATGGGAATCCCAATAACCTTCCCTTATCCCTTTTCCAACAATTAACAACTCAATTCTTAACTGAAGCAATCCCCATCTTAAAGTTAATAACGAGTTGGTTGTGCCTTTTTAAAATATTTTTAACTCACCTTGCGCACGGATAGTGAGAGGAGAATTCATTTGTCCTCCACTGGGCGTGCGCAAGGTGAGTTTTTAAGCAGCTATTACGATATGGGTCTTGACTAGCAAACTCCTGATTTCTTTATAATTTTTAGAGCTTTTTGCAAAACTCCAAAAAAACTCTATCCCATTTACGTGAGATTTTCCTCGAACAAATTCATTCTTTGAATGCATTACTCTGTAATGCTCATATTCATTTAGAATAAGGCCATCATATGCTTTCCACCCATCTGTGTAAATGGTTGAGCGTTCTAAGATTCTCCCCTGAATAATCGGCATTAGCTCTTCTTTTGAGCACTCCTTCACCAGCGACACAATAGCCTTGCCATCTCTTTTCAAAAGCCCAAAAACAGAGGTTTTACCTGCTGCACCTCTACCTCTTCTACCTCTTACTCTACGAGCTGCAAAATAACTCTCATCTGCTTCAAAAACTCCTGGTTCTTTCTCAAGAAGAGAAAGGGAATCATGAAAAATAGCCCTTCTAAAGAGGCTATAATACCTGTTCACAATGTTGCGACTTAACTTTAAAATTTGCGCTGCAACGCTCGCATTTAGATCGTTTAAAAAACACCCCTAAAATTTTTCTGATTTTATATTTACTTAACCTATTAAATTTCATAGCAAAAAAACATATCTCTGTTTGTTTTGCTAGTCAAGACTTATGAGCTTATTAATGCTACTCTTATATTTCGCTATCACTTTCTCCGTTAATGAGGGAGGGATAGACATAGAAGTTATTGATCTCTGATACCGAAACGCTGCTTCAGGGTCAAAGGATTGAGCAGCCTTTTCAAGCCGATCAAGACCTGATTGAGCTCTTATTTCAATGTTATCGGGTCGATTCGAGATGTGAGAAGGGATAGCCGTCGAATGACCAATAGGTTCACCTAGCATAAGTTTCTCCTTGGTTATTAGAAACAATATTAAACTCACCTCATGCAAGGAGAGTAAGGAGCGAATTTTGTTATTTTGATTTACAGTGGTTTGCGAAAATCATTAGGATGACCTTTAATATTCTAGCAAAACTAAAGAGTTCTTTACAACCCTTTAATCCGTCTTATCTGCATTAGAGAGGGGGGGTAATGCATTTTCTTGCGCTTTCATTGAACCATGTTTCCTTCAATCCCTCTTTTGCCTATACTGTATATTTTTTAAAAAAGTACTTACCTTATGGAATTTTCTCTTTCAAAAGCAATTGGCGGAGCCCTTCTTGTCGGAGGAACGGCCATCGGTGCGGGAATGCTTGCGCTTCCAATTGTGACAGCGGCCGGAGGTTTTTTACCTGCAACGGTGATTTATTTGATTTGTTGGATTTTTAGTGCCTGTACGGGTCTTTTACTTCTCGAAGTGTGTTTATGGATGCCCAATGATGCCAATATTATTTCAATGGCGCAACATTTGCTGGGACCGATAGGAAAGGTCGTAGCCTGGATCCTCTATTTATTTTTGTTCTACTGCTTAACAATCGCCTATGTTGCTGGAGGGGGGAATTTCATTGTCTCCCTTTTTAGCGGTCATATATCTCACTTTATAGGACTTGTTATTTTTGCTGCGGTTTTTGGAACATGCGTTTATTTAGGCACTCGAGTTGTTGATCGAATTAACTTTATTTTGATGATTGGGCTGGGGATTTCTTACTTTGCCTTTATCTTCTTAGGGGTTTCCGAGGTCAATTTCGTATTTTTAAAACGGATCCATTGGTTTTCGGCTTTTATGGGGCTTCCGGTGATCTTTACCTCATTTAGTTTCCAGGGAATTGTTCCGAGCTTAACGACTTATATGGAGCGAAATCCGAAAACCATCCGTTTTGCGATTTTACTTGGAACATCTTTGCCTTTTGTATCTTATTTGATCTGGGAGATTTTAATTTTAGGATTAGTCCCCGTGGGAGGAACTCATGGACTTTTAGCGGCAGAAGCTCAGGGGTGGACAGCCGTTGAACCTCTTCGGTATATATTCCCCAGCTCTCCGATCTATGCCATCGGACAATTTTTCGGGGCTTTTGCTTTAACAACATCTTTTTTAGGTGTGACGCTTGGACTTCTCGACTTTTTATCGGATGGGCTCCGGGTTCCAAAGGTAGGTTGGAAGAAAGTCGCTTTGTGCCTTTTGATTTATGTCCCTCCTGTCATTATTGCCAATATCAATCCAACGATCTTTTTAAAAGCGCTTGGTTATGCGGGTGGAGTGGGGTGTGCACTCCTTCTTGGACTGCTTCCTGTGATTATGGTTTGGGTCGGCCGCTATGTAAAGGGTATTAGCCCTCTCCGCAAACAGTTGCCTGGGGGAAGGGTTGTCTTGATACTTCTTGTTTTTTTTGTTTTTTTTGAACTTTTCATAGAGCTTACTAGGGAGATGATTACATGAATTGTCCTTGTGGATCCGGAACATCTTACGAGTCTTGTTGCGAACCTTATCTCGATGGAGTAAAGTCTGCGCCCACTCCCGAAGCTTTGATGCGTTCCCGTTATACTGCTTATGCAAAGGGTAACCTCGCGTATATCGAGAAAACTATCGGAGGTCCGGCAAAAGTGCAGTTTGATCGAAAACGGGCTGCAGCCCTTATTCATGAAACCCTTTGGGTAAAGCTTGAAGTGTTGGCAACGCGTGAGCGCGGAGATAACCGAATGGTCGAATTCCGGGCAACTTTTGAGTTTCAAGGGAAAATTCAAGTGATGCATGAAATCAGCACATTTCAGAAAGTAGACGGAAAGTGGCTTTACTTTAGTGGAGATGTTTCATTTAAACGGGCCTGATTTTTCTTAAGAAAGCTTTCTTTCCAACAATAATGGTCGAGAAGCCCTTCTGTTGGTCTTCCCGTTAGATGGTAAGCGATATAAAGGGCTTCGACAGAGGCAAGCCCCCTATCAGGGTGGGGGCAATCCTCTTGCTTACGTGGATAGCTTGTTTGAAAAAATGGGGGCAAGCTCCGGTAAATCTGGTTGGATGAACCCGGAGTTTGCCGCTGCATGACGGCAGTATATTTCCAAGTAGCATCCAGAATGAAGAGTCCGTACTGATTGTCTTCATAAGTGAGGAGAGGGGCCTCTAAAGTAAGGATCATATAGTTGGGGGGAACCCTGACCCTATCTACGGGATACGTAAAGAAGTGCAGGTCTTCTCGGTCCCTTAACCCTTCAAGGCTGCATTTGCTCAGATTTTCCTTTCGGTGTCTTAAGATTATAGTAGGAAGAAAAGAAATCATTTTTTATACAGATTTATTAAAACATTCTAGCTGAGAATGCAAAAAACCTCAAGGGGGTTGATCTGATGAAATGGCTGTCTATCTTTCTTGCTTTAATGACGTATATTCAAGGAGAAATCCCCGCTTTCGTTGCACAGGATTTTTCAAAAGCTGAGGAGATGGCACAGGTCTATGACATGCCGTTGGTACTTGTTTTTACAGGATCGGATTGGTCTAGGGAAAGTGAGAAGCTAATTGCCGAGCTTTTGACAAACGCGCAAGATACCGTTCCCCTCAAAGAGATTGCCGTTTTAGTCCAGATCGACTTCCCCGATCTCAATATCCAATCGGGACAACGAGTTGAAAATAATTTCAAATTAAAAGAGCGGTTTCATGTGCGGAACTTTCCTACGATTGTTCTTCTTGACGTTTACCAAAATGAAATCTGCCGGCTGGGATACCCGATTCAGCGGGTTAATGATTATGTAGGTCATATTAAAGCCATTTTGCATGACTATCAATTCATCACCCGTCAGTTTAAAGAGGCTCGTGAAAGCTATGATGAGAAGACCTTGACGGCGTGTTTTCAAGCGGCTCAAGAACTTGGCTTTTCTTTCTTATGCGATCAGATTGTTTCGTTTGCAACGGATCAGCGCCTTGCTCCTTTGCTTTTATTAGAAAAATATGCCGGATTTATTTCAGTAGGAAGGGGAGAAAGTCAAGAAGCACGATCTCTTAGACAGGACATTTTGCAAAAAAACTCAACAAATCGTGAGAAAATACATTCGCGCTTGGCCCTTCTCGACTACCAAATCAAGGATGATGTCACACCTTTAGAAACTTTTCTGAAGCAATTTGAGTCTCATCATATCAATCTCTGTTGGAAGATCCACCTTTTGATCTCTGAGCATCTTTTTAATGAAAACAAGCAGAAAGAGGCGTTGGAACACGCTCGACTTTCTTATCTGCATGCACCGACCCAACATAAACAAGATGCATCCGATCTTATCGATCTTATTTCCAAGAAGACACATTAAGGATTTCCTGAGGAATTTCAAACAGAAACCGAGAAGGATTGCTGTTGCCGAGCTTCCCAAAGCGGGTCCGTTTGCGTGCCATACTGATGCAAAGGTCTTTCATGGCACGCGTAATAGCGACATAAAGTAAGCGGCGTTCCTCTTCGATTCCTTCGCGCGTTTGGCTTTTCTCATGGGGAATAAGATGATCTTCAAGGCCGACGAGGAAAACAGCGGGGAACTCGAGCCCCTTGGCACTATGAAATGTCATGAGGTTGAGGCGATCTTCACCCGACTTCTTTTTTTTGTGCTTCCGATTATCAAGGATAGTGCTTGAAAGAAATTCTTCGAGAGAGGGGTTCTCGGTGTTTTCATACTGCTGGAGCGCTTGAATGCACATTTGAACGTTGCTCCATTTAAACTCTTGAGCTTTTTCACTTTTCACCTCATCAAAGATTGTTTTTTTATAATTAATCTTTTCGATGAGCCAATGCAAGGCTTGATGGAGAGGATATGTATTAAACGCTTCTGCAGCCTCTTCCATAATCCGGACGAAGCTGATAACGCCGTTTTGCCCTCTTGAAGTTAGACTCTCTTTCAGTGGTAGGTATTGACCGTCCGCGATTCCTTGAAGAACTGTGATGAGGGGAAGTTCTTCCTTCCGGTTGAACTGAGTAAGATAATCGAGAGTTTTATCGGAAATCCCGCGATGGGGATAGTTCAAAATTCGCAATAGAGCTTCTTGATCTTTGGGATTTGCAATAACGCGCAAGTAAGCCATGAGATCTTTTACTTCGCTGCGCTCAAAAAACGCTGTTCCTCCAAACACCTGGTAAGGAATTCCACGGACGAATTGCTCTCCTCTTTTCCAAACCGTTTGTATTAGAGAGATCTCAAAGAGACGGGCTAGGTTATTAGAGCGATAGAGAATAGCGATTTCTTTCCAACGTAGATTTTTCTTTGTCTTGAGATTTAGCAATCGAGAGATCACTGCTTCGACTTCTTCTTTTTCATCCGGGGCATTAAAGATTTCAATTGTTTCTCCTTTGCCTTGATCTGTTCTTAGCTCCTTATCGTGGCGGGTTTTGTTGTTTCTGATAACGGCATTTGCCGCTTCTAAGATGTGAGAAGTCGAGCGGTAATTTTGCTCGAGCTTAATCGCAGTGTCTGCAGGAAAGTTTAAGATATGTTGAATTTCGGCTCCTCTCCATGCGTAAATCGATTGGTCATCATCTCCGACGACACAAAGGTTACGGTGTTTTTCTGAGAGAAAAGAAGCAAGCTGGTACTGAATTGGATTAGTGTCTTGATATTCATCGATCATGATATAGCGGTACCGGTCTTGATATTTAGCAAGGACTTCAGGAACCCTTTTAAAGAGTTCGACAGTTAGCGTCAGCAGACTGTCAAAATCTAAAGCATTATAAGCACGCATAGCGGTTCGGAGTTTTTTGTAGATTTCTTTAAGAAAAGCTGTTTCTTTCTCATTGCTCAGCTTTGGGAGCGCTTTTGGGTCAAGTCCTTTACTTTTAGCGTAGGTGATAGCAGTGATAATAGGTTCGAGTGAAGGGATCTCCAATTCTCCTTCGAGAAGGTCTTTTGCGATTTGGGTGATCAAGCGCCGCATATCGCGTTCGTCATAAATAGAAAAGCGAGGTGTAAAACCAAGGTGATGAATTTCCTTACGAAGAATCTTCATGCAAAAGCTGTGAAAGGTCGAGAGCATAATATCTTTTGCGACACGGGGGGATAACATCTGAGCGACCCTTGAGCGCATTTCTTCTGCTGCTTTATTTGTGAAGGTAAGGCCTAAAATCGAAAAGGGAGGAACCCCCTTTTTGCTGATGAGGTGGGCAATGCGGTGTACAAGAACACGCGTTTTCCCACTGCCTGCTCCGGCCAGGATCAGAACATGTC
>RDPX01000121.1:155355-176395 GCA_003991215.1 Morbakka virulenta
AAGATTGAGGAGTTTTTTTGTTGCTTCCATTCCTTCTAATCCTTTCCAAGACAGACGTGCACATTCTCCGGGGTAGGGGTGCATAAGTCCTGAGGCTATGCCCGAAGAGCCCCCTCCAATCCCTTTCCCGTCAAAGATTGTTACTGCTTTTCCTTCTTCTAAAAGGTGGTAACAAAGAGATAAGCCGGAAAATCCGGCACCGATAATTGCAATTTTAGACATGAGAATATTTCTTTTGCATAAGGATGTAACTTTCAACTGCTATGTTGAAGAAGAATAGGACCGCGGGACAAAGCAAAGCACAAAATGGAATCATAATAAAGAACCATTGGAGAGCAATTGCAAGCGTTTCCGTGCGGATCAAGAAGTTTTCCCCCGTCATGAAAGCTGCAAGCGAAAGGATTCCCACAACCAGCATTAATGGAAGCAGTGCAATAAGAAAGAGAATAAGACTAGAAAAGATGTTATTGGAAAACCACTTATAAATATCTTTAGCAAGCTTTAATTTTCTTTCTGATTTAAGCGCAATATGCGGCGTTGCAAAGAAGAGAATAAAGAGGTTAAAAAAGCTTAAAATGAGCGAACCCAAAACGAGCAAAAAGGGACCAAAGGCTAAGATCACCCCAAAAAAATCTCCTAAAGAAGGAATCTCTTTGAGTAAATAAAAAATGCCCATAACCATCCAAAGCAAAAGGTAAGCAAATAGGAGGGGTAAGGTGAGATAGGTCACTCCAATCAGCAATTCCCAAGACTTACTCATAATTTTCCGTAAACTAACAGGAACCATCTTCACTTCATTGTGGTACATTCGGTTGAGCACCACTCCTGCAGCGAGAAGAAATCCTGAAGAAAGGAAAATCGGAAGAAAGGTCAGACTCAAAACAACCCATTGCCCAGCATTAACGGCTAAGGCACGACAAAACACAATCATGACTCCACAAATAAGCAGCATAGGAAAGATGAAGAAGAGCTTCTTTTTAGAAAAAGAAAATTTTAACGCACGGTTAAAAATAGATTCAATTTCTAGCCATGTCATAGGGAGGACCCAGTTGATTCACGTTAAAATGAGTATACAGTAAAGAAGAGTTAAAAAAAAAGAAAAAACCGGCAAAGTCCTCAGGTTGCGTGATAAGTTAATCCGGAATCCACTTTAAGAACAGCAGTATCTGAAGGGTTTTTCTTCCTTTTAGGTGCTGCTTTCTCAAAAAACGCAGTTCGCAACAGCCCCCTACTTCAACAACTACATCTTTAGAAGTGAATCTCAGTTGATCTAATGCACTGTTTGACGTCCTTTTTTCTGTTTGGAAAGGTGTTTATGCGTTAATAAAAGGGTTTGTGGGGTCATTTTTTGAGAAGTACTTTGCTTGAATAATCCCTATTATCCCACAGCAACCACATTTTGAGAAACTATCTTCCAAAATAGAGATAGTAGCGTTTTTTCTATCAAATTCAATTTTTTTGCTATCGTAAATCTCTTCTGTTTGTGCATTGTTTAATGTTTCCATTATTTTTTTAAAAACGTTCAGGACCTTTTTTGCTGATTTGACAAGAGGAGCATGATATCTATCGTAATTTGGTTTGTCGGGAGGCGGTAAATCGCTATATTCTAACAACTTAGTCTCCAATTGATATTTAAGCACCTCTAGTAAGGTATCTAATGTTAAAATCCTTAATTGCTTAAGTTGAGATAAAGTAGGGAGGGTTTCTGAGTTAGGGTAAGTAATGTTGCTTACCCGTTTAGCTAATGTGTAAACCGTTCTACAGAATTTACGCATCGTTAGTTCTGTGTCATTTACATAAGGAAGCTTGCTCTCGTGATGAATGTGAGGCATATTACTGATGAGCGCTTGAACTTTCCTATCTAGCTTATCTAAATCTTGGGAGGTAAGCCCCAATTGCTCTGCTATTGCCTGCTGCTCTGTTCTTTCTTGTTCGGCAAAATGATCATAAGCTAATAAAGGGGCTTGTGCTATAGAGCTAGCGTTACCCAATAAAGGAGAAAAAAGCTGAGAAACCGGTGTCATTTATCTACCTCTTACTTAACAGTATTGGAAAAATGAAGGGGAACTTCTTTTTTAGAAAAAGAAAATTTTAGCACACGATTAAAGATGGGTTCAATTTCTTGCCACGTCATAAGAAGGGCTCGGCTGATTTATTTAAATTAAGTATATGGTAAAGAAGATTTTTAAAAAAAAGAAAAAGTCGGCCGGGTCTTCAGGTTGCACGATAGGTTGATCTAGAATCCATTCATCCTCCACTGGGCGTGCGTAAGATGGGATTCTAAGTAATTATGCTAAAGGGGTATGGTTGAGGCCCTTCGATCCAGCCGTAGCTTTTCCTTAGCTTTGTAAGCTCCCTAAAGATCTTTGACGTTAGGCTCTAGCCTAGTTGGAAACTTATCTTTACGAAATCAACAACTCCTGTTGCAAACATCTGTACGGCAATCAGTGCGACAATCATACCGCCAAGGCGTTCAAAGGCAATGAGGCCTTTTTCTCCTAAACCGTATTTGAAGAAAGAGGCCATCAGTCCAATTGAGCAGGAAACCACCATGGTTCCAAAAATGATGAATGTCATCATAACATGATCTTGAAGGCGGCTAGAAAATAACATCACGGCCGTAATTGATCCCGGCCCTGCAATAACAGGAATGGCCAAAGGAACAAGAATCGGTTCATGCTTGAGGTTTTGTTCCTTTTGGTGGTGAGGAAAGATCATGGTGATCGCGATGAGAAGTAGAAGAATTCCTCCAGCCATACCGAGAATTGGTTGCGAAATACTAAGGAGCTCAAAGATCTTTGCTCCGAAATAATTGAATAGAAGCAGGATGATAAGGGCTAAAACAAATTCTCGCAGTAAAATCATTCGCTGTTTGGCAGGTGAGTAGCGGGCAAGCAGGCCAATGTAAAGGGGAATATTTCCTAATACGTTGATAACAAAAAAGAGAGAAACAGCCATTGAGGCCGGATGAGAAGGCATGAGATTTTCCTTAGTTTACCTGAAAAAGCTAATCAGGAAAAATGTAAAGACTTTTCGAATTTTTTTATAGGAAGAAATCTCCCTTCACTTTCAGAACAATTCATGGCATACTTGTTTCCAAAAAAAAATTATAAATTAGGCATGGCGGACAAAAGATACAAAGTTGTTACATTGGGGTGTCGGACGAACCAGTATGAATCCCAAGCTTATGTCGATCAGCTTAAGAAAAAAGGTTATCGCGAAGCGGATAAAGGGGAAAAAGCCGAGCTCTGCATTGTTAACACCTGCACGGTCACCGAGTCGGCCGATAAGCGCAGCCGGTACCAGATTCGCAAGATAGCCCGCGAGTATGCTCCTAATGAATTGATTGTTACTGGTTGCTTGGCTGATCGCGCAGAAAAAGAACTGAGTCAAATCCGGGGCGTAACCCATACGATTCGCAATACCCGAAAAGAAGCCCTTCTTGAGGCTGTTTATCCTAATGAGGAATGGTCTGAGTTTAAAATTGAGAGGTTTGAAGCTCACACCCGCGCTTTTATCAAAATTCAAGATGGTTGCAACTCCTACTGTAGTTACTGCGTGATTCCATTTGTTAGAGGTCGTTCTCGTTCAAAAAAGGTTCCCGAAATTCTCTCCGAAATCGAGGGGCTTGTTAATCAAGGCTACAAAGAAGTTGTGCTTACCGGAATTAACATCGGTGACTTCGATGGTGATGAAGACCCGCCTGTGCGCCTCTCTGACTTAATCTGCCTGGTCGATCAGATTTCAGGTCTTGAGCGTATCCGCATCTCTTCTATCGATCCTGATGAAGTCGATGATAATCTCCTCAATGCTATCATCAACGGTAATAAGACCTGCCATTCAATGCATATTGTTCTGCAGGCCGGATCAAATCTTACGCTCAAACGTATGCGACGCAAGTATACTAGGCAAGATTTCCTTCAAGCTACTAGTCGCCTCCTCGAAGCGAGCTCCGAGTTTACTTTCACCACCGATGTGATTGTTGGATTTCCGGGTGAAGAAGAAGAAGACTTTCAAGAAACCCTCAATTTAATTAAAGAAGTGCAGTTTGCTAAAGTCCATATGTTCCCCTATAGCGACCGGCCCAAAACACGAGCATCGCGTATGCCAAACAAAATCCCCGCTTTTATCATTGCTGAACGTAAACAACGTCTTTTAGAACTCGCAGAACAAATGTCTTTTGAAAGACGACAAGCTTATGTTGGGTCTGAGGTTGAAGTTTTAATTGAAAATGAAGCGGAAACAAAGCCGGGTTACCTTATGGGACATACCGCTAATTTTCTTCCTGTTTTTGTTCCTCAAAAAGGGCTGAGGCCTAATGATCTAGTCCGTGTCACATCCATAGAAAATCAACACGAAGGGTTAGTTGCTAATGGCTATTCGGATCAATCATAAATACCACCCTTTTTCCCGTCTTCCCGGAACTGTCCTTCTCTTGCCTAAATCTTCCTGGAAAGTGAGAGTTTATCCTAAGCGGTTGGAGTTCAAAAATATTGACCCGAAACGACAAGAAAATTTTGTTGTCATACCTCAAATTGAAGGTCCTATTAAATCCTTTACCGTTATGCAAGATCTCGAAAAAAATTGGGTACGTATTTTTGGTGAAGCTCGTAACGGTTACTTTTCTTACCGACTCTTTGTCTCCGGCCATGAGATCATTCTTTTTCTGGAACGTTGCCCTGAAGAAGGAGTTGCCTTTATTTATAATGATCGGATCGACCGTCTTAAGCGCAAAGAAAAGATCATTTTTCCTTTATCGGTTGTATCTTTTGAACAAAAAATGGGAGAGAAAATGCACTTTGGGTGCCACAAAGTGCAAGATTGGACCCTTGTCAAAAGGCGCTTGAGCTTAGTAGAAATTATGCCTATCTGGTTTCAGCTAGGAAAGTGCATTCCTAAACAACGCCCTGTTGAAGTCGGGACTCCAAGCCTTCTCAAAACTTGTCGTATCCTCTTGCAAAAGCGCAATCGTGTGGAGATCGGACCTGCCTTTATCCGCCTTTTTCAAGCAAGTTTTGAAGGGATTTTATGCCCTCGACTTTGCGACACTGATTACCAAGGTTTTATTCCCACCGATGATACACTTCCTTCAGATGCATCACCCCTCGTGTTATTGAGCAATGCAGCTCACCTTATCCGCGCTCTCTTCATTCAAAAAACCGAAGATGGCTTGACTCTCTTACCTTGTCTTCCCAATGAGTTGCATGCTGGCCGTTTTATTGGGATCCGGGCTTCACCTGAGCTCATCCTCGATCTAGAATGGTCAAAAAAAATGCTTCGTCGGGTGATTTTGTATCCTTTAGTTGATCAGAAACTTAAACTCACCTTTCCGCCTCATATCCGGTCATTTCGTCTTTCTTCAGGGAAGAAAGATCGAGGTTATCAGGTCACGGCTAACGACACGGTTACTCTTGAAAAAAAACTTCGCTATACCTTTGATCGCTTTGAAAAATAGCATCTTAAGCTCTTGGCGTGAGAATTTTGAGCGAAGAGGGAAGGACCCGGATATAAACATCTTCTTCGAATTGAAGCGGTTCACCATCGATATGAAGGTAGTAGAGAGGGTGTTTGATGACCACTTCTTGGCAACGTATAGTTTCTGAGTATTTCGAGTTTTCGATTTTCTTATTAAATAGGTCATGAATGACAAGTGGTGCGGCGTGTGTGGGAAACTCTTTAAGAATGATTACGTCTAGGTACCCGTCATCGATTTTAGCATGAGGAGCGATGTAGGCATTGTTGCCATACTGTTTGGTATTGGCAAAGCAGATGAGAAAAGCTTTTTTGGTTTGTTCTTTGCCGTCGATCACTAGTTCATATTCTTTAGGATCATAGGAGAGCAGTTCGTTCAAGATCGCTTTGATATAACCTGCGAAACCCCGTTGGCTAGCGGTGGCAAAGGCATGACTGACATTGGCATCGAATCCAATACCTGCAACGCCTAAGTAGGATTTTTGATTGAGCTTGATGGTATCGATCCAACGGGGGTTGAACTCGTTGATGATTTGAATTGCTTTTTTAGGATCGGTTGGAATGTTGAAGTTACGGGCAAACCCATTGCCGGATCCGGTCGGGATCACAGCGAGCGCCGAGTTAGATCCGATCATACCTTGTGCCACTTCATTGACTGAGCCATCTCCTCCGACAGCGACGATGATCGCAATGTTTTTCTGGACAGCGCGGTTACTAATTTCGATAGCATGCTTAGGTCCGGTAGTATAGTGCACTTCATAATCGAAACGTTTAAGATCCAGATGTCTTTTGATGAGAGATTCGATTTTCTTTTGTTTTCTTATTCCTGAAATAGGATTAACAATAAAGCAGACTTTTGTTTTAGCCTCTAAAGGAATACAAATTAAAATGAGAATTATAAATGCTTTTTTGAAATAAGTCATGAAATCCTCGTTAATCTGAGTTTACCGATAATGAAAGATTTTTCTGTAGAAAAAAGTGTTTTTCGTTTCATGATGCGATTGATGGCTTATTGTGAAGAGACTTATGTTCAATTGACTGAGGGGAAAACTGTCGATCCACATCGATTGCTTGGAATCCATGAGAAGGGATATCTGATTCGTCTGTGGCGGCCAGGCGCAAGGGCAGTGTCAATAATAGTGAGAGGTAAAACGTGCCTACTGCAGAAGGTCAAAGAAGGACTTTTTGAGCTTCGCCTTGAAGAGAAAATTCTAAACTTAGATTATCAGATTACATATTCTAAAGGACTCACTTCTTATGATCCTTATTCATTTTTACCTACTTTTACTCGTGAGGATGAAAAACTTTTTAGCAAGGGACAGCACGAAAGACTTTATGAAGTGATGGGAGGAAGGCTCACATCATTTCAAGGAGTGCAAGGTGTGCGATTTGCCGTTTGGGCGCCGTGTGCCAAAAGTGTGGCGCTAGTCGGTGATTTTAACGATTGGGTTTCTGAAATTAACCCGATGCGACGTATGGGGAAATCCGGTGTTTGGGAGTTGTTCATTCCGGGTTTGAAGGAAGGGGAGAAGTATAAGTTTGCCATTTTGACTGCTGAAGGGCATCTGAGATATAAAGCCGATCCGTTTGCATTTCAAGGAGAGCCCCGCCCTCAGACAGCATCGGTTGTTTGCTCGATTCATAAACACAATTGGCAAGATCAAGAATGGCTAAAAGAGCGCCAAACTAATAAGCCATTAGAAAAGCCACTTAATATTTATGAATTACACTTAGGTTCATGGAAGAAAAATGGAAGTGATTTTTTAAATTATCGTGAGGTAGCAAAGCACCTTGCTGAGTACTGCAAAAAAATGAATTATACTCATGTTGAGCTGATGCCTGTGATGGGACATCCCCTTGATGAATCTTGGGGTTATCAGGTCACGGGATTCTATGCTATCTCTCAGAGGTACGGAACAGTAGAAGACTTTCAATTTTTCATCGATCACTTGCATAGAGAAAGAATTGGTGTGATCTTAGATTGGGTTCCGGGACACTTTCCAACCGATGATCACTCACTTGCTCAATTTGACGGGACTTGTCTTTATGAACATTTCAATCCGCTTCAAGGCTATCACCCCCACTGGAATACCCATATCTTTAACTTTGGTCGCTATGAAGTATCAAACTTTCTTATAGGGAGCGCGCTTTTTTATCTGGATGTGATGCATATCGACGGACTCCGTGTCGATGCTGTTTCTTCGATGGTTTATCTTGATTTTGCTCGCAAAAAGGGAGAATGGATTCCTAATGAAAAAGGGGGGAATGAAAATTTAGAAGCTATTGCTTTTCTCATCAAACTCAACCACGAGGTACATGAAAAATTTCCTGGAGTTTTGATGATTGCTGAAGAGTCTCATGCCTATCCGGGTGTCACAAAAAAAGAAGGACTCGGGTTTGACCTAAAATGGGCGATGGGCTGGATGAATGACACTCTCCGTTTTTTTGAGACTGACCCTTCTTTTCGAGAGTGCCTCCATAGCATGCTTTTCCACACCTTTAGCTACTACTTCACAGAAAAATTCGTCCTGGCGCTTTCTCATGATGAAGTGGTGCATGAGAAAAAAAGCCTCCTTTCAAAAATGCCGGGAAATGAGTGGGAAAAATTTGCAAACTTACGCCTTCTTCTAAGCTATATGATTTGCCATCCCGGGAAGAAGCTTGTGTTTATGGGCGGAGAGTTCGGTCAATGGCATGAGTGGAATTGTAAAGAAGAAATTCATTGGGATGTTTTGCAAGCTACTTATAATCAAGAATTTAATAAATGCATTCAAGACCTTAACCACTTTTACCTAAAGCATGAAGCTTTATGGAAAGTGGACTTTTCGGAAAAAGGCTTTGAATGGGTGGCGCACCCCGCAGGTCTTTTTTGTTACTGGAGAAAAGGAAAGAAGGGAAAGTTGCTCTGCCTCCATAATTTTTCTTCGGACCATTTAAGCGAAACTCTTCTTCCAACCGAAAAGGTCGAACATGCTCAAGTTCTTTTTAATACAGACTCGCGGGAATATGGGGGGTATGGCATAATGGTAAACGCTATTTCCCGTAAAAAGAAAGGGATTTGCTTAAGCATACCACCTCTATCAACTTTGATTTTAGAATGCAGCTAAAAGAAGAATATCTCAACCTTATTAAAGAGATCAAAAGGCACAACGACCTCTACTTCCAAAAGGCTAGACCTGAAATTTCCGATTATGAGTATGACTTAATCGTCAAGCGTGCAGAGAAGATCGAAAAGGCGCATCCCGAGTGGATTGTAGTCGATACACCTACAAGGCAGATTGAAGAAGGGCCAACAAAGGGGTTTAAGCAAGTCAAGCATAATGTTCCGATGCTTTCTTTGAACAATACCTACTCAAGGCAAGAGGTATTGGACTTTACGAAGCGCGCTGAAAAACTTTTAGGACGACGTGATATTGAGTATTGTGTTGAACTTAAAATGGACGGGGTAGCTATTTCACTACGCTATGAAAAGGGAAAGCTGGTGCGCGGAGTCACGCGCGGCAATGGTAAACGGGGGGATGACATTACTGGCAATGTGAAAACCATCCACTCAATTCCTCATGAGTTTAAAGAGGCCGGCATGCCCCCTCTTTTGGAAGTAAGAGGTGAAGTCTTTATTACAAAGAAGGATTTTATCGAAATGAACCGGGAGCGTGAGGAAGCAGGAGATGTGGCGTGGGCCAATCCCCGGAATGCTGCTGCAGGTTCGCTTAAGTTGCTTGACTCAACCGTAGTGGCTAAGAGGAAACTCGATATCATTTGCTACAATGTTATCTTTCATGACAATCATCTCAAAACACAATCGAAAGTCCATGCATTTTTAAAACGACTCAAGTTTCCTGTTGGAGATGACTCCCATTTTACCGTTTGTAAAAGTGTTGATGAAATCTTAGCTTTTGCCGACCAGATTGAAAAATCTCGCATGTTACTTCCCTTTGAAATCGATGGGATTGTCATCAAGGTGAATCACTTGCAAGACCATGATATCATGGGATCGACAGGGAAAAGCCCTCGCTGGGCAACAGCCTATAAATTTGCGCCTGAGCAGGCCGAAACCGTTATTGTAGGCATTACTGTTCAAGTAGGGCGAACAGGAGTTCTTACTCCTGTAGCCGAACTGAGCCCTGTTCTGTTGGCTGGGAGCACTATTTCACGTGCAACACTTCATAATGAAGAAGAAGTAGTGCGCAAAGATATCCGAATTGGCGACAGTGTGATCATCGAAAAGGGAGGTGACGTCATCCCCAAAGTTGTTCAAGTGATTATCAGGAAGAGACCTCAAGAATCCCGGTCTTGGCACATGCCCAAAACCTGCCCTATTTGTGGGTTTCAAGTTGTTCGTAAAGAAGGCGAAGTATCTGTTCGCTGTCCTAATCGGGAAAAATGTGGGGGTCAAAATCTTAGACGCATCGCTTTTTTTGTGAGTAAGAATGCCATGAATATCGAAAACTTAGGTCCCGAGATCGTTAAAAAACTTGTGGAGTTTGGTCTTGTAGATCATTTTGCCGACATTTATCGCTTAACTTCTAAGAGTTTGTCTCAACTCGAAGGATTCAAAGAAAGATCCGTTCACAATTTACTCGGTAGCATTGAAAATTCCAAAAAAGTAAGTTTGTCCCGCTTTATTTTTGCAATCGGTATCCCATTTGTGGGTGAGGGGACGGCCCAGTCACTTGCCGATACGGCTAAAAGTGTAGAAAATCTAGCTGAGATGTCTGTAGAAACGCTTTGTGAGATTGAGGGAGTCGGTGACAAAGTAGCGGAGTCGATCAGAGCTTTTTTTGAGAATGCTGCGCATTGCAGGGAAATCGAGGATCTCTATAAGGTTGGTGTGGAACCTCGGTATGCACACAAACAAATTTCCGGTCATGCCTTCATAGGCAAAACATTTGTTTTAACCGGAACGCTTAAAGAACATACTCGATCTGAAGTGGCTAATCTCATTAAGAAACGAGGAGGAAAGGTGTCGAGTTCAGTGAGCAAGAAAACCGATTATGTGCTCCTTGGCGAAGATCCCGGATCCAAGTATGAAAAAGCTAAAGAGCTTGGTGTTGCTATTCTTGATGAAAAAACCTTCAAAAAAATGCTCTAAGCGGTCTAGTTCTTCCTCCGGATACAAAGTTAAACTTCATTTTATCCTTAGTGCAGATACAAGCCAAATGACGCGCAAAGGGTTTCTCCCTTTGCAAGGAGAAAGGAAAAGTAGATGTGCTGCTGCAAAAGCTTGTCAGCAGAGATATGGTACTGTTAACAAATTAAATTTTTAGATATTCTTTTGCTTCTTTTGATTTTGCAAACTTGTATTGGAGTCGAATCTACAAAAGAAACTCCCGTTACACAACCGCTTCGACTGAGAAGATACGAAAACAATGGAATAAATAAGTCTTTCATCAAAAAAACAAAACGACTGTAGCTAATAATCTGTGGAAATTCGTTCCTCATGTGTGTCGATATATATAGCTAAACTGATTTAAAATAGTAATGATTTACCCGAATCTTTCAGCTGCCTTTTAGGTCCTTAAAATCTTCCCTTGTCTCATGGACAATGTTGTCGATTGCAAGAACCCAAAATCCAGCAAAAATCTTTCGCTTAAATCGTTACTATTTTGAATCAATTCAGCTATAGATTAAATTTCAAAAAAGAGCAGCTCGCAACAGTCACATAAGGTGAGTTAAAAAGATTTGTTTCTTTTATATGGTTTGTTAGCATGATAAGAGCATACAATCTGACATCAGGAGGCATTTAAGATGGGGCGTGTGATTTTTGCTGGTATTATTGGAGGCGTAATTGCCTTTGCCTGGATGTTTATCTCCTGGACAATCTTACCTTGGCATAATATGACTCTAAAGAAATTCCGTAATGAAGAATTCGTGGCCTGGGTTGTGAAAGAAAATACGGGAAAAGATGGGGTTTATGTGATCCCGCATATCGAAGCCGATAAAGGAAACCATACTGCTGAAGAAATAAAGCAAGCTTTTGACAAACAAAAAGCGGCGATGAAGCAAGGTCCTTTTGTCTACGCACAAGTAAAAAAAGGGGGTATGGATCCTATTGGTTTCCGCTTTTATTTTTTTTCATTCCTAACCTATTTTATCGGGGCGCTTATCTTAAGTTATCTTCTCCTGCAAGTGGATGAAGAATCAAGCTATTTAAAGCGACTGGTTTTCTGCATCTTATTCGGTTTAGGGGTGGGGGTTATCGGCATGGTTCCAAACTGGAACTGGTTTGCGGCAGGCAATGCATATACACTTGTGATGATTACCGATCTTTTGATCACCTGGTTTTTAGCAGGGCTTTTTTTAGCAGCAATTGTCAAGCCGAGGGCTGAACCCGAGCGATTGATGTAGTGAGCTTGCCAATTAAGGTTTGGTGGTTATAACTATGAATTCTGACAGATTGTAGGGTTCCGTTGAGGTCGTCTTCTCCTGAAAAGATGACCTTTTTCCAACAGCGTGTTCTTCCTTTTAGCAGCCCTTCTTTATTACGCCGTTCGACAAGCACTTCTACTTCTTGATCCAACATTGATTGACGCTCTTTCGCACCGATCTCATGATAAAGCTTCATGAGTCGATGTAGGCGCTCTTCCTTCACTTTTTCTGGAATATCATCGCGCCAACGCATCGCAGGCGTCCCTTTTCGGGGACTATACGTGTAGAGGAAAGCAACAGAATAGCCAATTTCTTTAAAAACATCATAGGTTTCTTGAAATTCTTCTTCTGTTTCAGTAGGGAATCCGACAATGATATCCGTCCCAAGCGAAACATTAGGGACGATTTCTTTAAGGAGAGCGACTTTTTCTAGGTATTGCTCTTTGGTATAGATTCGATGCATTTTTTTAAGAATGCGGCTTGAACCGGCTTGAATCGGAAAGTGGACTAATTCGCAAAGAGAGGGAAGATCTCGAATAGCTTGCATAAGCTCGACCGTGATGTCAATCGGATGGCTGGTCATAAAGCGAATCCGTTCAATGCCATCGATTCTATCCAAGCGATAAAGAAGGTCGTGGAAAAAGGTGTTCCATTCTTTTTTATCTTTACCGTAGCTATTGACATTTTGTCCGAGTAAAGTGATTTCTTTGTAGCCTTGTTTAGCTAGAAGACGGCATTCTTTCTCGATATCATCGGGTGGTCGCGAAACCTCTTGACCTCGGGTATAAGGAACTACGCAGTAAGTACAGAACTTGTCACAACCGCGGATAATCGAGATATGAGCTTTAACCTTGTCATCTCGCCTAGCAATGAGATAATCAAGATTTTCTTCAAATTGATCATCCGTCCGAATATGTTTTTCTCCCGTTTCTAGAACTTCATTAAGGACAGTATCGAGATCTGTGATATTATTAGTACCAAGGACAAAGTCAATGTTAGGCAGTTTGCGAAAAAGACTTTCTTTTTTCGCCATCGCCATGCATCCAGTGATCCCAATAAGTTGTTTTTTTTTACTACGGCCAAGCTGGCCGATTTTCCCCATAACTTTTCGTTCGGCCAAATCTCGGATAGAGCAAGTGTTAAACAGAAGAAGATCGCCTTCAGATTCATCATACACACGCTTGAGCCCACGCTTTTCGAGTTGACCAACCATGATCTCCGAATCTAATTCGTTCATTTGACAGCCATACGTTCGGATGTAGAATTTCTTAAGATCTTTCATGTATTTTTTCTTATTTCAAAGCGATAAAAATTGTAACGATTTCCCAACCTTATGTGCAAGAAAAAGCTTAGCTTTAGATAGTATTGCCATAGCCGGCTTTCGGGATACGTTTATCCTTATGCGACTGTTGAAAGCTATCATTTTACAATCTAAACCCTTTCTTTTACTCAAATTTAATTCATAGCTCACTCGCCTGCTCTAAGCAGAGTATGTCAAGTTAGCCGTGGATCAAATTTCGAAAAAACTAAGTATGTATCTCGAAAAAGCGCGGCTCGCAACGGGACTGTTCTCTAATTGCGCGCAAGAGATTCTCTCATTTTAACTCACCTTACGCACGCACAGTAGAGAGGAGAGTTCTTTTGATTTTGATTTCCAGTGGTTTACAAAAATCACAGTCCTATTCATAAATAAGATAAGCATTTCCTAAACCGCTACGGATCAAAGAAATCCATTTATCCTCCACTAGGCGTGCGTAAGGTGAGTTGCTAACCATCATGTGGTTAGCTATGCTCTCCAAGTCCAGTTTTTCATAAAAATCTTCAACTCAATTTGCAACTTTATTTTTTGGAGTTGGTATTAGATCTTAAAATGGTAGCTTTCAACAGTCCCATTATTGAAACGATAAGTCAGAATAAGCAAATTAATACCATTTATCAAAAATAATTTGCAGAATTAGATTTGATAAATGGTATAAGAAGCTGCTTATCCCTCCGCTTTGAGGGAATGAAAACGAAGGACATCTCCCTGGCGGACGAGGACTAAAACACGCTGCCCAGGTTTGATCTTTTCTAGAACTTCGTTAAATTGGTCGACGTTTGTCACTTTTTTGTGGTTGACTGTCATAAGGAAAAATCCCGGTTGCAATCCGGCGCGGCCAGCTGAAGAAGTCGGATCTACATCAACGATAACAAGACCTTCGTCCTCCTCGGAGAGTTTGTATTTTTTGATGTTACCGGGAGTAAGATTATCCACACTAAACCCTAATAAGCGAGAGGCTGTTGTGCTAGAAACCATGGTATTATATCCGTGAGTGCCTAAAGTAACGGGGATGTCTAGGATTTGTCCATTGCGGTTAATAGTGAGATTTACCTGAGTTTCTGGGGGGAGAAGCACTACATCGTTACGGAGTGAAGCGGGGTTTTTTACGCTATTGCCATTGAGCTTTGTAATGATGTCTCCTTGTTTAAGGCCGGCCTTCCTCGCGGGTGAACCTTCAACAACATCGACAACTACAGCTCCTTGAGCTTGCTTAAGGCCGAAAGCTT
Source organism: Morbakka virulenta (assembly GCA_003991215.1). Lineage (NCBI taxonomy): Eukaryota > Metazoa > Cnidaria > Cubozoa > Carybdeida > Carukiidae > Morbakka > Morbakka virulenta. The sequence goes on from RDPX01000121.1 coordinate 169,744, forward strand.
CGGCTAAGTCACTATCGATCGGTTGGAGAGACACTCCGAGAAACCCTCGGGTAACTGTTCCCTTGTCGATGATTTGTTGTTTGATATTCGAAAGAACATTACTGGGAATGGCAAAACCAATACCCATGTAACCGCCTGTTTGAGAAACGATAGCTGTATTCATTCCGATGACATTGCCATCTAAGTCAACGAGGGGGCCTCCCGAATTGCCGGGGTTGATAGCGGCATCGGTTTGAATGAAGTCTTCATAATCGGTGATTTGAAGATTTTGCCTTCCTTTGGCACTAATAATTCCAGCTGTGACGGTAGACTCAAGTTGGAATGGGTTCCCGACGGCAATTACCCATTCGCCTACTTCGACATCATCGGAATTACCGAAGTAGAGGTGTGGGAAGTTCATTCCATCAGATTCATTGATTTTAATGACTGCGATATCCGTATGCGAATCACCACCAATGAGTGTTGCTGAAACTTCACGTTTTGCTCCATTTTGAAGGTGGACAGTGATTGTTTTAGCCCCGCGGACTACGTGGAAATTTGTGAGAATATAGCCATCTGGAGAGATGATAAAGCCAGATCCTTGACTGACCTGAGGGCTGCGTTGCCGTCTTTGAGGAGCCCCCCCAAAAAAGCGATTGAAGAAATCATCGTTAAAAAAGTCATAAGGATCAGGTTGGCCATAATTCATAGCTCCCTCTGCTCGAATAAAGACAACGGCAGGACGGGATTTTTTTGCAGCTTCAATGAAGGGTTTTGAAAAGGCTTTGCCTGCGCCTTCTTGAGAATAACTAGGGTAGCGGTCATGGGAACGTGCGATTTCTTTCCCTTGCTCGACCTTTGAGGCTTTCGCTTCGGCAGGATTAAAACCAAAAAGAAGGGAAAAAAGTAAATAAAGACTAAAGACTAGCTGCATGATTCTCTCTCCAAATATTAAGATTTTTATGCGAATTATAAAAAGAGATCCTATGGAAGTACAGTAAAAAAATTTTGTTCTAGAATCTGCTCTAAAATGAAGCAAAGAGTCTGACTTGGAATCGCAATTCCTAATGGCTGGTAAGAATCGATATTAGAATAATTTATCCCGATTACTTCCCCTTTTAGGTTAATGAGAGGGCCTCCAAAGTCTCCTGGATTAAAAGGCTTGTCTATTAAGAGAAAAGATTGTTCTTTTTTTTCTTTGAATCCTGCAATTAGCGTTGTTTTTACCGCAATGCGGTAAAAGGGGTACCCTGCCGATAGCGCCCATTCTCCGAGTTCAATAGAATTTCCGAGCGGAAGGAAGGGGAGGTGATCAAGATCAATTTTAAGAAGGGCGATTTCACTATGACGATCCCCCCCAATAAGAGTTGCATCGTATGTATTCCCATCTGAAAGCTCAACTGTGATTGCTTTAGCGTTTTTTACATTGGGATAGAGGGTAACGATATATCCATCGGGTGACAGGACGAACCCCGCTTCGGTTTTTTTGCTACAAGGATACTCGGAACGGACTAGAACGGTGATTTCTTGTACTTGGCATGCCGCTTTGGTAAAAGGCGAAAAGATATCTTTATTAGAGGAATAAAGAAGTGCAGGAATGAAGAGAAGAAAGAGGATTCTCATATTGGAATAATTTTAATACCAGGATCTTCTTTTTTGATGAGATTATCGCTAGCAAAAGTTACGGCAACACCTTGATCAGCTTGAACTAGTAGGTTTTTTTGTACAGCAGCTTTTATATCTTTTTTCCCAACATTGAGAAGATGATCGCGGAACTCTTGGCGGAGGTCTTTTGTCCTTCCTTCTCGAAAGAGGAAGTAGCTGGTAATAGCTCGGCTTCCGGGAGAAATGGGAGTATCAAAGTCTTGGATGAGGCCTAATTTTGCTTCTTCTAGGTCCTGTTCGGTAAATTTTCCTGCAGCCATGCGCCTGATACTTTCTTGGAAGGCGTTATAGCTTTTTTTAATATGAGGATCGCGATAGGCATAAAAGCAATAGTGTCCTGTCACAGGATTATAAGTGGCTCCTGAACCATAAGCTCCGCCTTGCTCTCTAATGACTGCATGCAGGAAAGTATTCTCTATGAGATCAGTCGAAACACTTAAAGCAGAGGAATCAAAGGCTAGAGCACCACATGTTTTATAGCCAAGAGAAGAGAAAGCTACAGGAGAAGAGATCGGTCGTCCTTGTGGAGATTCGGGTGGTTGGATAGGAATGGATTTCCATTTTGAGAAGGGTGTTGAAGGAAGGGAACTGAGATCGTAGAATTTTTCTTTTGAAAGCGTATGATACTGATTATGGTCACAGCTAAGGATGAGATGCGGGGTGTTAAAGTGGCATAAGTTTTTTATTAGAATTTTTAATTTTTCAATTACCTGAGGCAACTGAACATCAATGTTTTGAACGAGATTTTGGATAAATATCAAGTAACGCAATCCATTCCAGCATTGGCCAATATAAGCTGGAAGGGTAAATCCACTTAGCGATTCTTGAATAGCATAAGACATGGCATTGTGGTTGAGTTTGTTTTGCTGAGAAGTATGGATTTGAAGGATGAGTTCTTTGATTCGTCTGTGATCATCAAGATTAGGAGAGAGGCAAACATCTTTGAAAAGAGTAAATAGCTTATCGGTATGACGGTTGAGCGCCTTGGCTCGAAATCCAAAGGAGGGTTTTAAAAAGTTGGGGTTTTGGGCTTGAGGGTGGAGGTTTAATGAAGCATAGAAGTTTCCAAGGTAAGAGTTGATATATTCAAGATTAGTTTTATAGTCGCGATCTGCAACGCCGAGCTCAGGAAGAATGGAAATTAAGAGTTGAACATAAGAAAGGTCTTTTTCTTCAATTTCAGGTAGGTCAAAAATGAGGTCTGCATAGAGAATATGATTGGTAAAACATTCATGATGAAAGACAGTAAGGTGATCTTTTTGCTCATGGTGCAAAGGAAAGTCTTGGGTTTCTTTAGGGACATCCGTAAGTCCGATTTTCGGGAGGCAGTCAATTGATTGTTTTTCTGTTTTCTTCTGGAATTTTTCAAGAGCTTTTGTTTGAGAAAGAATGTGAGCTTTCCCCTCTTCCGTTAGCTTTTGTTTAATTTTCTCTAATTGCTCCTCTTCCTTGTTGTTTTCTTTAGCCTCCAGTTCAGGATCAGGAGACATAGTCAATTCAATAAAATGATTGTTATCCAAGAAGTACTTTTGAATCAAATTTGGGAAGAATCTAGTGTCTTTTGTTTGCATTTGCAATTTATTAAACTGAGAATAAACCATCAGGGCGTTTTCAGCTGAGCAGCCATGCTGCTTCAGAAGTCCTGAACGCATAAAGAGAGTGAGGCCAAATGGACCATAGTCGTTTGATATTTCAAGGCGGTTAAATTCAAGCTGATGAATAGCAGCTTCTATCAAAGTAGAGTCGATTCCTTTATTCACGATCTCTTGCAAGGTATCAAAAATGATCGTTTTAAGTTTTTCACGATCTTCTTTTTCACAGCCGCGACAAATGAGGACATAGGGAAGTTCACTGATATCGAGGTCTAAGTAACCGTCCGTCTGCGTACAAAGCCCCGATTGTAACAGAGAAAATTTCAGAGGAGAAGCATCGGTTTCCATCAAGATTGAATCTAAGACAGAGAGTGCTAAGGCATCTTGTTGGTCTTTAATATGTGAGGTAAGCCATCCAAATACGCAGTAGGTACGGTTCTTGAGATTTTTTTCCTGCAGAGGATAGAAAGCTTCATAGATGTGCGGAAAGTCAAATCGTTTTTGTTTAGGTATAGGAGGAAGATCCGGAGCTTTTCTGATTCCCTTCAAAGCGTTTTTTTCAATGAAATCCAAGTGTTTTGTTATTGGAAGTGCCCCATAAAAAAAGAACAGACATTGGCTCGGATGGTAGAAGATTTCGTGAAAATGTTTGAGTCCTTCATATGTGAGGTTGGGAATTTCTTTAGGGTCACCTCCTGAATTATAGGTATAAGGGAGGTCAGGGGTAAGCTTTTCCATAATAAGGTGCCAGAGGCGGGTCTCGGGAGCTGACATAGTGCCTTTCATTTCATTGAAAACAACGCCTTTATAAATAAGGGGAGTTTTAGGGTTTTCAGAGTCTTGAAATTCGAGTCGATAACCTTCCTGAAGGAAGCTAAACTTTTTAAGTTCCGGAAAAAAAATAGCATCTAAATAGACTTCTAGAAGGTTATAAAAGTCTTTTTCTACTTGGGAGGCTGCTGGATAGCAGGTAAAATCCGAGCCTGTCATAGCATTCATAAAGGTGTTAAGGCTGCGCCGGTTCATTGAAAAAAAGGGGTCTTTGATGGGGAACTTTCTTGATCCGCAGAGAACGGTATGTTCGAGTATATGGGCAACTCCTGTCGAATCGGATGGGAGCGTTTGAAAGGACATACAAAAGAAGTTTTCGGGGTCATTACAGTCGACATGCATGACCTGAGCTCCTGTGGGTTCATGCCGAAGTTCGTAGAGGACACACTGAAGCTCTTTTATAGGTAGAGCTTTAGTAAAAGTAAAGTCGCGGTAAGTATTTCCCTCTTGATACTTTGGGATCAGATTCATGAACCTATCCAATTTTGCTAAAAAACGGGTTTGTTTTACTTATTTTCTTAAATCCTCTGCTTAGACCTTTTTAAGGAAAATAAAGCGGATAAAAAAATTAAAAATTTCTGAGGATGGGTGAAATAAGCCCAAGACTCAGGTTAAAGCAATAAATTTACGATAAATAAAGAATAAAAATCAAGAATAAGGCAGCAGGGAACCCCTGCTGCCAAGTGGATTAGTTCCAATCAAGTGTCGAGGAAGATTGGTATTCTGTCACCCGCGTTTCAAAGAAGTTTTTCTCTTTCCCAAGATCGATGGTTTCACTCATCCAGGGAAACGGGTTATGTGCTTTATATTGGATCTTGAGACCAATTCTTTCGAGTCGGCGATTAGCAATGTATTGAGCATATTCGCGGAACATCGGTGCTGACAAGCCTAAGATTCCTTTAGGTAGGCAATTTTCTGCATATTGCACTTCTAGCTCAACAGCCTCAATGATTTTATCTAGAATATACTTCTGAAAGCTAGGAGTCCAAAGGTCGGGGTTTTCTTCTTTGATTCCGTTGATAAGGTCAATTCCAAAATTAAGGTGGATTGTCTCATCGCGCAAAATGTATTGGAATTGTTCTCCAATTCCTGTCATTTTGTTCTGCCGGTGCATCGAAAGAATCATAGCAAAACCACTATAGAAAAAAATACCCTCCATTATGATGTAGAAGCCAATGAGGTTTTCAAGGAACTTCTGGGCGCCTTCTTGAGTGTTTGTCGTGAAGTTTTCAGCAAGCATGTCTTCGGTCAACTTCATTTCAAACTTGTCTTTGTTGCGGATAGAGTTGACTTCATTGTACATATTAAAGATCTCACCTTCTTCGAGGTTGAGCGACTCTACAATATAATGGAAAGTATGGGTATGGATCGCTTCTTCAAAAGCTTGTCTAAGAAGATATTGGCGACACTCGGGATTAGTAACATACTTGTAGATAGCAAGCGTAATGTTATTAGCGACAATGCTTTCCGCTGTGCTGAAGAAACCTAAGTTGCGCATGATTAAAAGGCGCTCAGCTTCCGACAGGCCGTTTGATTTCCAAATCTCTATATCTTTTGCCATCGGGACTTCTGTTGGCATCCAATGATTGGCGCATCCATTGAGATAGTGTTCCCATGCCCATTTATATTTAAGGGGCATGAGTTGGTTCACATCAACTGTCGTGCAATTAATGAGCCTTTTTTCGGTAACTTTTGCACGCAGCCCTGTTCCCCCTTCAATCTCCGATTATGGAAAAGTGGTTGAGTTTTTATCAGAGTTTAGCATGGTGATTCTCCTAAGTTATTATTATTGACAACTCTCACAACCTTCTTCCAGGTTACAAACTGAAATAGAAGGAGTTTCTTCTTCTTTTGATTCCTTTTCGCGATCGACTTTGATGCGTGATGAAGGGGATTTATTTTTCATCCATCTCGGCTGAAGATCTCGCTTATTGATGTCCATTGTTGACTTTTCAATTTGCGTCGCTCCAAGAGTTCTCAAATAGTAGGTGGTTTTAACTCCTTTATTCCAGGCGAGCATGTACATATTATGGAGCTTCTTTCCGCTGGTTTCTGCTATGTATAGGTTGAGAGATTGTGCTTGGTCGATCCATTTTTGTCGTCGACTTCCGCACTCAATGATCCATTCTGGATTGATTTCAAATGCGGTGAGGTAAAGTTTCTTCATCTCTTCAGGAATTCGATCGATTTCAAGGACAGAACCATCGAAATATTTCAGGTCGTCAATCATCTGGCCATCCCAAAGTTTTTTCTCTTTGAGATCTCCAACGAGGTAAGGATTGCAAATCGTAAATTCTCCCGAAAGATTAGACTTTGCATAGAGGTTTTTATAGTTTGGTTCGATAGAAGCTGAAACGCCTGCAATATTTGCAATCGTTGCTGTTGGAGCAATCGCCATGGTATTACTGTTGCGCATTCCATGCTTGCGAATCGATTCTCTGACCTTTTCCCAGTCCATAGTTGTGGAACGATCCATCTCGACTTTTTCTCCCCGTTCTTTTTCAAGGAGGCCAATCGTATCAATAGGAAGAAGTTCCCGCTCCCATTTAGAACCCTTATAGCTAGGATAGGGGTTCCTCTCTTTT
>RDPX01000121.1:189203-205508 GCA_003991215.1 Morbakka virulenta
GCATCTACACAAACAACATTTAAAGCTCTTTCTCGGAATCCTTCCATGAGATAATGGCTAAGCGAGCCGCTTTCAAAACCCGCAAGTTCTATTTTTAAACTTGTCAATTGCATCCACTACAATACAAATTGATGTTTTCTTCATTGAAACGTCAAGTCCAATATAATGCTTCGGGTTGCTCCTTACCGGATCCACAGCTAGAAAGAGTAAATAAAATCGTCAAGAGTTTTTCATATCAGCCGCCTGGACTTGGCGAGGGATTCGATCAATTGCTAAAATAGAATCAAGTTCAATGGTATGCGCAGCAGCTCCGAGTTCTTTAAACTTACGAGCCGATACCAAAACGCGAGTTTCTAAAGAACCAACAGCGTGATTATAAGCTTCGACAGCGCTGGAAAGGGTCCGACCCATTTTGGTCCAATGCCTGCTCATCTCCGTAATACGTTTATAGAGCTCATGACCTAATAAACTGACCTCTTCTACATGGAGCGAGAGATTCTCCTGCTTCCAACCATAAGCAATTGCCCGTAGTAATCCAATCAAGGTCGTTGGGGTAGCAATGATCACGCCTTGCTCAACCCCTACTTCAATCAAGCTTGGATCAAACTCAAGCGCCGAGCTAAAGAAATTATCGGAAGGAATAAAAAGGACAACAAACTCCGGGGTTGGCTGAAATTCTTGCCAGTAGGCTTTTTTCCCAAGCGCCATCACATGCTGTCTGACGTGGCGAGCATGCACTTTTAATTTTTCTTCCTTGATTTTGACGTTTTCCGATTGCATCGCCTCTAAATAGGCTTCGCAAGGAGTCTTGGCATCCACAATAACCTGCTTGCCTTCCGGAAGACGAACGATCAAATCAGGACGGACATGGCCTGCATCCGCTGTTTTTTGCTCATAAAAATCGCAATGATTAACCATTCCGGCTAACTCAACAACACGGCGTAGCTGCATCTCTCCCCATCTACCGCGTATGATTGGCATCCGCAGAGCTTTCACTAGGGTTGAGGTTTCTAAGCGAAGTTCTTTTTCCGCATCAACCATAGCTTTTAGCTGAGTCTTAAGGGATTCTTGTTCTCCTTTTCTTTCTTTCTCTAACTTGCGCATCCCTTGGTCGAGATTCTGCAAGGACTCTTTTACAGGCTTCACAATCTCATCGATCGATTGCTGCCGTTTTTCTAAATCCCCCTTCGCTTTCTCTTGAAAGGTTTCGAGCGTTTCTTTAGCTAGTTGCAGAAAAGACTTATTGCTCTTTTCTAAAGCATCTGAAGATAGAGCTTTGAATATCTGGGAGAGTTTTTCTTGCGTGCTCGAAACAAGTGATAGTTTTTCTTCCGCAGCCTTTCTCTGCTCTATAACGTTAGCTTGCAACGCCCCTTCTCGAACACGCAGTTGCGTTAGCTCTTCCCTAACTAATACGAGTTCTTGCTTGGCTTCTTCAAGCTGACTTGCCTTGGAGCGAAGTTCTATGCATTCGTGTGTAAGCATTTCTCTTTCTTTTTGGAGTCTGACTATCTTTTGATTTTCACGTCGTTTTAAAACAAAAAGAAAAAGGCAAAAAACTAAAGAGAAAACAAAAAAAAAATAAAAGATGTCCATTGCCGACTTCCTTGAAACATTGTTTCTCTAAAGTAACATGATGGGACTGTTGCAAGCTACTATTTTACGAGATAAACCTAAAGTCCGGTTGCATAAGGCGCACCTGAGATGTATACAACCTCATAAGAAATATCTATCTTTTTCTAAGATGCGCGATAATTAAAAAAATGACTCCATTTTGTAACTCTTAGTTTAATTTAGGAATTAAGGTAGGCTGAATAAACAGGAATGTTTTCCAATTTTTTCTCCCTTCCGGAACGTTTTTCTTTGGGGCATCTTGATACACAAAAAAATCTCCATAAGGAATCACGGCATGACTTTGCTTAGACACTACCCTTTGAGAACCAAAACGAGATCCTAGAGAAAACATAAAATAGAGATCAAACACCTCTTGATCTTTTTGTGTTTCAATTGTGCAATTCATTATCCGGCTAAGCTGCTTGAAGAAATCTTTGTCGAAATTATCGTTAAAACTTTCCAGACTAAAGGTTTCTTCCTCACCTTTCTGGATCAAAATAGGCGGAAGTATTCGGTAACAATAGTTCGCCAGCCCTACTTTCCCTTTATAAGAATCAATATAATCTACAATTGAAGTGTAAGAAGTCATTTCTCCATTCGAATATTCCTGAATTTCTAGCCCTATTTGTGAATCATTAGGAGCAACTTCTTGCTCTTTTCCGTCTACAACAACAGCAATATGATAATTCGTGTCTTGAGGGATCGATAAGCTAAAAGCTTTGATAAGGATTTCATCTGCTATGCAGATAGAACTTAGAAAAAAACCAACTAGCAAGCAAAAACATTTCATCTCGACCTCCAGTGAAAAGTTAAAGAAATGATATAAAACTTATTACTTTAATTGCTAGTTCTTTTGAGTGAACTTCTTCATTCCTTATCATCGTGTTCAGGTTCAAAGTCGACTAGGGTTTTTGACTTCTTCCCTGCAATAAGACGGATAATGGTGAGGATGCAACCCATAAGGATATAACCGAGAGCTCCAATGATAAGAACAAGCGGCAAATAGTAGAAAATACCGTAAAGAACAAAAATGGCCAGGATGACCGTAAACAGTACCAAGTGAAACGAAGGCACTCGAATGTGAAGGGTCTTGAGACTGGGGAATTTCCACTTGCTGATCATTAAATAACCAAGGACAATCATAAGGCATGTCAGTCCAACAGCCTTCACCGTGTAGGATATCGGAAACCAATCTTTAGTAAACATCGAATTGAGAAAAAGATTAACCGAAATGGCCCCTGCTGCCGCTGCGGGAATGGGCAGACCCGTGAAGTTCTTCTTGTAAGCCACCTTGGCCGTTTTATCGCTTTTAATTTCGTGCGCTTTCACATTAAATCTCACCAGACGAAGAACACCGCAAATCGTGTAAAGCATCGCTCCGACAACAGCAAAAAAGGAAAGTCCTGAAGCTTGCTCCAAAGACAGACTCTTTAAAAAGAGAACAGACGGTGCCACACCAAACGAAATGGCATCGGCTAAGGAATCAAACATTGAACCAAATTCACTTTCTGCTCGAATGACCCGAGCAACAGCTCCGTCTAGCAAATCGGCAAAAGCGGCTAGTAAAAGAAGAAGTGCCGAAGAGTAGAGAAGTTCATAAGCACCTGCACCGGGTTCGGAAATGTTCACCTTAAAAACAACAAATAATCCACATGAAAGCCCAAAAGCAGTAATGATATTAGGGATTAAATAAATCTGTCTCATGCCACACGGAAAATTTTATGAAAATCTTAGTTTACCATATCGCAAAAATGAAAGAAAATACAAAACTCACCTTACGCAAAATTGAGTTGAAAGATTTTTTTGAAAGCACTATTTTTTTCCTGATTAAGGAGAAAAAAATGGCTCAAGAACAATTGCTGGATATTTATACAGATTACCTCATCAGCCAAAACAAATACGCAACTGCTACAGGACTTGAAGCGTTATTAGAAGGAGAAGTGAGTCATGATAAAATTAGCAGATTTTTAAGAGAGAGCGATCTTGGATCAAAAGACTTATGGAAATACATAAAACCTCAGGTGCGAAAGTTTGAAAAAGAAAAAAATGGAGTCCTGATCATAGACGATACGATAGAAGAAAAACCTTACACAGATGAGAATGAAATCATTTGTTGGCATTTTTCTCATGCTAAAGGAAGATGTATCAAAGGAGTTAATCTTCTATCATGTTTAGTACGTTACGATGATATAGCTTTTCCGGTTTCAATAGAGACTATTCATAAAGAACTTATTTTCTGTGACGTAAAGACAAAAAAAGAAATGAGAAGATCATCGACAACAAAAAATGAGATGTTTCGATCTCAGATAAAACAAGCCCAAAAAAATAAAATATGTTTTGAGTATATCCTTGCAGATAATTGGTTTGGAGCAAAGAAGAACATGGAGTTTATAGAATATGAAATGAATAAGAAGTTTATTTTTGGAATTAAATCGAATCGTTTATTGGCCTTTTCGGAAGAAGATAAGAGAAAAAGAAAGTATCGAAATTTAAAGACACTAGAGCTCAAAGATGGTGAAAAAAGAAAGGTCTGGTTAAAAGACCTTTCTTTTCCTGTGAGCCTAATGAAGAAGGTCTTCAAAAACGAAGATGGGTCTACAGGGGAATTATATCTTGTTACTAATGACTTAGAAATTGATGCTGAAAAAGTCTATGAGATCTATCAAAAACGATGGAGAATAGAAGAGTATCACAAATCAATCAAACAAAATGCAAGTCTAGAGAAATCTCCCACAAAAGTTGTAAAAACACAGAAGACTCACATATTTGCATCTATTGTAGCCTATTGTAAATTGGAAATATTGAGAGTGAAAACAAGGTTAAATCATTTTTCATTGAAATACAAACTAATCGTTAGAGCAAATCAAATGGCATTTGAGGAACTGAGAAATTTACAGCAAATGACTTCTTTTGCGTAAGGTGAGTTAAGAAATATGGTGAAAGCTTTCAACAGTCCCAAGATTGGTTTTAGATTAAATAAGTCAGAATGAAGAGAAAGGTATAGAAAATCAATGTTATGTTGGTTTTAGGAAAGAGGGGAGCGATCTCTTGCGTAGTTTTTTCTTGAAATAAAGCGCGCACAACGGGAATTCCCGGGATGAGGAATCCCCAGGTTAGAAAAAGGAAGAAGTGGGTGCCTGTTACCGCGATAATAAGAGCGGGAATAAGAGCGGCACCGGCTAGGCAGGCCGCATACTCCCACTTGCCAAAGGTTGAACCAAAACGGACAGGGAGAGTTTTCTTGTTTGCAAGAAGATCTTCTTCCATGTCTCGGAGGTTGTTTAGGACAAGCATAGCCATGGAAAGAAATCCTGGACCCATGCCCGCTAAAAAAGCTGTGAGTGAAAGTATGCCCGTTTGCAAGTAGGTCGTACCTGCTGTTGCAATAAGGCCAAAGAAAACAAAGACAAAGAGGTCGCTAATCCCGAGGTAAGAAAGGGGATAGGAGCCTGCTGTGTAGAGGTAGCCGAGGAGAATGGATAGCAGAAGTGGTGTTGCAATCCAATACCCACCGATGGAAATCAAATAGAGCGCAATAAGTCCGGCAAAAAAGAACACAATATGTGTGACTATTTTCATAGTTTGAGGGGAAACGAGTCCTGCTTGTACGAGGCGGCGCGGTCCCTTTCTAGCTTCGGTATCAGCACCTTTAATATAATCAAAGTAATCATTTGCAAAATTTGTTCCCACTTGGATAAGAAGAGCAAAAAGAAGGGTCGCGAGAAATGTCAAGAAATGAAAATAACCTTCGCTGTAGGCAATCACTGTTCCAATGAGAACAGGAGACACACTTGCTATGAGTGTCTTAGGTCGTGTTCCTTCAATCCAAGTGGTAAGTAGGGTCATGGGCGCTTAGGGAATTGGCTAAAGTTAGGTTTGCGCTTTTCGAGAAAAGCTTGGTGGCCCTCTTGCGCTTCTTTGCTCATGTAGTAAAGCATAGTTGCGTTACCGGCAAGTTCTTGAAGGCCCAATTGGCCATCACAGTCAGCATTTAGTCCGGCTTTGAGGCAGCGGAGTGCAAGAGGTGAGTGTTCAAGGATTTTTTGGCACCACTGAATAGTTGTGGTTTCGAGTTCTTCATAAGGAACGACGTGGTTTACTAGCCCCATTTTTAATGCTTCTTGCGCTGTATATTGGCGGCAGAGGTACCAGATTTCGCGAGCTTTTTTCTGTCCAACGATGCGAGCGAGATAACTCGCTCCAAGGCCAGAGTCAAAGGAGCCGACTTTGGGTCCTGTTTGACCAAAGATTGCATTGTTTGCGGCAATGGTGAGATCGCAAACCACATGTAAGACATGACCGCCTCCGATCGCATATCCTGCTACCATGGCGATAATAGGTTTAGGGCAGGATCGGATATCGCGCTGAAAGTCTAGAACGTTTAGACGAGAGGTTCCTTCTTCGTCTTCATAACCCGCTTCTTTACGGATGTTTTGATCACCGCCCGAACAAAATGCATTTTTCCCTTCACCGGTCAGAATAATGGCTCCTATTTCAGAGTCATTGCGAGCGTCTTGTAAGGCATTGATCATTTCTTTGACTGTTAATGGACGAAAGGCGTTATGAATGTGAGGACGATTGATGGTGATTTTTGCGATTCCGGTAAATTTGTGGTATTTAATATCGGTATAGAAACCTTCTTCGATCCAGTTGATTTTTGGGATTTTAGGAAGTGTGTCTTGTGACATTTTTATGTCCTCACGTTTAGAAATTGATTAATTTTATTCTGACATTCAGTGGGATTCTCCAAATGAATTGCATGTCCAGCATTAGGGATAAGATCGACTTTAGTCGATCTCCCCATTTCTTTGATACGCCTTGCAATCTTAAGGTACTTCACATCATGCTGTCCAAATAAAAAAAGAGTCTTAAATGGGAAGTTTTGCAAATGGTTCCAGCATGAAGGAAGAATAGCAGGACTGAGTTCAGTTAAGATACGTGCTAGTGAAGCGGGATCATGGTGGGTACGTTTATTTAATAGTTCCGGTTTTAAGTTAGCGAATAGTGGTTGTGAGTACCATTTTTTGATAAAAGAGCCTATTCCTTTGTTTAAAAGAAGTTTTGCCCACTTTTGATCTTGTAGTATACGGCTGTTTTTGTCTGTTTCTAGACCTGGATTAGCAGATAAAATAACGAGGGATTCAATGAGATCAGGAAAAGTCTTCGCAAACTGCAAGGCAATCCGCCCACCAAGCGAATAGCCAACTAAAGTAACTTTACGTTCTTGAATTTGTTTATGGATTGTTTCGAAGATATAAGAGAGGAGAGGTTTTTCTTGTGGCAGCGGTGAAAATTGATGCCCAGGAAGGGTAAGAAAAGTTGAAGAGCAGTGAGGAGAGACAAAAGGATTCCAATCTTCAGGTGTACCTAAAAATCCATGTAGAAAAAGGCAGTTAAAGGCTAGAGAGGGTGAGGTTGGCATTGGCTTGAATTTCTTTAAGGTAAGTGATGATATCCCGATGTAGTTTAACATTTTCTTCACGGGCTGTTTTGACTTCAATCATTGAAAACTGGGCACTGGGGTTTTGTAAAACAGAGTGAAGGTCGGTAAGGGACTGGGGGTTTTCATAGGCAAGACCAAAGAGAGGTGCCGCATGTTTTAGGTCTAGAGAATGAGGAGTGAGAAAGAAGGATTCGAAAGGCTGTTTTTTGTTGCTAATAGGCAGATAGGAAAAGATATTTCCCCCCTCGTTATTAATCACAAGAAAAGAGACAGGATAGGGAAAGTCTTTGAGTTGTGCAAGTGAGTTGATATCATGTAGAAAGCTAAGGTCTCCTAAAATAGCAAGTAAAGGTTTTTCTGCTCCTTTTGCAAGCCCTATTGCAGTACCGATATTTCCGTCGATTCCCGATAAGCCGCGGTTACCAAAAATCGGTCCGATCGGTTCTTGGGGGTAAAAAAAACAGTCGGCATCACGAATGGGCATACTATTTGATAGGAAAAGAGCGGTGGTTTTCGGAAGAGAATCAGAAAGAGTTTGAAACAGACCCGGTTCCGTGAGGTTTTTTTGTTCCTTAAGGTAAAAGTTAACTCCCTGCTGAGTTCTTTTGCTAAGCTCGGTCCAAAACTTTAGCCATGAAGTAGGACTTTGTCCTCTTATTTGTTTAGAGAGTTTGTCACAAAAGATATGTGGGTCAGATTGAATACGGTGAGTGAGAGAGTGAATGGGGTCTTTACGACTTAAGTTAGAGTCAATGTGGATGTATATTTTTGGTTTTTTAAGAGAGAGCCACTCGAGGAGTTTTTTTGAAACGAAGCGGTTTCCTAATTGTAGAATTGCATCGGGAGAAAGGTCTTCGTTGAGACCAATCGATTTGAGAATAAGGTCGTACCCCGGGATCACGCCATTAAATTTTCCGAGAGAGCGCACTTGGGATAAGATATCAGGAAAAATAGGCCATTGAAGAAGGCGAGATAAAGTCAAGATTGGTTCAAGTGTTGGCCAAGATTCCATCTCACCGACCAAGATCACCCCTTTTTCATATTCAGATAGATCTTCGGCGAGTTGTTCGACCTCTCCTTGAGATAGAGAGGTTTTACCAAAGAGTAGAGTGGTTTGGGCGCTAGGGGACATTTGAAATGAAGCAGCAGCAGAATTTTCCATTGGAAAAAAGGGCTCGCGAAACATGCAGTTGATGTGTACCGGACCTTTAGGATCTTTGAGCGCGAAAGCAACCTCTTGAGCAATTGTTGTGCCAATGAAGTTCGTAGAAATTTTCGAGTCGGGACAAGGGAAGTCAATTTGATGTCTTACAAAATTTTGGTAGATTTTGACTTGATCGGTTGTTTGATTGGCTCCTGTATCGCGTAGTTCAGGAGGACGGTCTGCTGTGAGAACGATGAGAGGGACGTTGTCATGATGCGCTTCCATAATGGCAGGTAGGAGGTTCCCTACAGCTGTTCCTGAGGTTACAATCAATGCGGCAGGAGATCTACTTGCTTTGGCGTAGCCTAAGGCATGAAAGCTCATCCCACGTTCGTCAAAATGGACAAGGGTTTCTGCTAAGGGATGCTCACTTGCTGCAAGAGTGAGGGGGGTAGATCTAGAACCCGGTGAGATACAAAAGTAACGGATGCCTTGATGAATGAGCTCTTTGATAATCAGTTTAGCCCAAAATTCATTGAAGTGTCCTGTATCTGACTTCATATATTTTACCAAAGAATGAATTGTGAGATTTTTTGTTCGAGCTCATCCCATTCTCTACAGGGAACAGAACCCGGGACAATGCCGGTTCCAGCAAAGAGGTGTAGGGCAGAGCCTGTGATGAGGGCACTACGGATAGCGACAAGCACGTGCGCTTCATCTGCACTCATCCAGCCAATAGGACTCGCATACCAGCCGCGGTCGAAACTTTCTCGTTTGCGTATTTCTTTTAACGCCTGCTCTCTAGGAAATCCCCCAACAGCAGGTGTTGGATGAAGTGCTTGAATTAAATCAGAGTTGGAAACCCCTTTTTTGAGTTCACCGTTAAAAGTATGAATAAGGTGTTGAACAGTTGCAGTTTGTAAAATGTTGTGCTCAGTTGTTTTTTCTAGAGAGGAGCAAAGAGGCTTTAGGATTTTGTTGATAGTATTTGTTACAACTTGAAATTCGTGCAATTCTTTAGGGTTCTTAAGGAGATCTTGTCTAAGGGCTTCATTTTCTTTTTTTGTTTTCCCTCGAGGTCGTGTCCCTGCAATTGCAGCGCTTGTGATTTGACTGTTGGATTTGCGATAGAGCGTTTCAGGAGATGCTCCGATAAATGCTGCTCCAGGTTCAAACTCAAATGCAAACAAAGTGGCATTTGGAGAATATCCTTGGAGTTTGCTTAAAATTTGGTAAGGATTTAGTGGATTTTCGAAATCAAAGAGAGAACAGCGTGCTAGGACAATCTTTTCCATTTCCCCTTTAGCGATCATCTGCAAACTTTCTTTAATATTGCGTTCCCAAATTGGGTAGGAAGGAGAGTTTAGACACCCAACTGGTTTTTCGAGTTCTTTCCAAAGAGGTGAAGTTTCAAAGACAAGGTTTTTTAATAAGGGTTCTAAATCTAAATCGCTAGTTAAATTAACGCAGAGCTTAGTCACTTTTTTTTCTTCTATGAGTTCGACCAATGGGAGGGTATACCGGCAAAGAGGGATGCTGTCCCAGGAAGATGTTTCACGCGCATAAAAGTCTTGTCCACCAAAAAAACGGGGTCCCCCGGATTGAGAAAAAAAAGGAATAGTATTTAGTTCATAACTCGAACCGATTCCGGCAACTTTCAGATCTTCTTGGGGGTTTTCCCAGTAGATTTTGGGATGAGTGGGTTGCATATTTAACCAAAGAAGTGGATCGATTGAGTCGATGAGGGTTTCTAAGCGCATGTAAGAAACTTGATGACCATTAATTTCGATGAGTGAGGGTTGAAAAGGGACATTCCCAAGTGTTGTAAGTAGTTGTTGAGTCGTGTTTAAAGTTCCACTGCGCATGAAAGCTTCTCTCCAATGTAGAGGGTTGCAACGCCAAAAGTAAGGGGAATTGCTTTGACATGAACGAAATCATGGTTCTTTAAGAGTGCGCAAAAAGCTTCTCCCGATGGAAAGGTTTCGATGGTTTGGTTGAGGTAATGGTAAGCTTTTTTACTTCCTGAAATAATTCCCCCGATATGGGGAAGAATATGACGGAGATAAAAAAGGTGAAGAGTTTTTATAAACCGGTTTTGAGGAAGAGAGAATTCTAATATCAAAACCCTTCCGCAAGGAACCAAAACGCGATGACATTCTTCCAGGCACTTGTCAACACTTTCCATATTGCGAATCCCAAATGATATCGTTAAGCATTCTACCGATTCATCTTTGAGTGAAATGTCGGTTGCATCGCCTTCCATTAATGTAATTTGGTGGGCATAGGGTTTGTCCATCATTTTTTTTTGCCCGAGACGTATCATCTCTAGAGAAAGATCGATTCCCAGAGCTGATTTTACCTGTTTAGCTTTTTTAACAATAGTGATGAGCTGATCACCTGTTCCTGTAGCAAGATCGAGCAGGCACAGATCTTTTTGCTTGGGGAGGTATTTAATGAGCTGTCGTCTCCAGTAGATGTCAGCTCCAAAAGAGAGAAGATGATTGAGAAAATCATATCGAGGAGAAATTCTATCGAACATTCTCCAAATTTCTCCAGGTGATAGTTTTTCTTGCTTAGAGTGGCTCACTCACATGCCTAATTGGTAAAAATAGCTCTTTTAACTTTAACAAGCACTCTTAAAAAAACACAAGGTCCAGAATTAAACTTCAATTATCCTCCACTGGGCGTGCCTAAGATGGTTTCAATAGGCAACCATTGAAAAAGATGGTTGGTAGCTTGCAACAGTTCCATAAAAACCTTTCGTCCAATCCATAAAAATTTAGAGTTAAAGGGTTGTTAAAGCTCCCTCTTCTAACGACGTATTACCCCGGAGTGCATTTGGCAAATTCTGGGCCAACGGTGAAATTTAAGATGAGCTTTTAGGTATGGGAGGGGTGATTCTTGACTTCTCAGGTCATAGTCCCTAAAAACACCTGTAATACTTTTTATTTTAAAAATCTTTTGACAGGGGGCGCAAGCATCAAAATAATCGATTTTAGCATTGGATAGAATAGCATCGGTACGTGCTTGGATCCACAAATCTGTAGAATTAGACATTTCAGGTGAAAAAGCTGTTTTGATACGATCAAGATAGGTCATGGTGCGGTGAAACTGATTTTGGGGTTGAGAAAACCCCCTAAGATCCGAGTCAACTGCAGAATAAAAAGATTCGTAGAAGAGGAGATTTTTAGCATTTTCTCCTTGCTGACGCAAGATTTGGTTAGCAACTGCAATTCGTTCGAAAGGAGTTAACATAAGTAAAGAGTCTCTAGAGTTCACCTTGAATCTAAGTAATGCATCGATTGTAGTTTCTCTAATATGAAGAGGAGAACCAGGAATAAATAAAGGGGGGTCGTTAGAATCCATTTCAGAAATAGTCACAAGAGGCCTTATTTGACCTTGAGGCTGTTCTATTTGGTGTTGGATATAAAAGTCTAGCCAGGGAGTTGCAATTTCTTGTATGACATACTCCGAATTTTCTGATCTCTTTGCTCTGTAGCCAGGTGAGTTTTCATGCAAAAAACGTTCCCAAATTTGCATAGAGCGTTTTGCAGAAGGTCGGAGAGGTGTATCAAGTAGAGTGGCTGTAGTAGAAAAATTGTAATTATTCAAAGGCGAAACAGAAGACATATAAAACTCGATTAATTAAAGAACTTATTATTGAAATATTACCATTTATCTTACAATAGGCATAATATTTGTAGTCAATGCCTTCCAATTTTTTGTCTGGTTTTAGGTAAAACTCTTCTCATAAATTGCACTGACAAAACCATTTTCCTATTTTATTTTATTGTAGATTAAGAATTCTAGACTCTTGGTTGCCGGGATTTTTCGACATTGCTGAAAAAATCAGGAAGAGAAATTGATAACGATTCTTTAAAAAAGAAGAACTCCTCTTCAAGAAGGCCCAAAGCAGTCCTATGTAGATGCAACAGGAGTCAAAATCTACGGAGAAGGCGAGTGGAAATTCTAATTATCGCCTAAGCAAAAGCACTGATATGTTGCGGCTCTTATGAATATAACGACTCATGCCAAGGAATATTTTTCTTAAGGTGAACCCAACTTGGCTCGGTGCTTAGCTTGTATCCACGTTAATGCTATTTGCCTATGCTGCAAAATAAGTAGCTCTCCGGGGTTTTATGTGGCAAGTTGCGAGGGATATGACCCTGAAAGATTTAAAATATCTAATTCACGTTAAAAAATCTTATACTGAAATAGTTCTTTATTTTTTTCTTTAAGGATGCATAAAATATTTTTACCTAATTTTTAACTTAAATGGAGTTTGAAATGGAAGGTGTTAGAAAATTAGTATCCGATGTAGCTAGATATGGTGTTATTGCTGGATCGGTTTCAGCTGTTGCATCGGGGACTGTAGCTTGGGGACCACGCTTTGTAAAACTGATTTCGACGCAAAACGTTCTTGGAGCAACGGTTGCGGGAGGGATATTTGGTTTCTTTGCAGCCGCTACTTTATGCATCAATGGATTTGTTGGAGGGAATAAGGAAGAAAGTTTTCTGGGCTGGGGTAATCGTCAGAGTCTATTGCGGATGAAGGCTTTACCTGTCGGTATGGGAATTCTTGCAACACAGATGGTAACGCCTACTGTCGCTAGCTGGATGAATCGTGAGATTTCTCGTCAAGCTAGTGGGATTTTTGGAGGAATCAGTGCGGTGGTTTTGGGTATTTTGATCGAAAAAAAGATCCTTGATGATTAATGCCTAGCGGCTTGACTTTTGAATGACAAAATGTCTTACGATGAAAGCGCGTTAGGTAACGGCAAATTTTGGGTTAAAGCTTTCAATAGGGCAGCTCTTTGATTTTGGAGTAAGTTATGACAAGTGCTTAGAGCGAGCAATCATAACGGCATCATAATTTTTATTGCAGCGATATTATGGCTAACTGCGTGCCCGAGTTCACTGATTTGTTTGAAATCAGTTTCTTTTTACTCCGGGACATGCTGCAGATATCTCTGCCTTTAGGCTTTTTAATTTTAAAGAGTTAAGAGGATTTAAAATCTATGGAGATCGGGCTTATAACGATAGTAATTACGAAGAGCTGTGCAAAAAAGGATGTGGGATAAACCTTGTCCCCAAACGGAAACAGCAAGACAGGAGAAAGGATAGAGACGACCTTTAGTGAAATCAAAGCGTTAATACCAAGAAACATCCAAGCAAGAACCACTAGAGGGTTCTTGCTAAAGGTATTAAAGGAAACTCTTAGCGCCGCATAGGCTGCTAGAATTAACGCATCTACTCGGCTAATACGTCTTTGCCAAGGCCGCGGTTCACCTTGGCTCGACGCTTAAGCTTATATCTACGTCAATTCTATTTGCCTTTGGAGAGAAATGAGTGGCACTTCGGGGTATAAAGGCTTGCTAAAAGCGTTTTTTTATTTCTCGTCGGTTTTTTTTACCAGGTGCAATTTATGCTCGAAAAAAGAATAAACGGCAACGAGTCGTGAGACGAGGATTGCGATATAAAACTGCCCAACGATTCCTTCGAGGATGGTAAAGGTCTGCCCGATATTTTTAATGGCTGTGATGTCGCCGTAGCCAATACAGAGGAGCGTCACAAAGCTAAAGTACATCATCTCAGAAAGATGGTGGCTATGAGATAGAGATGCCCCTAAGTCTGGTGCTATGTGAAAGGAACCCGGGATGATAAGGTCAATAAGTAAATAGATAAAGCTAAACCCAAAAGCTACCATAAAGTAAGCACAGACAACTCCTCTTAGAGTATCTAGCTTTACACGCGCACTGAGAACAACCCGATTGATGATGGAGGAAGTTGTAATAAAGATAAAGATAATGATCAAAACTAAGGTTATTATAATGAGAGGTTTAGAGGGAAAGAAGAGATTGGCCCAATAAAGGGTGATTGCAGGGATTCCAAAGCAGGCAGAAGTAATCTGTACACGCTTAGAGTGGTTGCAGTTGAAGATAGCCGATAGGAAAACAATTAAAAAAAAGAATTGCCAGATAGCGAGATAGATATTGCCACGATTATAGGGACGAAAAATAAAGAGAAGCATCAGTGAAGTTAAGAGCTGGGAGAAATAACCTGAAAATGCTTTAACGAAAGAGCCACAACACTTTTTAAAGAATTTTTTCATCTTTTGTCCCCTAAGCTTTTATATGTATGAATAAAAAGTTTGGGTCAAGTGGATCTTGCTTCTTTTTGGAACTATGAGACTTGAGGATAAGGGCAAGAATTTGAGGTTATCAAATAATTTTGGTTGGTTTAAATTAAAAATAGAGGAAAGTATAAAAAGGAGGAAGTATTGTTATGAGCGCTTATCGAGAGCCAACTCCATTTGATCAGCCTTTTCCGGGGGCAATAAATACCTTAAAACGTGAATTGTCTAAGAATTTAGAGGTTTTTGTTTTTCGATTTGGGCATGAAAATCAAACCAGGGCATCGATGAGTCGGTTAATGCGGCTCAATGAAGCTCTCTTAATGCAGCGTGCACGAGAGGTTGGTGGAAAAATTTTATTTCATATGGAAAAACTTATGGGTGCATGTGGAGACTTTGCTAATGGCCAAGGAACGCTCGAACAAGTGAACGAACATATTGAGAGACTAAGAGATAGCTTAAGGAGTTAGAGATGAGTATGAAACCTCTGGATCGACCTCCAGATAAAGGGCAAGGTGCTAGGCGGCAATTAATTCACGATTTGCAGACGTTTTTATGGCGGTTTGAACAAGGCGGTTACTCAAGAGAAACCATGCACGATGTTTTGAAAAAGTTAAAGCGAGTTATTGAAGAGCATGGGCAGGAAGTTGGGGGAGAGCTTGAAGGGCATTTAAAAAAAATGGTTCGAGATTGTCAGTCTTATGCAGAAGGTAACGGGGATCCCAAGCAGGTGGTTCAAGATTTAGACCAACTAAGGAAAGATTTAGAAATCTAATTTTTAGGTTAACGGGTCTGTTGCGGGACGCGCTTTTTCAACATAAATGCTTAGTTTTTTCGAAATTTGATACGCATCTAATCTAGAGTAGGCGAGTTAGATGCGTATCAAATTGGAGCAAAAGAAAGGGTTTAGGTCTTAAAATGGCAAGTCGCAACAGACCCTTAATGGCTAGGGGGAGAGTCATGTATAATGAGGGTAATAGAGAGGTCGATCCTAAAGAGATTCTAAAGGGAGAAATCTATGAGTTCTTAAGTGAGTTTGAACTCACAGAAAAGACAGAGGATGATATGAAAGCTATTTTGCCGATCTGGCGAGATGCGATGCTTAACTGTGCCCGTGATGTCGGAGGACAGACTCAACTTGTAGTGAAGACTTTGATGAATGTATGTGAAGATTATGCAAGTAATCGTGGAATGCTTGAGCGAGTCAAAAAAGAAGCTGAAGAAACGCGTATTTATTTGGGACTTTAACTCCTGCTTGTTATCTATAGCTGAATTGATTCAAAATAGTAACGATTTAAGCGAAAGATTTTTGCTGGATTTTGGGTTCTTACAATCGACAACATTGTCCATGAGACAAGGGAAGATTTTAAGGACCTAAAAGGCAGCTGAAAGATTCGGGTAAATCATTACTATTTTAAATCAGTTTAGCTATATCTTGTTAAGAAGGGTGGTACGATGATTTGTCTAAGAAATGGCAAAAATCCGTACGCCTAATCACAAGGAGGCAAAACGACTCCGTTTTTTTGTACCCCGGAGTGCTACTAATTTTTCTCTTTAGCGCTGCATAAATAGGTGAAATTTTTTAGAGCGAAGCGAAGAGCTGCTAAAAAAAGGATGTGGGGGGATAAACCTTATCCCCAAACGGAAACAGCGGGGGAGGAAAAAGAGCCCATCCACAGATGAGCGCTTTCTCTTCCATCATAGAGGAAGGATAGAGACAACCTTTAGTGAAATCAAAGCGTTAATGCCAAGAACCACTAGAGGGTTCTTGCTAAAGGTATTATTTTTTATCTTGGACGTGACCGTGAAGTATGCATTAAAACCCAAGTGACCACCTATAGCTGAATTGATTCAAAATAGTAACGATTTAAGCGAAAGATTTTTGCTGGGTTTTGGGTTCTTACAATCGACAACATTGTCCATGAGACAAGGGAAGATTTTAAGGACCTAAAAGGCAGCTGAAAGATTCGG
>RDPX01000121.1:220850-235418 GCA_003991215.1 Morbakka virulenta
ACGGTTCTACACTCCTTATCAGCAATGACGACATGGGTATGAGGAAAAGGGGTTCCATCAACAACAGACATGTTTCCTACAGCTGTGATGAGCTCATATTTTTCTCTGAAAAAGTGCTGATCGTAATTATTCTTCTTGATATTAAAAAAACCCAGCTCGACATCCATCAGAGTTCCAATACCTTGATAGAAGGCACTTGGAATGCGCTTTTCTTGAAAAAAATCAATGAGAGTTTGATGGAACCCCTCTCCTTGATCAAACTTTAAGATAAATCCACGTGCAAAGTCTGCATACTCCATAATCTAACTATCTCCTATTCATGGCGGGGATGTTGCCGAAGGGATTTAATCTCCGAACGTTTGCGTTTTTCTTCTAAAATCTTTTGTTTGAGCCGTCTTGACCGCCTTTTTTTTTGTCGACGCAATTTTTCAATTTCTTTTTGGCGCATTGTTCTTTCTTGATGGATCTTTTCTGCAATTTGTTCGCAGATCTCCCTTCGAGCCAGAAAGCGATTCATTTCTCGCGAGCGACCTTTTTGACATTTGACTTCGATTTGAGAGGGGAGGTGCTTGAGATAGACGCAGGAGGCTGTCTTATTGATTTTCTGACCTCCTTTGCCTGAGCCTAGGATAAACTTTTCGATCAAGTCATCTTCTCGAATTCCAAGTTTATTCATGCGCTCTTGTAGCATCCCTTGTTTTTCTTTACTGACAGGCATGACAACGCAAATATATGGTTAAAAAGGTGATTATGGAAGAAAAGAAAGGATTGTTGCAAGCAAAAGAAGGATGAGCGAGTAACCCATCCTTCAAATAAGATACGGCTTATGAGGTGAAAGCTTCTTGGGCATCTTCATCATCATTAGAATTAAGAGCAAAAGAAGAGTCAGAGCTTTCTTCTTCATCGTCAGACTTATTTTAAGAGACTGATGTATCTTCTGTTTCCACAGATGGTTTTTCTACAACTTGTTCATTTGCAGGTGTTTCTTCTGTTTCCACAGATGGTTTTTCTACAACTACTTCTGTTTCAGATACTTCTGCTGTTATAGGTGTTTCTTCATCAGCGAATGCAAGCAGGCCAAATAAAGAAAAAGCTGCTACTGCAAGGATAGATGTTTTTTTCATCATATCATCCCTCTTTATAAGTTTATGGTTAAATTTAAGGTTTTAAAAATCAAATTGATTAAACTTAGACCTTTTTTTTTTTCTTTGCAAGAGGAANTCTGTTTCCTCAGATGGTTTTTCTACAACTACTTCTTTTTCATATTCTTCTGCTGTTATAGGTGTTTCTTCATCAGCTAATGCAAGCAGGCCAAATAAAGAAAAAGCTGCTACTGCAAGTATAGATGTTTTTTTCATCATATCATCCCTCTTTATAAGTTTATGGTTAAATTTAAGGTTTTAAAAATCAAATTGATTAAACTTATTTGTCCTTTTTTTTTTTCTTTGCAAGAGGAAAAGAGTTAAGGATTAATTTCTATAGGAGAGTAAAATATTTTTTTTCTCTTGAACTCCAGAGATAATGTGTAAATTTCTTCCTTTTTTTCGCCCTGCTTCTGTGGCATGTTTGTCTTGGTGGTGATAGGAAAAGGCGGATGAAAGATGAGGATAAACCATGGAAAGAGCATTTGTAAGTTTTTTTTCTAAAACTAGGATAGCGTGAGTATTATTATTCACATTTCTTTCAACTTTTTCTTTGTATCCCTCAGCAACTCCTCGCAAGAAAGAGTTTTTGCTACGAATACCTTTAAGATGAGGTGCTTTTTTCCATAATTTCTCGAGTTCTTGATCAAGAAAAGAAGCGACATATTCGCCGATTTCTACGTTGGTTTTTTCACCTAAGATTTCCAGATAAATGATTCCTCTTCCGTGGTTAAAGATAGGATAAACAAAAAAATGACGCAAAATAGAGGCAATCACTTGAAGTTTTACTGAGGTTCTTTTGGATTGAAAGATGCGAAGAAGAATCATGGTTTGATTGGACTTTTCGGAAGGAGAAAAGGTTTTGAGATTATATTTTATCAGGAGCTTATGAGCTTTTAACATAGCAGCTTCAGCTTCTTCTAGATGCTGGCTTTGAGCAAGAGAAAGAAGTTTTTGGACTTTATAGAAGATTTTTTCCTGCTTATTTTCAATGGAGGTTGGGTGGTTTGTATAAGCAAGAGAGACGTCTTTTCCCCAATTAAAACGCTGACAAACCTCATGAAATTCCTTCCCATGAGAGGGGAGGCCGTGTCCTTTTTCGATAAAGGTGAGGTAGTGGGCAAGTTCATGTCTTAATACGTTTAAAAGAATTTTTTCGTTTTCAAAAATGAGCCGTTTATTGAGCCCAACTTCATAGAACTCACTTTGAAAATACCCGAGATGTTTAGAGTGCTGAAAAGCAACGATATGCAAGGGGTATGACGTTTTCCCGGAATAAAAACGTGTGCGCCCTACTTTCAACCCCATTTCTTTTGAAAGAATTTGCTTGGCTAGCTGTTTAGATTTTTGGAGGAAGGCTAGAATTGTTTCAGAAAAAATGAGAGTGTTAAATTCCATGATTTTTCTTGATTTTTCTTTAAGGATACTGGTTTCATAGTGAATATGAAAGACAAATTACGAGTTGGGATTTTATTTGGCGGGCGGTCAGCGGAGCATGAAGTTTCTCTCAAGTCAGCACGTGCGATCATCGAGAATATGGATCGCAAGCGATATAATATTTTTCCAATTGGAATTGACAAGAAGGGCAGCTGGCACTTTTTAAAAGTGGAGCCTTTTCTAGCTTCTCTAGAACAAAATCGTCTGCCAACCTTCAAAAAAGACGATCCCTATTTTCCTGTCATTACACCAAAAATTTCAGCGCAAGATTTTTTTTTCTCTCCATGTGTATTGAAAAATGTCTTAGATATCATCTTCCCAGTTTTACATGGTCCTTATGGAGAGGATGGGACAATCCAAGGACTTGCTAAACTTACTAATCTTCCTTTTATAGGAACTGACGTGCTTGGTTCGGCTATTTGCATGGATAAAGGCCTCATGAAAATGATTCTCCGAGGAGCAGGGCTTCCGACTTCTCGATTTCAGACATATCAACAGACTGACCTTATCGATGCCGAAGTAGTTATAAGAGCTCTTGGGCTTCCTCTTTTTGTCAAACCTGCTAATGCTGGATCTTCTCTAGGAATTAATAAAGTCCATCGAAGGGACGATTTTTTTTATGCTATTGAGGAAGCTTTTAAGTATGACGAAAGAATTATTCTTGAGGAGTACATTGAGGGAAGGGAACTTGAATGTTCTGTGTTGGGCAACCTAGATCCGATCGTTTCGTTGCCAGGAGAAATCCTTACTCAACATGAATTTTACACCTACGAAGCCAAGTATTTAGACGAAAATGGGGCCTTTTTTGAACTTCCGGCAAAGCTTCCGGCGAAGACTATCCAAGAACTGCAAGCTCTTGCAATCAAAGCCTTCAAGATTTTGCAGTGTGAGGGAATGGCTCGAGTAGATTTTTTCCTCCGCTATAGAGATGGAAAGCTTTTTCTTAATGAACTCAATACGATTCCTGGTTTTACAACGATTAGCCTTTACCCTAAGCTATGGGAAATCAGCGGTATTTCTTATTCAGAGCTCGTCGATAGACTTATCATACTGGGTATGAGTCGATTTGAACGTAGAAAAAGTTTGCAAACAGATATTTCACTTTCTAAGGCTCAGTCGCTTTACTAAGTTCTATTCCTTTTTTATGAAAAAGTGATTAAGATGGCAGTTAGTATGAGTTAAGAGGAAATTTTCATGGAAATGAAGACTCAGAGGATTAGTTCTCCGAGTGATCTAAAAATCCGTCCGCTTTTCCCTTACTATAACCGATCAAAAAATCTTGAAGAGTACATGGAACGGATCAAGGAAATCTTGATTCGTTTTTTACCCGATCCCTTACCATTTACCGACCAAAAAAGCTTAAGTGAGTGGATAAAAAACTCTCTTCCTTTGATGACTTGGACAGAATGTGAAAGCCCCCCGGATTGTTTTTCTATTTTTTTTCTTTCAAAACCCCTTAATTCTTTGCCAATTGAAACTTTCTTATCTGAGACGATCAAGCGATGGCTTATTCCTCATCAAGAGATAACGATTCTCTCGTTTGAGCAGATGCATTTTTGCTTTGATTTTTCACTTAAAGATCCACTTTTCATTGCAGAAGTTAAAATTTTGGTGAACTCCAAAAAAGAATGGGATATCATTCAGGAAAATCTCTCTCCTCTAAATAAAGAGGTGATACAGGTCATTCAATCCGGAAGATTTGCGAAGTCGATTTTGGAGACGAAGATTCTTCCTCTTGATCACAAGATGAATTTGATTCAGGAAATGTTGATTCGGTTACTGAAACGTTTTCCTGATGATTTAGATCAGCGCATTTTTAACGACCTTTCCTATGCTCGGGTTAATACAACCGACGAATTTAGACATCAGCGAACTTATTTGCATCTTACCCGCATCATTGTTTCTCTTTATCTAATACGAGAAGGAGTAGATCGGGATCTAAAAGCATTCCCCGAAAAGCGGCATATGATGATTCGGTATTTACGCACTCAGCTGAAGTTTCCTTTTGGGAAAAAACCTGTTTTAGGCCTTGCGGTTAGTGTTAACCTCTTTCATAAATACGAATCTTTTGAAGAGAAGCATGTCCTTCTTTCCGTTCAAAAATTTGTTTCCGATGTTCGAGTAGTACCGGGCTCTCTTCTACGTTATCAAATTCCCCAGAGCCCCATTTTAAGCCTTTATGTGGAACTTGAAAAAGAGGACGGCTCTTTCTTTTCTTCCGAAGAAGTTCAATTTTTAAAGGAGAGCTTGAAAGGTGAACTCAGCAAGCGAATTGAACACTTAGTCCCTTCGCTTTTCATGGTTCGGAACGAAGAAGAAACAATGAAGAATATCTTAATCCTGAGTGAAGAACTAAAGGACCCAAACGACCTTCCGCAAATGATGGCGTCATTTGATCAACATTCTCAGAATGATTTGATTTTTACTGTTGTTCTTTTGCGTGTTAAAAAAAAGGAGAGTCGTCCGATTCAGCAGCAGCTGAAAAATATTGACAAGAGAATCCGATTTATCTCTGATCGTATACAGATTGTGAGTTATTTAGAGAAAGATTATCCGATAGAAGCTAATGTTTTTCGCCTTCAAATTAGCAAACTCCCCATTTTTCTTAGAATGGACTTTTCGGTAAACCTTTACCTTGCGCGCCAAGAAGTGGTTACTTTTCTGAACAATGCTTTAGGCGAAATTCGAGATTATAATGGAGGGATGATCCTCAAGCAAGGAGAGTTGCTTTCTCAATTTAAGCGTCTTTTCAAGGATATTTCCAAGAAGAACCAAGAGCTTCTTGAAAATTTTTTCTACTCTTTGAATCCAATTGAGTCTCAAGCAACGATTCCTTTGAAATCTCTTAGTCTGTTTTTTGAACTCTTTTTAAAGCAGGTCGAGAGGGACTTTTCAAACGACTACAACTCTCGGGTTATATTCGAGAAAGATGAGGATACAATTTTTTCCGTGATATGTGCAGATGATTCGAGTTTTCGTAACGAAATTGAGGAAAATCTCAATCGGATACATATTTATGAACGCTCTCTTGTTTCATCTAAGCTTTCATTTGAAGGTGCACATTATTTAAGTTATCTCTACTCACAAGAGGATGTGGAAAAACAGAATCAGTTTAAAGAATCAATTCTTAAAGGAGCTAAAAGTTGGGAGCAAGAAAAAGAAAAACTTCAAATTTTGCGCTTGAGCTTTCATGATTTTACTTCCTTAGATCCACGCATCGGAGGGGATCAAGAATCTAGCTTTATTGTTAAAATGCTTTTCGATGGATTAATTCGCCTAGATGAGAAAGGAGTTTTAAGATGTTCGATTGCTGAATCGTATAAGGTTTCAAAAGACAAAAAACACTATATTTTTAAACTGCGCGAAACTTTTTGGTCAAATGACTCTCCTGTTATTGCTTATGATTTCGAATATGCATGGAAAAAAATTCTCTCTCCCGACTTTTCAACACCTTTTGCCTACGTTTTTTATCCCATCAAAAACGCAAAGCTTGCAAGAGAAGGCAAAGTTTCGCTTGACCAAGTGGGTGTTAAAGCTATAGATGATAAAACTCTCGCCGTTGATTTAGAGCATCCGGCGCCCTATTTTATAGAACTTACTTCCTGTACCCTTTACTCTCCAGTGAATCACCTTGTAGATAAAGCCCACCCCAATTGGGCAGCCCAAAAGAATGAAGAATTCATCTGCAATGGGCCATTTAAACTTAAGCAACCTCGTCCCGCTTACACCTATGAACTTGAAAAGAATCCGAACTACTGGAATAACGATTGCATTAGACTTGACCAAGTCATTATCAATCGTGCTCATGGGAAAGCAGCACTTGAAATGTTTAATAAGAAGCAAATCAATTTCTTAGGGTTCCCTATCTGTCCGATTGAAGATGTGGCTTTAAAAGAGGTAAGTGAGCAGGGGATTTCTTATCCAGCTCCGAAAGTGTTTTGGTTCTCTTTAAACGTGAATCATTTCCCATTTAATCATCTAAAAATGCGTAAAGCGTTTGGCCATGCTCTCAACCGTAAACGGATCAAGAAGATTTTCCCCTACCATAAAAAATTTGCCTTTACTCCGCTTCCGCTTGTTTTTACTTACCACCGGGATGCAGACTTTCTCATTCGGGAAGATGAGGAGATAGCAAAGGCTATTTTTGATGAAGCCTTAGAAGAAATAGGAATGAAAAAAGACGAATTCCCTATCGTTTATATTTCTGTTTCGACCACAGGTATTAACAGAAAAATGGCAGAAGTTATTAAAGAGGACTGGGAAAGAGTTTTTAAAATCCGCTGTGAAGTCGAAGCCTATGAGTGGCATGATCTTTTTCGTAAGCTGACAGAAGGAAATTTTCAAGTTGCTTCCGTTCATTGGACTTCGTGGATTAATGACCCGATTTATACATTAAATGCTTTTAGATATCGCCATGAAATGGTGAATTTCCCAAGTTGGGAAAATGCAGACTACCAAAAGCTTCTTGATCTTTCTGATCAAGAAGTGGATCCTCGAAAAAGGGCTGCTTATCTCTCTAAGGCAGAAGAAATTCTTATTCGAGAGGTTGTTGTGTTTCCGATCTTTTACGAAATGCACTGGTATATCAAAAGGACAAATCGATCCGACCTTAATCTGGTTTTTCCAAAAGCTCTTTCGAATGGAAATTTCGATCTTTCTCAGGTTTACTTTAAAAAAAAATCCTCTTAATCCTCGTAAACATTTGTTTTTTAATCCTTAGCTGGTATCATTTGCTCGTGTATTTTATAGAATACATGTTAAGACTTAGCAAAGTTACCATTGGAGGTATAAAATGTTAAACTTATCAAGAAAAAAAAGGAATCAATCCTTTCAATCTGAATCACCAGTCGCTAGTATGATTGAACAAGTTCATTCGCATCCTGCATGGAAAGGTGATGTGAGTTTACCTGAAATTCAATCTCTTTTGGCAGGACACGCTCCTTATACAATTGTTTTATCTCAAGGAATGGATAAATGTCATTTTTTCCTTTCTTATGTGGGGTCTGACTACATTGTTCAGTATAAGGATGTCCGGATACTTCGAGTAAAAGGATCGTGGATTTTTAAAAATTGCAGCGCCATTACTTTTAATGAGATTTATGACTTAATTCCTCATTGCCTAGGGTGTTCTGCGGATATTTGTAAGCCATTAGCTTAAATCTAGATTTTTTTTAATTAAGGGTAGTGAAATCTACCCTTTTTTATTGACTGGACTTTCGATCTTGCTAACCATCATGTGGTTAGCTACGCTGCTCCAAGTACAGTCATGAAAGCGTTTCTCTGTAAACAGCTTGCAAAGAAAAATTAGTAGCACTCAAGGGTATTACTCATCTTACGTACGCCCAATGGAGGGATAAATAGATTTTTTTGATTATCGGCGGTTAAAAAAATGCTCGTCCTATTGAATAGAACTGCGCTTTTCGTAAATCATCGGAAATCAAAATAACAAAATTCTCCTCTCATTCTCCGTGCGTAAGGTGAGTTAGAATAAAAGATGTTGAAGAAAAGTTAGAGCTGCTTAATGACAAGTTATTAGACTTTAGCTTAGACAAACTTTTAAGAATCTTAAAAATTTTATAAGTTAAAGCGCAGAAGTTCGGATCAAACATAAGCTAAGGTCTCGTCGAAAAGCTCGAGCTCTTATTTACTTAAGATAAATGGTACAAGCACTCTCAAAATATTTTTCCTTTGGAGTAAAGAGGTTCTTTTCCGGAATCTTTTTAAGTCGCATTAGTGGTATGGGGCGTGACTTAGCGATGGCGTATGCATTTGGAGCACACCCAACCGTTGCCGCCTTTATGATTGCGTTTCGGTTTTCGAATCTTTTAAGGCGGTTTTTTGGAGAAGGCCCCTTGCAAGCAGCTTTTATCCCCCAATTTGAGGGACTCCGGTTAGAAGATCCGAGCAAAGCTTATACATTCTTTCGGAAGCTTACATTCCTGCTTTTTTTAGTGCTCATAGGGATTACTCTCATGCTAGAAACAACATTGGGATCGGTACTTTCTCTCGGGATACTATCTGCAAATAATCATGAAATCGTATCTTTGACTGTTTGGGTTTTGCCTTGTTTGATTTTTATTTGTCTCTATGGGCTCAATATCTCTTTGCTTCAATGCCTCGATGTATTTTTTATTCCGAGTGTGGCACCTTTTTTATGCAATTTGGTTTGGATTGGAGGTGCGCTTTACTTAAAAGGGATGCTTCCCGGTGAAGCAATGCCCCATCTTGTTAAGTGGGTCATTCTTGGGTTTGTTTTACAGTGGCTCTTGAGCATGATCTTAACGATAAAGTATGTGAAAGGGAGCTTTAAAGATTGGATAGAGAAGCGGTTTTATCGACCTCAAAAAGAAGTGAAAAAACTAGCCAAGTCTTTTAGCTTAGGTGCTCTTGGAGTTGGCGCTGTGCAGATCAATGCGTTTCTCGACTCGATTTTTGCTCGTTATGCAGACTTGAGCGGCCCGGTTTACTTATGGTATTCTATTCGTTTCCAACAACTTGCTTTGGCAATCTTTGGAATTGCAGCGATCAATACACTTGTTCCTGTTTTATCACGGGCAATTAAAGGAGGGGAGATAGAGAAGGGCAAGGAAGTCTTTGCATTTGGCTGCCGGCGTCTTTTGACGGTAATGATCCCTTGCACATTAGCAATTTTTGCACTGGGATTTAGTGCGATTAACCTAGTCTTTGGTCAAGGCAATTTTTCTGCAGATGCGGTTCAGAAAACTAGCTTATGCCTATCTGCCTATGGGCTCGGTCTTTTGCCAACGACTCTCGTGATGCTCTATTCGGCAGTTCTCTATGCAGAAGGAAATTTTCGCACTTCGACTATTTACTCAGTGATAACGGTAGGTATCAATGTGGGACTCAACAGTCTTTTTGTCTTTAGTTTCAAGTTGGGACCGATCAGTACGGCTTTGGCTACGAGCTTGGGTGCTTGGTGCAACTACATGTTATTGCGGCGTGTTCTTTTAGAAAAGGGGTGGAAATCGGGCATTTCTCTTAGTGCGTTTAGTCATATTTTTTTCGCTGGAGGAATTGCAGCACTTCTAGCATCTCTTGTCACGGGATTCACCCCTTCTAAAGGACTTAACTTTATTTTTCCAATGCTTGTGTTTATCGGAGGACTCTTTATCTATGCCTTGATTTTTCGGAATGAAGATCTTAAGAATCTTTTCCGAGAATATTTGACAAGGAGTAAAGGGAAGCACCTGCCGACTCGATCATAGCTCCCCCGATACACACATCACCACTGTAGAAAACGACAGACTGCCTGGGCGTAATAGCACGCTGTGGGGTTTCAAAGGAAACAAAGAGTCTTCTAGCTTCAATCATTTCAATGGTGCAGCCTTGATCGATTTGACGGTAACGGATTTTTGCATGGCATTCGAAAGGGAAATCAGGAGGTTGGCCGACCCAAGAGATGTCAGTAGCAATTAAGGTTCTGGAGAAGATGGCGGGGTGATTTTTGCCTTGTGCTACAATGATAACGTTACGGTCTATGTCTTTTCCTGTTATAAAGTAAGCATCACCCGGTCCGCCGATTCCCATGCCTTTCCGTTGACCAATAGTATAGTAGTAAGCACCTGTATGGGTGCCGATGGTCTTTCCGTCTACTGTCTCAATGGTGCCTATTTTGATAGGTAAATATTTCTCAAGAAATTTTTTAAAGTTGCGTTTGCCAATAAAACAAATACCGGTGCTGTCTTTTTTATCAAAAACAGGGAGACCTGCTTCTTGAGCGATTTTTCTCACATCAGGCTTTAAGTATTCTCCTATAGGGAAAAGGACTTGCTGTAGGACCTCTTCTTTGATGGTATAAAGAAAATAGCTTTGATCTTTAGCGGGATCGAGACCTTTTAAAAGCAAACCCTTTTCTGCACGGCAGTAATGTCCGGTGGCGAGGGCTTCAGCTCCAAGCGCAAGCGCTTTTTTATATAAGGTGTTGAACTTAATTTCACGATTGCATAAGACGTCGGGATTAGGGGTATAGCCGAGTTTAATCTCTTCGAGAAAATCAACAAAAACCTGATTCCAATATTCTTCAGAAAAATTCACTCCGTAGTAAGGAATATCAAGAACTTCGCAGATACGGATCACATCTTGATAGTCTTTTTCAGCAAGACAGTTCCCATTGATATCTTTTTCTTCCCAGTTTTTCATGAAAAGCCCAAAGACCTCATATCCTGCTTGCTTAAGCAAGTAGGCTGTTGTGGAGGAGTCGACCCCACCTGAAAGAGCTACCGCAATTTTCATGAAAAAGAGTATACCCTCTTTTTTCTTAAGAAAAAAGAGGAAGGAAATTATATAAAGAAAATTAGAGCTGTTGGTGGTTAAAAAGTTGCTATTTTTGTAGCTCATCTTACACAGTTAGAGAGGAGAATAAATTTAATATTTTAATTTTCAATGGCTTAGGAATTTTTTATCTTATTCAAAAGCAGGACTGTTGTTTTTTTAATCTACTGAAGATCAAGGCAATCTATTTTTATTTTCCTCTGAAGTGCGTAAGGTGAGTGAATAACTGAGGAGGATTATGTTGCAAAAAAGAAGGAATATGTGAAAGAGAGCTTGATTACCTCAAAAAAAACTCTCTTTTGAAAAGTCGAAAAAGCTTGAAGAAGTACCGGAATAAGTAAATAAGTGGTTTAAGGAGAATTTAATATGAGTCCTTTTCGTAAAAGTTTAGCGGTTCTTATTTATATTTTAGCGGCGCTATTTTTACTATATGAAATGGCGATTCAAGTATCTCCAAGCATCATGACACTTCAGCTTATGCGAGACTTTAAAATTGGGGCTGGGATTTTAGGACTTATGGCCTCTGTTTATTTTTATAGCTATACCTTGATGCAGATTCCTGCAGGTCTACTCTTTGATCGGTTTGGTGCTCGGGTACTCATTACACTGGCTGCTTTAGTTTGTGCGTTAGGAGCGGTTTTCTTTGGAGCGACTCATAGTGTCGGATATGCCGCATTAGGTCGGTTTTTAATGGGGTTTGGATCAGCCTTTGCGTTTATTGGTGTTCTGAGCGTGGCTTCACGGTGGTTTTATCCCCGCCATTTTGCTTTTCTCGTTGGGATTGCACAGTTTTTAGCAGCTATTGGAGCACTTGGAGGAGAACTGCCACTGGCTGCACTTGTAAATATATATGGCTGGCGAATTATCATGATTATACTGGGAATTGTAGGGCTTCTACTTTCATTTTTTTGTTTTATAATCATTCGAGATAGGCCTAATGGTGAGATGGCACCTCAGCTCGGTCGTCATCATCTTTATCGAGAACTTAGAGAAATTGTGAAGGATAAACAAACTTGGTGGGTTGCCCTTTATGCCTTTTCGGGCTGGGGGCCTGTAATGTTATTTGCAGCATTATGGGGGGTTCCTTATTTAATGGTACGCTATGAAATCAATAACACACATGCTGCGTTTGCTTGTAGTATGATCTGGATTGGGATTGCCTTGACCGCGCCAATCATTGGATGGCTTTCAGATAGAATCTCTAGGCGTAGGACTTTACTGATTTTCTGTGCGGCAGTTGGGTTATTTTGCTCTCTTTTTGTTCTCTATATTCCCTGGATTCCTTACTGGTTGATGCTTTTTCTTTTATTTGGAATGGGTATTGCAGGGGCAGGACAAATTCTTACTTTTGCTGTTGTTAAAGATCTTAACCGTCCTTCGGTTACTTCAACTGCCGTTGGATTAAATAATATGGCAGTTGTTGTCGGGGGGGCAATCTTTCAACCGCTTGTCGGTTTGATCCTTCACAGTTTTTGGCAAGGGAAAGTGAGTAATGGGATTCCCATTTACAACCTTTATCACTATCATCTTGGGTTAATCGTTATTCCATTGTGTTTCTTAACAGCACTTCTAGCAAGTTGTTTCTTCATCAAGGAAACGTACTCAAAACCTCGCTATCCCTAGTGCTTCGGATTAATGGCAGGGGAATTAATTCTCCGGAGTGCCACTCATTTCTCTGCAGAGGCAAATAGAATTGACATATAGCTGAATTGATTCAAAATAGTAACGATTTAAGCGAAAGATTTTTGCTGGATTTTGGGTTCTTACAATCGACAACATTGTCCATGAGACAAGGGAAGATTTTAAGGACCCAAAAGGCAGCTGAAAGATTCGGGTAAATCATTACTATTTTAAATCAGTTTAGCTATAGATATAAGCTTAAGCAATCGAGCCAAGGTGAACCTCCTAGCGCAGTAGATGCGTTAATTCTAGCAGCCTATGCGGCGCTAAGGGTTTCCTTTAATGCATACTTCACGTTCACGTCGTATCGATTTATTCGACTGTTACTGACTTTGCTAAATTGCGGGGTTGATCGATATCGGTTCCCCGGATCTTTGCAATACTATAAGCAAAAAGTTGTCCGGCGATAGAGTAAGGAATTGAGGCTAAAGCATCAGACGTTTTGGGGAGCCAAAGGATATCGTCGGTAATTTTAGCGACTTCTTCTTTCCCTTTTGGAGCGAAGGCGAGAATTTGCCCCCCACGTGCGTTCACTTCCATCAAATTGCTGAGGATTTTATCAAAGGTTTGTAGATTTCCGCACATGCCAATCACCGCAAGTTGGGGATTAACGAGAGCAATAGGGCCGTGCTTCATTTCTCCAGCAGGGTAACCGGATGCAGTAAGGTAACTGATTTCTTTAAGTTTAAGAGCCGCTTCTAAGCTCGTTGCGTACATGTACCGGCGCCCTAAGAAGAAAAAGTTTTCAAAAGAGGCATACTTCTCAGCAAAGGTTTCGATGAGGGAAAATTGGGATAAGACCTGTGTGACTTTTGTAGGCAAGTGCTTGAGCTCTCTTAGAAAATATTGGCCTTCTTCTTTGTCCATATGACGGATTCGCGCCATAAAAAGAGTAAAAAGGGCAATGACTGTGAGTTGGCTTGTGAAAGCTTTTGTTGAACAGACACTAACTTCAGGTCCTGCGTGTAAGAAGAGACAGCTATTAGCCTCTCTTGTAAGGGTTGAGTGTTTGACATTACAAATACCAATAACTTTGGCGCCTTTAGCCTTGGCTTCTCGGACTGCTGCAATTGTATCGGCTGTTTCCCCTGATTGGCTTATGGCAATTACAAGCGTACCTTTGGATATGATTGGGTTTGTATAGCGGAATTCGGAAGCGATTTCTGTCTCTGTTGGAATTCTAGCGATGTGTTCCAGCATAGAAGCGGCGATATTTCCTGCATGCCAAGACGTTCCGCATGCTAAAATGAGCACCCGGTTGATGGATTGTAATTCTTGAGCGCTGAGGTTGATTTCTTCAAATTCAGCTGTCCCAAATTCTTCTCTGCATCTTCCGTGCATCGCTTGCTGAATGGTTTGAGGCTGTTCATAGATTTCTTTCAGCATGAAATGTTCAAAACCATTTTTACAGATCGGGGTATTTTTAAATCCAATGGTTTCGGATTTCTTTTTCACGTTTTTCCCGTCAGAATCGAAAACGTTGACATGATCATTTGTTAAGATAGCGATTTCGTTATCATTGAGATAGAGGACGTCGAGGGATTTTCCATTAAAAGAATTAGCATCAGAAGCTAAGTATCCTTCCATCTTTTCTCTGTCAATTCCTAAAACGAGAGGGCTCTCACGGGAAGCTGCCACAATTTCGTTTGGATGATTTTCATGAATCAAGGCAATAGCTAGAGATCCATGAAGTTCTTTTAAAGCCTTTTGAACAGCACTCCTTAGGTTATTTTGATAGTGGTAAGAGATAAGCTGAGCAATTACTTCGGAATCGGTGTCAGAATTGAAAATGACTCCTTTTTGTTTTAATTTATTTCGGATGGCGTTGTGATTTTCGATAATTCCATTATGGACAACGGCGAGCGAGAGTTTTTGATCAAGATGAGGATGAGCATTTTTTTGGTTGGGAATGCCGTGCGTTGCCCACCTGGTGTGGGCGATGGCAATATCGAGTTTTAACTTTTCCGACCCGACAGCTGAAACGAGAGATTGGACCTTTCCGGCACGCTTGTAGGCC
>RDPX01000121.1:235443-259556 GCA_003991215.1 Morbakka virulenta
GTTTGTTTTAACGCATTTTAACGAGACCTAGATTTTCGTGCATTCAATTCCCATGAAAAGGGGGAATTCTTCACGCGCTCGATTTTCCATCTTTGCTTTTTTCCCTTGGCTTATCTTGTTCGAACACCATTCTTCGAGCCGGGTTATCGAAAAATTTGCCTCAAACAAAAACTGCGCAATTTGCGATAGAGGATAGTGAAAGGAGAGGGTAGAAGTTGAGCGGCTTTTTTGACTGGGTGTCATCTGAATGGGGATTTTCATCGAAGACATATACCGATCGATGCGGCGATATTGGATCTTTTTCTTGTCATCAATGCCCCAACTCGTCTGACGAGGGATTCGGAAATAAGGGTGGTTCAGTACAAGAAGGAATTTCCCTCCTTTTTTCAGATATGCATATGCATTTTGGATGACTTTTTGTGGGTTTTCGATGTTTTGCAACGCTAAGATAAGTGTTACTATCGTAAAATCATTTTTATCGATTCGTAAAGGTTTAACCACATCGCGAACTAGAAAGTGATGATTGCTATCTTCCTTGTAAGTCTTACCTTTTTCAATGAGGGATTTTGCAGCATCAAGCCCAAAGTAGGTGATTCCTTTTGGTAAATGGCGAGATAAGACACCTTGACCACAAGCAAGATCAAGGAGTGCTTCCCCCTTTTTTAGATGTATCCAACTTAGGAGAGCAGGTAGAATCACTTCTTTATGGTAGTAGTGCCCTTCTTTTGCTACAAGAGAATTATACCAATTCCCCACTTGTTTCCATGACGTATCTCTAGGACTCATGTTGCTTATTATGCCTCATTGACTTTTATGTTGGAAGGGGTAAGATTAGCCCATGTCTCGAAAAAATTTAAATAAATTACTGCGTGATCATATTACTCCGGTTCGAACGACGATTCATGTCGATCAGACGATTGAGGAGGCTCTTGCATTTCTCAGACAGAAGCATATCGAGGAGGAGATCATTTACATTTATGTAGTTGATGGTGAGCAGAAACTTATGGGTGTTGTTCCTACGAGGCAACTTCTTTTAGGCGAAGCCGATAGCCTTGTCTCGGATGTGATGGATACCGAGTTAATCACATTAAATGCGGATCAAACGCTCCGCGAAGCAATGGAGTTTCTTGAGGTTCACCGTCTCTTGGCCCTTCCCATTATTGACGAACACAAACGGCTTTTAGGGGTGATTGATGTTGGTCATTACTTGGAAGAAAAAGTTGACGTTGCCAGTGCTCGCCGCCGTCTTGACATCTTTCAAATGATTGGTATGTATGTCGAAGAGGGGAAAAAAGCCTCTGCTTGGCGGGGATATCGCTCCAGAATGCCGTGGATTTTTTGTAATATGTTTGGAGGATTTGCTTGTGCGGTTATTTCACGGGTCTTTGAACTTGTTCTAGCCAAGGTGCTTCTTCTTGCCATGTTTATCCCTCTTGTTCTTACATTATCCGAGTCTATTTCAATGCAGTCCATGACTCAAAGCATTCAACTCCTGAAGAGAAGGTCTCACCACTCAAAATATATTATTCAGTCCCTTTTCCGCGAGTGGAAGATTGTGGCGATGCTGGCCATTTCCTGTGGGATTATCGTCGGCGCGGTTTCTCTTTTTTGGGGAGACGGGGTGCCGCCAGCATTAACGATCGGTTTCGGGATCATGATTTCTATCTATATTTCGGCTGTTTTAGGTTCTGCTGTTCCGCTGATTCTTCATATTCGAAAATGGGACCCCCGCGTCGCGGCAGGTCCCGTCGTACTTATGTTTGCCGATGTCTTAACAACCCTTTTCTACCTGTCTTTAGGAACTTGGTGGCTTGTTTGAAACCGCTTAGGCAAGTTTTATAGCTAAACTGATTTAAAATAGTAATGATTTACCCGAATCTTTCAGCTGCCTTTTAGGTCCTTAAAATCTTCCCTTGTCTCATGGACAATGTTGTCGATTGTAAGAACCCAAAATCCAGCAAAAATCTTTCGCTTAAATCGTTACTATTTTGAATCAATTCAGCTATATGCGCATCTTGAGATTCAGGATTAGCGGCTTTTATTAACCAAAAAGTTCTGGGTGTGATGGATTTTTTAGAAAATCAAAATCTGCCGCTGTAATAGGATGGGAGGGAGGTCTCAACGGTTGCCGCAAAGGAACACGACGAGGAGGTTGAGTCGTTCTTTCTTGATTTATCCTCCTAATCTGACGAAGGGAAAGAGATCGATCTTGATCTCCATCGCTTTCCGTGGTTGGAAAATGAAAAGCTATAAGCTGATCCAAAACTACTGACCTAAAAATACTTGTGATTTTTTGCTTACAAGTCGGACAATTGTCATTAGGCCCTTTAATCCACTTGAAAATGCATTTTTTATGAAAAGTATGGCCACAGCCTTCGGTAGTCCATGGAGGTTGTTTCATAGTATCTAAACAGATAGGACATTTTAGAATCTCTGCGACTGAACTCATTTGCTTACCCCTAAAAAAAATTTGATTTAATTAATAGTAATTATCGTTTAGTTGGCCTATTTTTTCAAGGTTAATTATGAAAATCGATAGCCAAAATTTTATTTATTATCGTCTTGAAATGGGATAGTTTCGTTCCAACTCGGCTTTTTAAATAGAAGGATGATAAAAGGAGCTGCGCAAAAAACAATAATACCGAGAGAAAGAAAGAGTTCATAAAAAATTACACTCCCCGTATCGAGCTGACCGGGAGGGAAGAAACCGATAATAATGGCAAAAAGAGAGCTGAGGATTCCCAATCCGGAAACCAACCACATGCCAACATAACCGCCCGGAATTTTGTAAGTGCGAGGCACTCCGGGGCGCTTATAGCGGAGAACGATTGCTGTTACAAACATCAAGATATACATCAAGAGATATAGTTGAGAGGTGAGAGCGAGTAGAATCCAAAAAGAGCTGTTCACGTCGGGCATCAGAAGGAAAATAATGGCTAAGACGGACACTATGATTCCTTGGAAGATGAGAATACCGACAGGCATATTCTTCTTATTGATCTTATGAAGGACGGGGGGGAAATCACCGTCTTGCGCAGCAGCAAGAAGCCCTTTACTTGGCCCTGCTGCCCACGTACTCATAGAACCTAAGGCACCAAGAGCCACCATAAAAGAAATAGCCGGAATGCTCCATTCAAATCCATAGGACTTCAAAAAATAAGCGATGGCTTCCATCCCGCCGGAAACCAAGTTGATATTTTCTTGAGGAATCACAATTGCAATCGCTAATGTTCCTAAGATCGAAAGGACAATGATGATAATTGCCGAGAGAAGAATAGCCCTGGGATAGTTTTTTTGAGGGTTTTTTACATCACGGGCATGAGCGGCCGACATTTCCATTCCGCCAAAACCTAAAAGAACCCCTGCTAAGAATGATAATTGCTGAGGTTTGCTGAGGTCTGGAAAAAAGTTGTCTATAGAAAAGATTACATGAGAAGGTTTGCCCTCTACTATCCAGATTATTCCTAGAGTAATAATGACGATACCGGGAATGATCGTTCCTAAAATCACACCGAAAGAGCTGATCCAACCCGATGTTTTCATTCCGAGGAGATTGACTAAAGTCGCTGCCCAAAATGTACCGAATATCACGCAGAACATATAGAATGTGTTATTAGCTAGATCGGGATTGATCGTGAATGCAATTGCTCCTGCGATAAAAGAGAGGATTGTTGGGTACCAGACGACATTTTCGATCCAGAGAAGCCATGCGGCTAAAAATCCCATGCGATGGCCAAAGGCTTCTTTGACCCATACATAAATTCCTCCCCGCTCAGGCCATCCTGTTGCAAGTTCGGCAGAGACAAGGGAAACGGGAATAAAAAAAAGTAAGCAGGAAATAATAAAATAAAAAAGGGAAGAAAATCCATAT
Organism: Morbakka virulenta; assembly: GCA_003991215.1. Classification (NCBI taxonomy): domain Eukaryota; kingdom Metazoa; phylum Cnidaria; class Cubozoa; order Carybdeida; family Carukiidae; genus Morbakka; species Morbakka virulenta. The sequence continues at coordinate 239,315 of RDPX01000121.1, forward strand.
TCCGCAGTTAGAGGCCAATTTTTAATACTACAAATAGCTGCAACGTTGATCATCGCAAGTAAGAAGATATTGAGCGTCCGTGTTGATGGTTTTGACATAGAAATATACCTTTAGTTGAAACTTTTGCGTAACTATCTTGGCTTTATATAAAATGCAACTCAAAAACCCACTTTATTTAATTGAGTATCTGCATCTGTTACACTCTTTTGCATCGCTCCTATTCCTTGATATAGAAGCTCCTTCAAGATGAGTAAATCTACTCTATGATCTCATCAAAAAAAACAGATTCTAGAGCAAAATCCGTTAAGAATTTAATAACCAAGCTGATCCTATAAAAATCTCTAGTTAAATCACAAATTTTCGTTTATTCTTAATATTAAAGTCAATATAACAAATCCTTATGATGTCAACACTGAAAATCATCGCTTTCTGCTTTTTTCTCTTTGGAGGAACACTCTTTGCAAATGATTCTTCTCCTCTTCAAAAAGAAATCGAAAAGATGAGCAAGCAATTCCAAGTGGATCATAATATCACAGGCATGGTTGTGGTTGCGATTGGAAGGGAGCAAAATCAAAAATTCGAGCAAGTCATTACCTTAGGAAATCTCTCGAAAAAGTCTCCGGTTCCTATTAATCGGTATACCGAGTTTCGTTTAGGGCCTCTTACGCAAATTTTTACTGCAGCAGTTTTAGCTTATTTTGTCCAGGAAAGACAGGTAAGTCTCAATGATCCGGTCTCCAAATTTCTTCCTAAATCAACAGACCTCCCATCTTACAAGGGAAAGGAGATCACGCTAGGCGATCTTGCTACACATACGTCAGGATTGCCTGATATGCCTTATACTCTGTCAATTCGTGCTACTTTTAGTGTAGCCCAAATGTATCATTTTTTATCGAAGTACGAACTCCCGCGCGCCCCCGGTTCTCAGTATGAATACTCCAATTTAGGTTATGCTTTTCTCGCAAATCTTCTCACACGCATAGCTAAGCGTTCTTTTCCGGATCTTCTGCATCAAATGATTCTCCACCCACTTAATTTGAAAGATACGGTTTTTACTCTTTCTCATAAGCAAAAGTCTCGGTATGCGATTGGCTATGAAGATGGCCGAGGAATCTCTCCTGTAGATAGCGAAAAAATCTATTCGGTTTTTATCGGGGCGGGGGGGTTAAGCTCAACGGCACAAAACATGCTCACCTGGCTCTCGTTTAATTTAGGAAAGGAGAAAACCAGTTTAAATCCGATTCTTCCCATTATGCAGAGACCTTTTTATAGCTATAAGAATTTTTCTGTAGGCCTAGGGTGGCAAATTTCTCGTTTCGAAGGGGTCGCCGCTAATCTTTTTCATAATAAAGGAAAGTTATTTGGATTCAGCACTTACATGGGAATAATCCCACAAACGAATACCGGAGTGGTCATTCTGGCAAACCAAGGAGATTTTGAAGTCGCGCCCTTTGGAGAAGAGATTTTGGAAAAACTCAATCATCTATGAGAGAGAATCTCTATTAAACACAAATTGGTTTTAATCACTAAATAAGTGCAGATTTTTGGGAGAGCTACATAAAAAATCCAAAGCATCCTGATAAAGTTGAGTTTGGGCGGTATTAGAACGTAGAAAAGTTGGGTGTTCTTGTGTGTAAGCAAAATAGATTAAAGAATCAAGTAAGAAAGAGACGTCATCCTGCTTATCATCGTCGAACAAATAAGGAGGGGCGTCTTGCTTATCATCGTTGCTCCCAACAAATATCGAAGATAAAGAGCAAGTGTTTGTGCGTTTGTCTTGCCATGACTCACTCATTTTAGCTCCAACCCAAGGAAATGCTTCACAAATAATAGTTTGATGGACCCGTCGACTTTGTTTTCCAATGGTTAAAGTAAGGTTTTTTCCATTTTCTTCCCTCATGAGAAGAAGACCTAGGTGAGAAGAAGAGGGTGATAAGAGGTGTGTTATAGGGAAGGGGCGGCTTTGAGTTTCGATTAAACTCTTAGTCTCTTCATTGTCTGGAAGGCAGCTTTTTGCTTGTGCAATTACACTTGCAGGTAAGGCTAACATTTTTCCCGTATGGTTAGATTTTTCTGTAGCTAAATAAAAAAATCCTTTTCTAGAAGCATCGTTTGTTAGCATCTTACTGGGTTGATCTCTGATATGACTAACAAGGCAAATTCTTTCTTCTCGAGAAATTCCTTGTTCTTTAAGTGTCTTAAACAGAAAAAAATCATGCACAAACAAGGTCGGGTGACTGTCCAAAAACGCAATAGTTTTTTGACCACTTCTATTGCCCGTGCTTTTTCTTCATCTTCCACAGAAAACAAATGAAAAGGTTTTTCAAATTGAAGAGAAATTGGGACTCTTTTTGATCTGGGGATTGATTCAAGTGTAACACGCAGAAGCGTAAGATCTGCATCTAAATTCTTGTCTAAACCGGTTCTTACGTATGATAAAACCGGTAAAGTGAGCTCTATCTGGGTTGAGTAAAATTCGGTGGGGGGAATGGATTGTGTCTTAATTAATTGGGGCTCGTCGATTCTTCTCCAGGGGCCAGTTCGAATTCGTTTGAGTTGACCATTTTCCTGTCGTTCGAAGTTATAATTATATGTTTTCATCACTCGTTCATAGGTATCGCAAATAGTAGTGAGTGTCCAACGAGTTTGACAATCGACACCGCAATTGAGTTGCTTTAGGTCATTAAGGAGGATTTTTTTCATCGATATTTCAATGGTTTCTTCATCTTGAATCTCCCGAACCTGAGAGAAAAAATGGATGTAAATAGGTTTTTTTCGAATCTGTCCTAGAGTTTCTATTCTTTTGCTATGCGATATAAACCAGTTTTTAAAAGCCTCTTCTCCGATCTCAAATGGGCTGGCTTCCATCGAATTTTCCCTGATAGTTTTTTCGTAAATCTTTTGAGTTTGCTTTGTTATTCCCCCAAACGAAAGAAGATCGTAGATAATAACCCAAATTTTACCTCTAAAACTATCTGTAACATAAAGCTGATCGTTTTGCGCGTATAAGAAGTCACCATTAAAAGAATTGTATTCTTTTAGAATTTCGAAATTAGTCATGTTAAAGATCCACTGATAATTAATTAAATAAAAAGTATAGAATGAATACTGATTAAAGTAAATTCTAAAGTTCTCTACGGGTTGCTTTTCTTTGTTTAAGCTTCACGTGATCGTCAGTGATTATGAGGTTGAATCAAATGCGCCGATTAGTTCAAATACAAAGTGAGGATGAAATATCATACTTTAATTATTTATAGTCAATATTTTATGATTAAAAATCATTTTTGTCGAGACAGAATATTAGATGTATAAAGGTGAGTTATACCAATTGCAATCGGTATTAAATGAACAACATTAACCTTGCTAATTCTTTTGACTCGAGGAGAGGGAAAAGATATAATATCAGCTTGATGAGGGGTTGGTTTTGGCTGTTATTTGGACATTTTTGCTTCTTCTTGCATTTCCCTCTTTTTATGTAAGATTAACCACTTTACATCGGAAACTTCCTGCGCGCATTTCTGTTTTTTTTTCTTATTTCACCGGTATTTGCCAAGACCTGTTTATCGCTCTTCAACAACTTTTTTTTCTGGTCGCTTTTCAACTCCTATTTCCATTTGCGGAACCTTACTTATTTTGGGCTTTCGTGACCTTTTCCTCCTTGCTGCAGCTCCATATTATTTTTGATGGATTCCTATACCGGGAAACAGCAATCCGGATGGAGATTTCTTTTCTTTCCTTTATCATGGATGCCGGTACTTTTTGGGACTCTGCAAAAGAAAAGAAGATTTTTCGATTTCTTCCTGGAACCTTAGTTATTCTTTCACTCCCCCCTTTAGGTTATTGGCGCATATGCCGAGACCTCAAAACTTTGAACTTTGAAATACCTTGGTTATCCGTTTGGTTTATAACGGGTTTTATCGGAATGTTTGGAGTTTTTTTTCTTCCTAAAAAGATCTCTTATGCTACCGATCATATTTTGTTTCAGCATGAAATATGGTTTTTAAAAAAATTATATCGCTTTATATGGAGGAAACGAGATCAAACTAGCTTAAACTATCTCGTAAAAGAATCGTTTAAGCCCAAGAATGAAAAAATGAGTTATCCCTCTTTTGAATACCCTCTTTTCAAACATACCAGTGGATTTTCCGGTGAGAAACAATTCGAAGTATCTTTAAAAATAGGAGAAAAGCCCCATGTAGTCTTTCTTTTTCTCGAGTCTTTTCGCTCCCGCAATATCGGTGTGCTTGGTTGTCAAAAACGAGTTACTCCTAACTTTGACCGCCTCTCGAGAGAGGGAGTTCTCTTTACTGACTTTTATGCCAACTCTGTTCGTACTTCCCGTTCAGTTGTTTCTTCACTCTTTGGCATCCCATCTGATGTCGATGCTTCCGAAAGTGCTTCTCGCATTGATGCACCCCTTATTGGCATTCCCAATCTTATGAAAGAAAATGGCTACCAAACCGCTTATCTTCACAACGGTCCGGTGCACTTTGAGAACCAGGATATCTTCTTTAAGAACCATGGTTATAAAACCGTGAGAGGAAAAGATGACCTGCTCAAGATGTTTCCTAAAGACAATGTGGGTAGCTGGGGACTTTTCGATGAATATCTCATGCAATATGCAGCGGACTTCCTAGAAAAAAGGAGTGATGATCCTCAATTTCTCACTCTTTTTACAATTACAAACCACCACCCTTGGAATTTGCCGTCGCATCACATACCCCCGCAGTTTTCCTCGGATCTTAATCCTACTTACCGTAATTACTTAAACACCTTCCATTACACCGATGCTTGCCTTGGTCTCTTGATCGACCTGCTTAAAGAGAAAAATCTAAGTCGAAACACAGTTCTATTTGTTTTAGGTGATCATGGTTATCCAATGGGAGAACATGATAACTTTATAGAGCAACGTTATCTGTATGAAGAAAATATCCGAGTGCCGCTGATGATCTATGCTGATGGGCGTATACTCGAACCCAAAGTGATCGAAGAACCCGCTAGTCAACTAGATCTTCTGCCGACGCTTATGGATATGCTCGATCTTAAAGGTTTTAACCTCTCAATTGGCAGTACATTGATACGTTCTCAGGAAAAACCGCGTCGTATTTTCTTTCACAATCCCTATGTCTTCAAAAACTTTGGGTGTCGTGAAGCAGAATATAAATTTATCTATACCCACATATCGGATGAGCTTGAACTGTATAACCTCAGTAGCGATCCTGAAGAGAAGTGCAATATTGCGAGAGAGAAGCCTGAGCTTGCTCATGCTTACCTCCATTCTGTCAAAAGCTATATGCGCCTTTTTAACCGACTTTATGCAGACAAATGCCTCGTTCCTGTTGAGCCCGTTGATAGTGATGAAGTGCGCTCCCTAAAATTCTCCAGCGACTCTAAGTTTATTGATAACGCGCATAGTGGAGGATAAATGGATTCTTTTGATTATCAGCGGTTAAAAAAATGCTTGCCCTGTTCATGAATAGGACTGCGCTTTTCATAAAAATCTTCAACTCAATTTGCAACTTTATTTCTTGGAATTGGTATTAAATCGTAAAATGGTAGTTTGCAACAGCTCCATACCCCTAGAAATATCTCTATTTTCCCATTTTATCCAGTATGTTCTGAATGAGTTTTGTCGTTTATGCTCTTACCTTATGCAGACACAAGTCAAAGGTTTTCTAAAAAAGCCCTGTTCGCTTAGAATAGATTTTTTGTTTTAACAGGAGAGATGTTTTCGCTGCATTTAAACGTGAACAATGGAAATCTCGACTCGGTTTTATATGGGCTGCAGTGGGGTCTGCTATTGGATTGGGAAGTATTTGGCGCTTTCCTTATATCGTAGGGGAAAACGGAGGAGCAACCTTTGTTATTCTCTATCTTATATGTCTCTTGGTTGTTGGTTTTCCTGTCTTGATTTCAGAAATCTTAATTGGTCGTAAGGTTCAACTCAATCCTTCAGGATCGTTCTGTAAGTTGGGAAACAATCGTGGCTGGCAAAGTGTCGGGAAAATGACAATCCTTACAGGATTTTTAGTCAGCTCCTTCTATGCGGTTATTGCAGGGTGGACGCTTGGCTACTTTTTGCAAACCCTCTTTGGTAACTTGACTCACTTTAGTTCATCTTCAGAGGCCACGGAGTATTTTTCCACTTTTAGTTCTTCTCCCGTATGGGCGATTAGTTGCTTATTTGGTTTTTTGTTTTTGTCGGTTTTTATTTTATACATTGGAGTTCAACATGGAATCGAAGCAGGTAATAAGATTATGATACCTCTTCTTTTATTTGTTCTCATTTTCCTTGCGATTAAAGGAGTGATGATGCCTGGCGGTGAAAAGGGAATTGCCTTTGTCTTTAAACCTGACTTTTCTCAAGTCACACCGACAGCGATTTTGTTAGCTCTAGGACAAGCTTTCTTTTCGCTCAGCTTGGGTCAGGGGACTATGGTGACTTATGGGAGCTATCTCCCGAAGAGAGAAAACATTCCCGGAACCTGTTTACCGATTACATTCTTTGGAATTTGCATCTCGCTCCTCGCAGGAATTGCAATTTTTACCATTGTTTTTTCTTTTGGGTTGCAGCCCTCTTCCGGAGAAAGTCTGATGTTTCAAACATTGCCGTTGATTTTTTCCCATGTTCCAGCTGGCTATTTTCTCTGTTTCTTGTTCTTTCTCCTCCTTTTACTCGCAGCGCTTACTTCACAAATTTCAGCAATGGAACCCTTAATTGCTTATCTCATTGATACCAGGAAGTGGAAGCGACACAAAGCTGTTATAATAACAGGGGTTGGAGTGTTTATTCTAGGGATTCCAAGTGCTCTTTCGTTTGGCCCTTGGCAGGAATACACCCTTTTTGGGAAAACCTTCTTTGGAATTCTTCTTTTTATTTGTCTTAATATTCTGATCCCGATTGGGGGACTTGGGGCTATTTTATTAGTTGGGTGGCGCTGGGGGATTAAGAAAGCGCTCATTCATCTCAAAGAGGGGGCAGAATCAACCTTTAAGAACTTTCCTGTTATGGAAGGCTACTTTAAGGTGAGCATTAAGTTTATCGCTCCTTTAATTATTGTTTTAATTTTATTAGATGCACTTGGAATTTTTTAATAAATTCTTATTTTGAATTAATTATTGATTAACATAATTTTGGGCATAGTTACTTATGCCAATCGCATACTCAGAATCTAACTTTATCTGCTTAGTCCTTTGTATTGCGCTCCTGTCTTTTGAACAGAACCTGCTTCAAGGTGAGTCCACTTTTCTTTACCTGTAAATGAGGCATTTGCTAGTCTAGATCCAAGGAGAAATAAACCTGAAGAAATAGCAACTAAAGAAGGGACAGCTTTTTTGGAATCGAAGGCGTAAGGTGAGTAAATAATATCTGTCAGGTTAAGTCTTAGCTAATTTTATAGGAGACCAAGATGAAACTTTATCTATCTAAGCCTAGAGGCTTTTGTGCGGGAGTTGTGCGTGCCATTGAGACTGTTGAAAAAGCGCTTCAAATATGGGGATCTCCTATCTATGTTAAACACCAAATTGTCCATAATCGCCATGTTGTCGAAGATCTCGAAAAGAAAGGAGCAATCTTTATTGAAAACCTTGATGAAGTACCTAAAGGGTCTCGTATCATCTATTCAGCTCACGGAATTTCTCCTGAAGTCCGCGCTCATGCCAAGAGGCGTGACCTAATTGAAATTGATGCGTCTTGTGGGCTAGTGATCCGTGTTCATTCGGCAGCCAAACGCTTTGCCGATAAAGGGTATAAGATTCTCCTGATTGGACACCGTAAACACGTTGAAGTGATTGGAACAGCAGGAGAGGCTCAAGATGCTACAACCATTATTGAATCGGCAATTGATGTTGAAAAACTAGATTTCCCGCAAGACCAAAAGTTGTTCTATATCACACAAACCACTCTAAGCCTAGATGATGTTCGCGAAATCACCGATGCGCTTAAGGCAAAGTATCCCCAGATCGAAACTTTACCTAGTTCTTCCATCTGTTATGCCACAACCAATCGTCAACTGGCTCTACGTGAAATTACGCAAGATGTTGATCTTGTTTTAGTGGTTGGAGATCCAACAAGCTCCAACTCCAATCGCCTCTGCGAAGTGGCAAGAAGACGAGGAGTCCCCGCTTACCTAATCAATGATCCCACAGAAATTGATTCTTCTTGGATGGATGGGGTGAATGCGATTGGGTTAACAGCAGGTGCTTCTACACCTGAAATGGTTGTTCAAAGATGCATCGAAACACTTAGAAATCTAGGAGTTAAACAAACCAAGGAAGTGGAATACACAGAAGAAAATGTCTTCTTTCAGTTGCCCCGTGAAGTCTTGCTTGGGGCTTCTTAGAGGAGTATACGAAGCTCTTATTTGCTAAATATGGCACTGTTAACAAATTAATCCAAGAGACTTGATTGCAGCCAAAGCAAAGAATGAAAAGAAGGTGTGAGCCAGCTTGTCAAATCTTAGCGCTAGTCGCTTATTTTCCTTAACTCGACCAAAAAAGCGTTCTATTGCAGAACATGTCCGGTAATAGGATTTATAAATATCTTGGAGACCTGGGAAAATATAGCTGAATTGATTCAAAATAGTAACGATTTAAGCGAAAGATTTTTGCTGGATCTTGGGTTCTTACAATCGACAACATTGTCCATGAGACAAAGGGAAGATTTTAAGGACCCAAAAGGCAGCTGAAAGATTCGGGTAAATCATTACTATTTTGAATCAGTTTAGCTATAGCATTAGCTCGTCTTGGAATAACCGGAATTTTTTCAACTTTTTTGATTGGTATACGTACAACAGNCCATAGTTAGTTGAAAGCGATCATATCGCCCAATTATGAATCGATGGGAGTGGTTATTGACGTTTTTCAAGGTCAATAGATTAGTCGGATAGGGGACTGTACAGCATGTATAAAAAGTCGAGAGAAAGGTTATTTATTATTTCGGGCTTAAATGGTTGAAAAAAAACCTGAATCATACGATATAAAATTATTATATCATAAAAATAATATTACCAATGAGTGATAAAAAAGAACAGAAAATCAACCAGATCGATAAGGGGTCGTTAAAACGGGTTCTTGGAGTTGGAGATCTATTTGCTGTTGGCTATGGAGATTTAGGTGCATCGATCTACTATGCTCTTGGTATTACAACATTATTTGCATTAGGAGCAGCCCCTATTTCTCTTGCGTTAGCTGGAGTTGTTTTTGCTTGTACTGCTCTTTCTTATGCAGAACTAAGCTCCATGCTTAAAGACTCTGGTGGTTCTGCGACCTTTGCACGCTATGCTTTTAACGATTTGATTTCTTTTATTGCTGGTTGGGGACTCTTACTTGATTTTATAGTGACGATTGCGATTTCGTCCTATTCAATTGGCCCCTATCTCTCTTTCTTCTTTGATCGATTAAAGGAACCTCAGAACAAAATTATCCTGACAATTTGCTTGATTTCCGTCCTTTTTATTCTCAACTACTTAGGGGCCAAAGGTTCTGCTCGAACAAGTTGGTTTTTAACAATCTTGACTTTATCAACCCAAGTGATAATCGTCATCATGGGGATAATTTGGTTTGTAAAAGTTCCCGAACTTTTTGATCACCTCAGGATCAATATTAAAGATTCTCTTTGGTCACCAACATGGGCAGATTTTTGGAAGGGGACGGCCATGGCTATGGTAGCCTATACGGGAATTGAATCGATGGCACAGTTAAGCGCAGAAGCTAAGCACCCCGCTCGTACAGTTCCTCGGGCTATGATGATCGCAATGGGGATGTTATTATTTGTTTATATTGGCTTAGCTATTGTGGCCCTCTCTGCTTTAAACCCTTATGAGTTGAGCACAACATACTTAGAAGATCCTATAGCAGGAATTGTTTCTAAACTTCCTTTTGGAGGACGATTGATCGGTGGGTGGGTCGGTATACTAGCGGCGGTTATTCTTGTTGTTGCAGCTAATGCCGGTCTCATCGGTTCTTCACGCTTATCGTACCACTTAGGGGAAAACTACCAAGTACCTCGCTTTGTTTACAAACTGCATTCTAAATATAAAACGCCTTATGTTTCCCTTGCAATCTTTGCGGTTCTTGCGATAGTAATCGTGATTGCCAGTCAAGGAAGGCTTACATTTTTAGCTGACCTTTATAATTTTGGAGCGATGTTAGCTTTTTTTATGACCCACCTTTGCCTTATTATCTTGCGAATCAAAAAACCGGATGTGAAGCGTCCTTTTAAAATTTCTTTTAATATTAAATTTGGGAAGTATTTGATTCCGGTCTCAGCGGTAATTGGAGGATTTGCTACATTTGGGACCTGGTGTCTCGTTGTTTTAACTAAGCCGGGAGCCCGTTACCTTGGAATTACTTGGATCGGGTTAGGTTTGTTGATGTATTTCTTCTATAGAAAAAAACAACGAATAGATCCTATGGGGAAAGTGGAAATTCAAAAAATTAAAATCCCTGAATTCGAGGCTTCACATTATAAAAAAATCCTCGTTCCAACTAGAGGGGGTCGGGCAACAGAAACTGTTCAAATGGCTTGTGAAATTGCAAAAATCCATGGAACTGAAGTGACAGCAGTTCATGTGATTGAAGTCCCCTTTTCACTTCCTTTAGAAACCCCACTTTATCATCGAACCCTTGTTGCTGAATCTATTCTAAAACGGGCTGAAGCAATTGGAAGAGAATTTGGTGTTGTGATGAAACTTCGTGTGATCAACTCTCGCTCTGTAGATACAGCGATTTTGGAACTCATCGAGAAAGAGAATTTCGATTTACTTGTCTTGGGAACAATGATGTCTCAGGGAAGAGGAACTAAAGGTTATGGAACAGTCGTAGAGAAAATTCTTAGGGGGGCAGTTTGCCCCATTTGGATATGCTGCAGTGCTCCTTATTATTCCAAGAAATCAGCTACTTAATTCATCTTATACCAATTCCAAAAAATGAGGATAAATGAATTCTTTTGATCTAGAAAATGTTCATCCTATTCATGAATAGGAGTGCGCTTTTCGTCAATCACCGGAAATCAAAATAACAAAATTCTCCTCTCACTCTCCATATGTAAGGTGAGTTGTTTAAAGTTTATAGAGATGGCAAGCAACCTTATGTTCCGGTGAGACTGTTTGCCATCGGGGGCGCTTTTCCTTACAGATTGGCATGGCCTTAGGACACTGTCTGCAAAAGACGCATCCTTTGGGTGGGGACAATGGAGTAGGAATATCTCCTTTGAGAAGAATGCGTGTTCGCTTTTTTTCTACCTGAGGATCAGGAATAGGGATAGCGGAAAGAAGGGCTTTTGTATAGGGATGAAGAGGATTTTCATAGAGTTCCTTACTCGGTGCTAGCTCCATTAAATGCCCTAAGTACATCACAGCTACATAGGTTGAAATGTACTTGACCATAGATAGGTCATGAGAAATAAAGAGATAAGTCAGTCCCAGGTCTTTTTGTAACTTTTTAAGAAGATTGACAATCTGAGCTTGAATCGAAACATCAAGAGCTGCAATGGGTTCATCACAAACAATAAAACAAGGATTTAACGCAAGGGCTCTAGCAATGCCTATTCTTTGTCGTTGCCCACCGCTAAATTCATGAGGGAAGCATCTGATTTGCTCAGGGTGAAGTCCAACAAGCTTGAGTAGTTCTTGTACCCGCTGTTTTCGTTCGGTTGGGTTAAGTTTGAGGTGTATCGTCAAAGGCTCTGCAATAATCTCACCAGTAGTCATCCGTGGATTTAGAGCAGCAAAAGGGTCTTGGAAAATGTATTGCATATCATGGCACAACGATTTGCTTTCGCGGCGATGCAACTTTAAAATGCTTTTACCGTGAAAAAAAATTTCTCCTCCATTTGGCTTAAAAAAACGCATGAGCGAACGGGCAAGCGTTGTTTTTCCGCAACCGCTTTCTCCGACTAGCCCGAGTGTTTCGTGAGGATAAATCGAAAAAGAGATATCATCGACCGCTCTGAGGACTTTCCCTTTTGCATGGAAATATTTTTTTAGATGCTTGATTTGAACGAGAGGTTTATCTTTCATTATTTTTTCTTTGCATCGCAACGCGGCGATCATATAACCAACAACTCACGATTTGCTTTTCTCCAACTTCAACGGAAGGAACTTTAAGACCATGACATATTTGCATAGCATGGGGGCATCTTTGGGCAAAACTGCACCCGGCTAATTTTGAACTTAAATCTGGGGGGGAACCATGGATTGAATAGAGATTTCTTTGAACCGGAAGGTCAAGTCGCGGGATCGCGTGCAATAAACGTCTAGTGTAGGGGTGTTTCGGAGATTCATAGATCTGCTCAACTGTTCCGCTTTCTACAATTTCCCCCGCGTACATCACAAGGACTCGGTCACAGAAATTAGCGACAATACTTAAGTTATGAGTAATGAGAATGATACTCATTTTCTCTTTCTTTTGAATCTCTTTTAGGAGTTCTAAAATTTGCGCTTGAATCGTTACATCTAAAGCGGTAGTGGGTTCATCAGCAATGAGAAGGTGAGGGGAAGAAATCATGGCAATGGCAATTATTACCCGTTGCCGCATTCCTCCACTGAGTTCATGGGGATACTGGCTGTAGCGAAATTTAGGTTGAGGAATGCCGACTCGTGTCAGAAGCTCAATAGCTCTTTCATACATCTCTTTTTTCGAAGCTTCTGGATGGTGCAAGCGGTATCCTTCCGTAATCTGACTACCGATTTTCATGATCGGGTTAAGCGATGTCATAGGATCTTGAAAGATCATACCGATTTCTTGGCCTCGAATTTTTCGCATTTCTCTTTCTGTCTTTTGAAGGAGGTCTTCTCCTTTGTAGATAACCTGCCCTTGTTCTATTTTTGCTGTTATCGAGGGAAGGAGACGAGTGAGAGTTTTTGCCATAACCGATTTCCCACATCCGGACTCTCCGACAATTGCTAGGGTTTCTCCTGGATAGAGAGCAAAGCTTACACCACGGACTGCGTAAACTTTTTTTGAAAGAGAGTGAAAAACCGTATGAAGATCTTTAACTTCTAATAGCTGATTCATCTGCGAAGCCTTGGGTCAAATGAATCTCGAATCCCATCCCCGAGCAAATTAAAAGCAAGCATGGTAATACTGATAAATCCGGCAGGGAAAAAGAGACGCCATTGATAATAACGAAGAGCGGATAAACCATCACTTGCCATAGTTCCCCAACTTGCAATTGGTGCTTGAACTCCTAGCCCTAAAAAACTCAAGAAAGCTTCAGTAAAGATAGCAGCGGGAATTGTTAAAGTCATAGTCGTGATAATAGAGCCGATTGAGTTAGGAATAAGATGTCGGAAGAGAATTCTAAATCGGCTAGCACCAAGCATATAAGCGGCTAATACAAAGTCATTTTGCTTGATCTGGAGAATCTGTCCTCTCACAATACGTGCCATATTGATCCATCCTGTAATCGTGAGAGCGACAATAATCGTAAAAACACCTGGCTTCATGATGACCATAAGGAGAATCACAATCAAAAGGTGGGGGAGTGAATAGAAGATATCGGTGATGCGCATCATGAGCTCTTCAATTTTGCCTCCGATCATTCCCGCAAAAGCTCCATAGAAAACACCAATAAGCATATCAATCACAGCAGCGGTAATACCGACAAAGAGGGAGATTCGTGCTCCCCACCAAATACGAGTAAATAAATCGCGCCCTAACTCGTCCGTTCCAAACCAAAATTCTTGACAAGGAGGTTTGTTTTTGAGGTGGAGATGGGTTTCATAATAAGTGTGTGAGCTGATAATAGGCATCACAATAGCGGAAAAGATCAGAATGCCTAAGATAATTAGTCCCCAAAATGCCGGCTTATTTTGGCAGAGCATCTTCCAAGCATTTTTCCAATAAGAGTACGTTTGCTCCTGAGAAGCCGGAACAGCAATGGGTATATTGGAAATTAAAATTTCTGCTTTTTTCATTAAACCTTTTTGGGTTTAATTTGGATACGAGGATCAAGAAATGTATAGAATAAGTCTACAAAAAAGACACTTGCCATCAAAATCGCACTATAAAAAACCGTAACTCCAATAATCACCGTATAATCACGATTGGTGATACTCGTTACAAACCATCCGCCTAGACCCGGAATTCCAAAGATCTTTTCGACAATGAAGCTTCCCGTCAAGATGGCACTAGTAAGAGGTCCGAGGTAAGTGATGACAGGAAGAAGACTATTTTTAAGTACATGTCTTAGGACAACTTGTGTCGTTGAAAGCCCTTTGGAACGGGCGGTTTGAATATAATCTTGCTCAAGAACTTCGACTGTATTGGCTCGTGTTAATCTCGCAATAAATGCTGTAGGTAGAGTCGCCAAGGCTATAGCAGGTAAGATTGAATGAGAAAAGGAATCCCATCTTGCAACAGGGAGAATATCGAATTTCATAGCAAAAAGGTACTGGAGAAACGTTGCCATGATAAAGTTAGGTACCGAAATACCTAAAACAGCAATGACCATACAAAGGTAGTCTTGCCAACGTGAGCGTCGAACTGCTGCAAGAGTTCCAAGTGTAATTCCTGAAAAGATTGAGATGAAAATAGCCTCAAGACCAAGCGTTAAAGAAACAGGAAAGCCTTCGCTAATAATGTCATTGACCGATCGACCCTCATATTTAAAGGAAGGTCCTAAGTTCCAAGTGATAAGGCCTTTAAGGTAGCGGCCATATTGAATGTACCAAGGTTGATCCAATCCATAATGAGCGTACATGCTTTTCATAATTTCTTCGGGAACAGCCTGCTCTTGCAAGAAAGGATCACCTGGAGCAGCATACATGAGAAAGAAAGTAAAAGAAGCTACAAGAAACAGAGAAATAACAAGCAAAAGAATTTTTCTGATGAAATACTTAATCATCATTCTTCTTCAATAAAGATAATCTTAGAAGGTGTTGGATAAATAGTTAAATTTCTATTTTCACACATATATACCTACACAAGTAGGTAATACATTTTAAAGTGATAACGAAATTGTGTCAAAGCTTTTTGATTAGGCTTTATTCTCTAAGGAAGGGCTCCTAGTTTAGCACTTTTCAGGATCTATATAAATACTTAATCATTTTCTACCGGGCGTGCGTAAGGTGAGTTTTCTAGCAGGCCTCTAAATTTGATTTTTTTAAATTAAATGTGATAATAATCACGATAAATCGCATATAAGGAGAAATAATGGATTATACGAAGATTCAATCTTTACTCGGGAAAAACGCAGGAAATCTGCTTGCCCACAAGTGTCAAACTATCGCTAAAGAATCTCTATGTCTTCCTGGACCAGACTGGGTAGATCGGATCTTTTGTGGAACAGATCGTCACATTCGTGTCCTGCAAAATATGCAAGAAATCATTGCAACAGGACGCCTTAAAAATACGGGGTATCTTTCTATACTTCCGGTAGATCAAGGTATTGAACACACAGCAGGAGCTTCTTTTGCTCCTAATCCAATCTATTTCGATCCAGAAAACATCGTAAAGCTTGCGATTGAAGGGGGCTGCAACGCTGTAGCTTCTACTCTTGGGGTTCTAGGTTCGATTGCCCGTAAATATGCGCATAAAATTCCTTTTATCCTTAAATTCAATCATAATGAACTCTTGTCTTACCCCAATACTTACGACCAAATTCTCTTTGGTTCGATTAAGCAAGCCTACGATATGGGCTGCCGCGGTGTAGGAGCGACAGTTTATTTCGGATCTCCTGACAGCCGACGTCAGTTGATCGAGGTCTCTCATGCCTTCGAAGTCGCACACGAAATGGGCATGGTTACAATCCTTTGGTGCTACTTGCGTAATAATAACTTTAAAACAAAGGAGCAAGACTTTCATACTGCTGCCGACCTTACCGGGCAAGCCAACCATCTTGGAGTCACAATTCAAGCAGATATTATTAAACAAAAGCTTCCTGAATGCAATGGAGGGTTTAAGGCTTTGAAATTCGGAAAACAAACGGAAGCGATGTATACCAGGCTCGCATCTGATCATCCAATTGATATGACACGCTATCAAGTCGTGAATAGTTATATGGGACGGATGGGGCTGATTAATTCAGGTGGTCCTTCAGGAGAAAACGATTTAGCTGTTGCAGTGGAAACAGCTGTCATCAATAAACGTGCGGGAGGAATGGGGCTTATTTCGGGCCGCAAAGCCTTTCAAAAGCCGATAAAAGGTGGAGTCGAACTCTTAAACGCTATCCAAGACGTTTACATGTGTAAAGAGGTCACTGTGGCTTAGTTTTCTTTATCTGTTAATATGGCCTTCTTTGCTTTCTAGTACTGACAAGCGTGTTGAAGAGAAGTATAGCTAAACTGATTCAAAATAGTAATGATTTACCCGAATCTTTCAGCTGCCTTTTGGGTCCTTAAAATCTTCCCTTGTCTCATGGACAATGTTGTCGATTGTAAGAACCCAAGATCCAGCAAAAATCTTTCGCTTAAATCGTTACTATTTTGAATCAATTCAGCTATAATACCATTTATGGGGCTGTTGCAAGCTACCATTTTACGACCTAACCCCTTTCTTTTGCCCCAATTTGATCCGCAGCTAACTCGCCTACTCTAAGTAGAGTAGGCCAATTTGTACTAGTGGTATCCGTAGCTAGGTCTTTCACTCGCCTCTCCCTNAAGGTTAAATCATTTTTCATTGAAATACAAACTAATCGTTAGAGCAAATCAAATGGCATTTGAGGAACTGAGAAATTTACAGCAAATGACTTCTTTTGCGTAAGGTGAGCACATAATTGTCCCTTACATGACAGGAAAGGCATTCGAACAAATTCAAGGTGTATCTAAAAAAAATGATATAAAACTTTATCTGTATAAACAAACTGAAATGCCTGTATTAAAAAGTATTTTTACAGGTCGAGATCTTAATCGAGCAGCAAGTCTACTCGGAGTCCAAGCAGATAGAGTAGATTCAACAGCTCTTACTTATTTTGATCACAAGATCCCTAACTCGATGTCATTTCCATGTGAGCTAGCAAGGAAGGGGGGGATTCCAACCCATGAAGCACCTTATAAACAATTTCCTTTTGTACCTGGAAGTGGTGAGTTCTCTGTAGATAATGACTTCGAAATGACTTTTTGGGTAAAAAGCAAATACTAGAGAAAGAAAAAACAAGCTCTGAGCTCTATAGCTATCTAAAAATTTGAAAGGTTAGGGTGACAGCTATGTTCTATTTGAAAGAAGAATTTTTACTTTCACTTAATGAAGAATAGTGCGTAAAAAATAATTTTATGGGCGGCAAACATTTTATCCTTTTTAAGCTAGATTGATATGAGAGAATTCCTTACAGCTTTGAGAATTTTTCCAAGTTGATTAGAGTCGCCTGTATAGCAAGTTCCATTACCGGTTCCCCAAAAGCAATCGTTAGTGTGTTCTTCTAATTCTCTTTGAGCAGAAGATTTAAGAAGCTGTGCTAGCACAGGATCTTGGTGAAATTTTAATATTACTAAGCGATGCATTTCTTTAATAGCTTCTGCGTCGCTTGGCCTGTTAATATGACTTCCGGCTTGCTTAGCATCCTTTGGGTTAGATAGTTGAATAACACTCATTGCTAAGTCTGGTTCATTTGCTTTTTCTGCTTTAAATGCTACATAGCCACCCTCAGTATGATGGAGAAGGCGTTGGTTATTTTCATCAAAAATGAGCGTTGGGAAAAAATTTGAGAGCCACGAATATTCCTTACTAAAAGAACTAAATTGAATCGGTTTCGAGTCTTTTCTGCAGGGTGCTTGAATCTTTTGTTGAGCCAAGCGATCCGTTGTCCACGCCTCATTAAACATCTTGACAAAGCTGTAGATGTCTTTAGTTTTATTTCCTTTTAGAATCTCACCTTGATTTGTAATGATTTGATCCATTGTAGCATCATAGCACCTTAGAGGATTTTTAGTGCCTGCTTGATTCCATTGCAGATTATCATACAAAAAGAGCGTAGATCTAGATACTACTTCGGTGACACTCATCAAATTTATCCTTTTTCGATAAAAACCATTATAAATAATGATTTTAGCATTTCCCGGGTCATTAATCAATTAATTTCTCAAGTCTGCTGTAAGATAAGAGTAGATAGTATTTAATTAATTGAAAATCTTATATTTATTTCCAAATTAAATACAGTATGGGACTGTTGCGAGCAACCGTTTTACGATCTACCTCCCCCTTTCTTTTGCCTAAATTTGATACGCACCTAACTCGCTTATTCTAAGCAGAGTATGTCAGGTTAGCTGCAGACCGAATTTTGAAAAAACTAAGTATTTATCTCGAAAAAGCGCAGCTTTCAACAGCTCCATAAAAGAAAACTTAAGCAGCTTGAATTGTAAAAATTCTTTTTGAAATCTCGGAAACAGGAGTGTCTAAGAGCCACTCTTTTGTTTCCGGTGGGCGCATTACTTTTTCAGGATAGTGAAAATAGTCATTCTTTTGACTGTCGGCAGCATTTTCTAAAACGTCTAAGTAATTGAGGGCTACAGGTTCGCCAAAGTCTGTGAATTCTCTTAAATCTCGAGTGTTGCAGATTACATGCCTGTGATATGCAGCTGCTAATTTAATAGGTAACACCTGTTCTTGTTCAAGCCGGAGCACTTTCATTTTAATTTCTCGACATTTGCTTCTTAATGCTTTCTGCTTTTTGACTGAAAGATTTGGCTGGCGTAGCTCACCTTCTTTTTCGCTTAGAGCTTGTTTTTCCATTTTCAGCTTGAGTTCGACTTTTTCCAACTGGTCTGTCCAATGGGTCAGACGTCCAATCAGACTGGCTAAAGGCTTTAGAGAGTTTCCATGGGTGTCAAGGCGAGCCAATTCATCTTGATGCTGAATCTCCCCGGTACTTATTTCTAAATTATCAAGAAGCTTTGAATAACCAAAGTAATCAAGATTTTGTATTTCAATATCCCCCATTATTTTTTGGATCGCTACAAGATTTTCATATTCTTTTGCGGCTTTTTGCCCTTTTTCTAGTAAGGGTGTAAAAACTTTATTATAAAGTATTTTATAGACACCACCCCCAAAGAGAAGTGGGATGGAGACTAAGTAGGGTGCTTTTACTGCTGCTAAAACAGTAAGTCCGACAATAGCAATTCCAGCTACAACCATTGTTACGCCCGCAGCTAATTTATAAAGATACTCTTTTGCTCGAGTAAAGGAAGTTATTTCGTCGAGCTGAATCCAGACATATCGATTTAAATCGGAGTTTGGGTTAAGCGCTTTTAACTCGGGTGTTGTACCTTTGTAATAAGATAGAGGTGTATTTGTAATCATAAATAACATTAATCTAAATTAATTGTTTAATAAATAATTATAACATAATAATGTATTAATATTAACTGTTAAAATTTTTAATTTATATTAAAAACTCACCTTACGCAAAAGGAGTCATTTGCTGTAAATTTCTCAGTTCCTCAAATGCCATTTGATTTGCTCTAACGATTAGTTTGTATTTCAATGAAAAATGATTTAACCTTGTTTTCACCCTCAATATTTCCAATTTACAATAGGCTACAATAGATGCAAATATGTGAGTCTTCTGTGTTTTTACAACTTTTGTGGGAGATTTCTCTAGACTTGCATTTTGTTTGATTGATTTGTGATACTCTTCTATTCTCCATCGTTTTTGATAGATCTCATAGACTTTTTCAGCATCAATTTCTAAGTCATTAGTAACAAGATATAATTCCCCTGTAGACCCATCTTCGTTTTTGAAGACCTTCTTCATTAGGCTCACAGGAAAAGAAAGGTCTTTTAACCAGACCTTTCTTTTTTCACCATCTTTGAGCTCTAGTGTCTTTAAATTTCGATACTTTCTTTTTCTCTTATCTTCTTCCGAAAAGGCCAATAAACGATTCGATTTAATTCCAAAAATAAACTTCTTATTCATTTCATATTCTATAAACTCCATGTTCTTCTTTGCTCCAAACCAATTATCTGCAAGGATATACTCAAAACATATTTTATTTTTTTGGGCTTGTTTTATCTGAGATCGAAACATCTCATTTTTTGTTGTCGATGATCTTCTCATTTCTTTTTTTGTCTTTACGTCACAGAAAATAAGTTCTTTATGAATAGTCTCTATTGAAACCGGAAAAGCTATATCATCGTAACGTACTAAACATGATAGAAGATTAACTCCTTTGATACATCTTCCTTTAGCATGAGAAAAATGCCAACAAATGATTTCATTCTCATCTGTGTAAGGTTTTTCTTCTATCGTATCGTCTATGATCAGGACTCCATTTTTTTCTTTTTCAAACTTTCGCACCTGAGGTTT
>RDPX01000121.1:260903-300708 GCA_003991215.1 Morbakka virulenta
TCCTTTGACCCAAGGTCGCTCCCTCTTAAAAACTTGCTAATGTTATCTTGACTCACTTCTCCTTCTAATAACGCTTCAATGCCTGTGGCGGTTGCGTATTTGTTTTGGCTGATGGGGTAATCTGTATAAATATCCAGCAATTGTTCTTGAGCCATTTTTTCTCCTTAATCAGGAAAAAAATAGTGCTTTCAAAAAAATCTTTCAACTCAATTTTGCGTAAGGTGAGTTCCTAAATCGGTAAAAAGCCTCCGGCTTGCATCTTCCACATTTTAGAGTAGAGTCCTTCTTTCTCCAGCAAAGAGGAATGGGACCCTTCCTCTATGATCTTTCCTTTATCAAAGACAAGGATACGGTCCATACGAGATAGAGTAGAAAGGCGGTGGGCGATTACAATCGTTGTTCGATCCTTCATGAGGGTTTCTAAACTCTCTTGAATATACTTTTCCGTGACTGAATCAAGAGAGGATGTCGCTTCATCTAAAATGAGAATAGGGGCATCAACTAAGATAGCTCTTGCAATGGCGATCCTCTGTTTTTCTCCTCCGGAAAGTTTTGTTCCTCGCTCACCTACTCTAGCTTGATATTCATCGGGAAGCTTTCGAATGAATTCATCTGCGTGGGCAAGGCGAGCAGCCCGGATGATCTCTTCCTCGCGAGCTCCGATCTTTCCATAGCAGATATTCTCTTTAAGGGTGCGGTGGAAGAGAATGGGATCTTGGGGGATGAGTGCAATTTGCTGTCTTAATGACTCCAAGGTAACATTGGCAATATCTTGCCCATCGATTAAAATTCTTCCCTTATCCAAGGGAAAAAAGCGAAGGACAAGATTGATAAAGGTAGACTTCCCTGCCCCCGTAAATCCGACGAGACCGACTCGTTCTCCTCCTTGGATGTGGGCTTCTTTATCTCTAAAAAGTTTATTTTCCCCATAATGAAAGGAAACATTTTCAAAACGGACCTCTCCTTTTGATACTTTTAATGCTCGAGCCTGAGGTTTATCTCCTAGATCTTGGGGGTCTTTCATAACTGAAAGAGCATGTTTTGCTATTCCGATAGACTGGAAAAGAATGGGTAAAGAAGACCCAACAGTCCAAAGGATCATAGCAATCCACCACATCGTTGTAAATACTTGAATCACCTCACCGGTTGTGATGTAGCTATGAAGCCAACAATAGATAAGAGTACCAAACATGATGACAATGACAAAAATGAAGTAAAATAATGACAAATAGGCACGAATCTTTTCGACATACCACTTGGCGGAGATGCCGGTCTTTTTTTCTTCATATTGAAAAGGAGAAAGAGCTCTTTTCTCATATTTGAAACGACAAAAGAGATTGACCGCAAAATTATTCGTTAAACTATCAACAACTCTTCCTAGAAGGATACTTCTAGCTTCTCCATGACGATGCTCAAGAACATCGGCCGGGCGAGCAAAGAGAAGGCAAATAGTAAGATGAATCCCGATCCAGGCGATTAAAAGCCAAGTAAATAGAGGATTTATGAACCAAAGAAATCCTGCCCCTAAAATGCAAGTTGAAAGCGCAGGAAGGATAGGCCAGAAGAGTTGGTTAATGACGATCTCCACTTGGGTTGTCATATCAGTAATTTTATTCGCGAGAGAGCCTGCAAAGCGCGTATTAAAATAATGGGTAGAGTGGTGCTGGATATGATCGAAAAGAGCCATGCGAATATTGGCTAGGAGCTTGGGGACTCCTTTTGCCATTAAAAATCCCATGGTTCTCGAAGCCGTTTCTACATAGATAGTGAGACCGAGCCCCCCTAAGATGACCCACTTTAGAGAGTCCCAAGCGGCCAAACGATCCCCATCGAAGTGGGTAAAAATGCTAACAACAAGGTTAAGGATAAAAGGCCACAAAAGAGCATCTAAAGACCATACAAAGAGATCCAGAGTAAAAACAAATAGGAAAAGCCCTTTTTGAAGGCGTATAAACCTCCATATAAAGCCGGTGAGTTCTTTATAAGAGACCATGAAATAAGCTCCCTTGGCTTTTGTCCATTTTGAATTGCATCAATAGACTTTGGCCTGTTGGATCCCATTCGAGAGTAAATTTTTCGCTCTTTTTAAACCCTAGTTTTTCGTGAAATGGTAGCTCGCAACAGTCCCTTTATCGAAGGCTACTATAATAATAAAGGATTCGTTTTTAAATAGCCGATTTGCGAGCTATTAAAAAATGGGGCAAGTAGGACTTGAACCTACGACCAACGGATTATGAGTCCGCTGCTCTAACCAACTGAGCTATTGCCCCTTAATTTCTAAATCAGATAATTGCCTGAATGTGAGACAAAATCTTACTCTTTTTTAAAGCAAGGTTCAAGCCATTCTTCATCTTATACCTTTTATGGGACTGTTGAAAGCTACCATTTTACGATCTAAACCCTTTCTTTTACCCAAATTTAATACGCATCTAACTCGCCTATTCTAAGCAGATTATGTTGTGGATTGGTTTTTTTGAGACATCCTTGCAATCCAGACGAGCAGCTATTCTTCGGTCTTTTGTTTGCAATGGGTCTCTTTAATGAAAAAGAGAAGCATTAAGCAAATGATCAGGTATGCAGGAAGAAAAGAAAGGGCAATCTCATAATCGAGTGTTGTGAAAACATTGCCTTCATGAGTACCGCGCCCTAGGCCAAGATCGAGAAAAAAGCCAATTAAAGGATCTGTGAGAGCTCCAAATAGTCCGTTAAGGGTATTCATAATTCCTAAGGCTGAAGCAGTCATAAGTGGGATGTTGATTTCATGAATGATAGTAAACGAAAGGAGAAAGGTACTTAGGCTAAATCCAAAGAGGAAAAGAGTTGTGCCGATCAAAATGTTAGAAGTAAGCGGGGTATAAAGGACGAGTAGTAGTAGGAAAAAAGCGATCAAAGTTCCCCAAACCATGACAGGTTTGCGGACCCCCACCCATGTAGAAAACCAACCAAAAAGGGGGGCACCTACAGCAAAGCCAATAAAGATAAAAGAGGTCAGTAGAGCAGCGATATCGTGAGGATAATGGTATTTAGCTTGAAGAAAAGAGACACCCCAAAGTCCCCCAAAGGCCATAATGGGGGCAAAAGCGAGTCCGCTATAGATAGAGAGAATCCAAGTTTGAGGTTTTTGAACGGTGTGGAGAAGGGCAAGGTGGAGAGGTATTTTTCTCTTTGTTTCCGGAGTTACGTCATATGCAACATGTGCGGGTTTATCCCGAACGATGAAGAAAAAAAAGAGGGCAAAGACAAACCCAATTAGCGCAAGACTTGAGATAGCGGGCTTCCATCCAACCGCGTGCATATAAATCGAAAGGGGAGCTTGGCCAAAGACAGCACCTAGAGTCCCGAGAGTGAGCATAAGTCCGGAAAGCAAAGCAAAACGGCTAGCGGGAAACCAGTTAGAAGAGATTTTAAAAGTATTGAGAATAGCAAAAGTAGCGCCAAGACCTATCATAAAGCGTGCAGCTGTTGCAAGGACAACGCTGTCGCTATTTGCGAAGAGATAGGCGCCAAAAGCGCAAACAAGCAAACCAATTGTGGTAATTTTTCTAGGGCCGAATTTGTCGATGAGGAGTCCTGCGGGGATTTGCATAAGCGTGTAAGCATAGTAGTAACTAGCGGCAACATGTCCAAGTAGGGCGGCATCAATGTGTAAATCGGTCATGAGCTGTTTTGTCATGATACTGGGGGAGACTTCTAAAATATACTTATAGAAAACAAAGAGGACGCTGATTGCCCATATGAGCCAACGCAGTTTTGCTTTAGGATGAGGAATAGGAGAGGGGTAACGAGTTGCCATCTTTACTTATCTTGTAACGGTTTTCTTTTTTATATTTTTAAGCACAGTTTTTTTGGGAGTGGATTTTCTGTTTAGAATAAGTTCTTTTTTGGAAGAAAGAAAGAATAAAAGTTATAAATCTAATTTTTGGTTTTATTTCATTTATCTTTAGGGGACTGAGAGGAGAATTTTGTTATTTTGATTTTCGGTAGGAAGGGCAGCCCTATCTCCGAAAAAAAACTGGAAATTCCTAAGAATGAGTGAAATAAAGTCAAGATTTAAATTGTTAGTTTAGAAGAATTAAAAATTCAAGATTTTGCCTAAAATTTTTTGCGGATAAAGCGGAGTGACATGTATAGAGAAGTTGGGAGGGGATAGGTTCTCATGAGGATGATAGTCTGCGGAAAGTTAAGTAGCTTAAGAATGAAAAAAGCACTTCTAATATTGATATTGAGTATTAGCTCGGCTTGTTCTTTCCTTTGCGCAGAATTATCTGAAGATCTTGTTGCTCAAAGCGATCAGGTTAGAATGCCTACTCGCACAGATAGTATTCCCAAAGAGCATATTCAAGGGGAAGAAGATGCTTACTTGGAAGGGTATATTCAGGCCTTGGTCAACTCCCACTATTATGAATTTGATATTTTGGTCTATGTTGAAAATAGAGATGTCTATCTCTACAACCTTCCCAAGAATACTCTTGTCAAAAATAGTATTATCCGTTTTGTCAGTGATTTACCGGAAGTGAAATCGGTAACTGAAGTTGATAAGTTTCCCGAGAAAAAGCTTACTAAAATCGAGAAGCGTGAAGTCAAACCTCAAGTTAAAGGGATTTGGTTTCCACAGTCGACTGTTCTTTATCCCCCTATGATTGCTAATCCAAGAGAGACCATCTATTCAGCGGCTTATCATATTGGGGATAATATCATGGGGACTAAGTCGATTGCTGTTTCTTTAGGTGATAATTTCCCTATTTTCCGTTGGCGTCATGTGTTTTTGGGGAAAGGAGATTTACAAGTCGATATTCAGGCGGGGATATGGTCGGTTTTTAAGATGGGGGTCCACCATAAAAATAATGAAATTTCCGAGCTCGTCAATACAGATTATTTAGTTGGAATGCCATTAAGTTATGCTTTTGATAAGTGGTCTTTTCGTTTTCGTATTTATCACGTTTCGAGTCATTTAGGGGATGAATTTCTCGTGCATCATCCTGAAGTAATTCGAGTCAATCCCAGTATGGAAGCTGTCGATTTCTTTGTTTCTTATCAAGTCAACAATGCGCTCCGTCTTTACATTGGTCCTGGCTGGGTTTTCCATAGCGATAGTACTTATCCCATTAAGCCCCCTCTTTATATTGAGTATGGAGGAGAAGTCCGGCTACTTGGTTATAAGAACTTCTATCATAAGCTATATGGAACCTGTTTTTTAGCAATTTATTTGAGAAACTGGCAAGTTAATAATTGGCATTTAGATGGAACCTATATGGGTGGTTATGAATGGAGTAAGCTTCAAGGGATTGGTCGTAAGATGCGGGTATTTCTTACTTATCATAAAGGTTACTCAGAAGGACAGTTCTTTAAAAACCGAACCTCTTATTGGGGCTTTGGCTTTTCTTGGGGTTTCTAAACTTCCTAAGAATTCTGGAAAATACAATGTACACTCTATTCAGGTTCAAATTTTATCCAGAGGTCATATATACTATAAAATAGTTTGACTGACATCGATCATATTTTAGCTCTCTTAACCTGTCATATCTTTAGAATGAACAACTTGTATGAAGAAGGCTTTTTTATCTAATCGATTGATAATCTAAAGGTTCGAAATCAAATTCATGTTAAGAATAACTATTGGGAATAGCAGATGAAGATTTATCAAAACAAAACCTTAGGAAGCGCGCTTTTAGTTGCGGGGACTTCAATCGGTGCCGGAATGCTCGCTCTTCCTCTCACAACTGGAGCGTCAGGCTTTTTTTATACGACACTTCTTTTTCTGGCCTGTTTTCTTTTTATGCTCCTAAGTCTTTTTTACTTAATGGAAGCCAATTTGATGACCGAAAAGGTAAGCGCTAACTTGATTACCATGGTCAAAGAACGCCTTGGCCCTACAGGTCAATTTGTTGCTTGGCTTTCTTTTTTGCTTTTACTCTATTCTGTGGCAGCAGCCTACCTGTCCGGAGGAGGTTCTCTTATTTCTGATGTTTTATCCACAGGGTTAAATCAAACAGTTTCAGCAAGTGTTGGTATTTTTTTATTTTTAGCTGTTTTTGGGCTCATTGTTGTGTTTGGAACACGAGCTGTTGATGTGATTAATCGCTTTTGCATGGCAGGACTTCTTTTTTGTTTTCTTCTCTTACTTATTTTTGTGACTCCTCATGTTCAATGGGATCATTATCGAGGAGGAACCGCTCAATATTTACCCGTTGCCATTCCTGTGGTCGTACTTTCCTTTACTTCTCATATCATTGTTCCGAGTTTGCGCTCTTATTTAGGCGGAGATATTCATAAGCTTAAATTTACCCTTTTTTGGGGGAGCCTAATTCCTCTTGTTTTCTATCTTGTTTGGGAATTTCTTATCATTGGGATGCTACCGCTTAAGGGGGAATACGGGTTAGAAACAATTGGAGGAGCTCCTCATCCAGTAGCAGGTTTGACGGAGGCGCTTAATGGAACGCTTCATATCCCTTGGGTTGCTATGGTAGTTGGACTTTTTTCTTTCTTTGCTCTTGTGACGTCATTTTTTGGTGTGGCACTGAGTTTATATGATTTTTTAGCTGATGGTTTTCATATCAAAAAGACCGTCAAAGGGCGTTTTTTTCTTCTTTTCCTCATGTTTGGGCCCCCTCTTTTATTTGCTCTTTTTTATCCATCGGGTTTTATTATGGCCCTCGGTTATGCAGGTGTCTTTGTTGCGATACTCTATGGAATTTTGCCGGCGCTTATGGTTTGGCATGGACGTTATCTAGAAAAAAAGAAAGAGAATTTTCGTGTTTTTGGGGGTAAGTTTTTATTGGTTACGATGCTTGTTGGATCCTTTTTGATTATCTTTTTTCAAATCGCTGCAACACGAGGCTGGCTTCCTTCGCTTATACAACCTTAGTTAACGCGAGTTTAATTTTGAAATAGCAACTAGGAGACTGTGCGTGCATAAGGTGAGTCAAGTTATACCAATTTCAAGAAATAAAGCCACAAGTTCCCCTTGATCTTTTTTCGGAAAACCGGATTTTCGATCTTGCTAACCATCATGTGGTTAGCTATGCTACTCCAAGTACAGTTTTTCATAAAAATCTTCAACTCAATTTGCAACTTTATTTTTTGGAATTGGTATTAGCTGTGGATCAAATCTCGAAAAAGCGCAGCTTTCAACAGTCCCGTGGTTTTTTCTCTAAGAAGAAGATTGCTTTAGGAAAGAAGGGCTAGGAGAAATAGGTTGTGCAGCGTCTTTTAATAGAATTGAGCCAGGATTCATTTCCCTGGGCGGCTACTTCTTCTCTAGGATGGAAGTAGTTTGTGAATTGCCTAAAGAAGGAACGGGCAATTTCGTTTGTTGAAGACGACAACTCTGTGATTTTACTTATGCCGGTTTCAAGTTGCTTATTCGTCCAAGTGGTCAGTTTGCTGGGGATAGAATGAATCGATTCTCTTGCTTTTTGTGGAGCGGCTTCACGCCTTTGGTTCCAGGTTTTCAATTCCCGATGGATGAGGTAAACCCAGAGTCCATATTTTAATGTTTTGTATAGCGTAATAAAAGTTGAGAAGGGAAGCCATTCATCGTCATCATTAGCCATTTCGATGGCCATAAGGTAATACATCATTTGAGCAGAAGTGTTCTTAGCGGTGTAGATTGTACAGGCTAATACATAGCCGGTCCAATCGGAAACAATATACTTGACTCCTTGCGAGGCGACAATAAACGTTCCTTGTTCTAAAGCTTTTGTTGAAAGAATTTTAAAACCCTCAATTCGAATCATAGTTTCAACATTATCGGTAACCTTGAGGATTTTCTTTGAACATCCTCCAATTAACTCAATTGCATCTTCTTTTGAGATAAGATTGTTTGCACATCTCCATTGAACAGGTTTCAAAAGAGCCCCAAATGCATTTAAGTGAGTAAGATCTTCGGGTTTTTGGAGGCTGCCATAAAAATTAAAAAGGACTCTCTCTTTAGATTCTTCGACAAAACTGCGAAATTGATTGGGAATGGCTAGAGCTTGAGATGCGCCCGCTCCTAGGTCTTGAATATCTCCTGTAAGGAGTGTTACGAAGTGAGAAACCCCTGTGAGATCATTGCTTAAGGTTTGCTGCGTTATGGACTGGAGACGGGATGCGATGTGAACTGTAACTTGAATGACGGAAATTAGCTTAGTATTGGTTGGGAAGAAGTGGACAGCCACGTGAATCTGAGCTTTTTGATAGTGCTCTGTTGATTTAAGCCAACTGAAGAGGTTGAGAGTTAATTGTTGGACAGTATAGTCAATTCCTCTTTGCACAGGGTCAACGACCGTTGAAATGAATCGATGATTCTGAGCAGCGGTTTTTACTCCTTGAGCTAAGTGGATAAAACCCGTAACCATCCCATACTTATCGCTTGCGCTGCTAATCGCTCTTTGGCAATGCTCCACAGTCGATTCATAGCTGTCTTTAAATCTTCTAACAATAAGTGCCATATAATCATCCTTCTTTAAAAGAATCAGCTAACAGTATAACCTTGTTAAGTTATAGGAGTCAAATGATTGGTAAAAGCCCAAGAAAGACAGGTAAAATCTTTATTTGCCTTCTTATTCTCTTTATTCTCTTCTTCTTAGTTTATTATTTTGTTTCGTTAGTTGCGCTTAAGGGAGTGTTGAAAGCTACTTAAAGATATTTGAAGCCGTCTTGGTAGACGGGGCCTTTTGGACCGATGGAAAGCTTACCGCTTAAAAAATCTTCATACACTTGCAGCCCTTGCTCTGCATTCCGGATGCAATAGAAGCAATTACTGACCCATTCGGATCCTGTGATTGTCCCGGTTTCCAGATTGGTGCGGAATCGAGAGGTTATTTTTTTCTTCCAGTAATCAGGGGAGCCGATAAGTAGAATCGGAGTAGGGGAACGGAATCCTGATTTCCTTCTAACAGCTTCAAGTGCATATTCAAAGTCAGTTCCGATTCCACCCATAAGGAAGATAGGAAAGTCTAGATGAAACTCTGCTTGTCTTTCTACAAGTTGATCGAGTCGGTAGGTCATCTTAGCTTCGATGTAAGGGTTTTGTTCCTGCTCGTTGACTATTTGTCTTCCTTGTGTTCGGAAATCAACAATATTAGCGCAAGATAAAATGCCCAAATTTTTTGCCACGCGATTCCCGACGCTCATGATTCCTGGCCCACCACCTGTTACAAGCGCAATGGGAATTGCAGGGTTGAGTAGCGGATGATCCATTTCGTTTTTGAGGGGAATCAATCCTTTTAACTCACCTTACGCAAAATTGAGTTGAAAGATTTTTTTGAAAGCACTATTTTTTTCCTGATTAAGGAGAAAAAAATGGCTCAAGAACAATTGCTGGATATTTATACAGATTACCTCATCAGCCAAAACAAATACGCAACTGCTACAGGACTTGAAGCGTTATTAGAAGGAGAAGTGAGTCATGATAAAATTAGCAGATTTTTAAGAGAGAGCGATCTTGGATCAAAAGACTTATGGAAATACATAAAACCTCAGGTGCGAAAGTTTGAAAAAGAAAAAAATGGAGTCCTGATCATAGACGATACGATAGAAGAAAAACCTTACACAGATGAGAATGAAATCATTTGTTGGCATTTTTCTCATGCTAAAGGAAGATGTATCAAAGGAGTTAATCTTCTATCATGTTTAGTACGTTACGATGATATAGCTTTTCCGGTTTCAATAGAGACTATTCATAAAGAACTTATTTTCTGTGACGTAAAGACAAAAAAAGAAATGAGAAGATCATCGACAACAAAAAATGAGATGTTTCGATCTCAGATAAAACAAGCCCAAAAAAATAAAATATGTTTTGAGTATATCCTTGCAGATAATTGGTTTGGAGCAAAGAAGAACATGGAGTTTATAGAATATGAAATGAATAAGAAGTTTATTTTTGGAATTAAATCGAATCGTTTATTGGCCTTTTCGGAAGAAGATAAGAGAAAAAGAAAGTATCGAAATTTAAAGACACTAGAGCTCAAAGATGGTGAAAAAAGAAAGGTCTGGTTAAAAGACCTTTCTTTTCCTGTGAGCCTAATGAAGAAGGTCTTCAAAAACGAAGATGGGTCTACAGGGGAATTATATCTTGTTACTAATGACTTAGAAATTGATGCTGAAAAAGTCTATGAGATCTATCAAAAACGATGCAGAATAGAAGAGTATCACAAATCAATCAAACAAAATGCAAGTCTAGAGAAATCTCCCACAAAAGTTGTAAAAACACAGAAGACTCACATATTTGCATCTATTGTAGCCTATTGTAAATTGGAAATATTGAGAGTGAAAACAAGGTTAAATCATTTTTCATTGAAATACAAACTAATCGTTAGAGCAAATCAAATGGCATTTGAGGAACTGAGAAATTTACAGCAAATGACTTCTTTTGCGTAAGGTGAGCTTTTAAGAGCTGTGTGATCAGTCCTTCGAATTTCCCTTCAACTAGATTCGAGCCGTAGATACCGACCATGGTTGCTTTTATAAAGATTTCAACTTTAGATAGCGGGACAAACATTCCAGAGTCTTTATTGGCTTTTGGAACGTATTGTAAAATTTGATTCGTTCGCTTATCTAACCAAAAAATTGACAGTCCAAACTTGGCTAAGTCAAGGAGCATAGCCCGATCTTCATGAGAAAAATATTCTCCGTGTGAGCGAGAGGGGTAATGAAAATAGATGCCTCTAAGACATCGATAGACCTGCTCACTTAAGAGCATTCGTTTCATGATAGGAGAAGGAAAATAACGGGTTAGTAAGATTCCTTGGCTTGTAATCTCACCCTCTTCGATAGCGTGCAAGTAGTCATAAGAAGGTTGAGAGTGCATATACTTTTCTACTGTTTGTGCTTGCTCTCTTGGATGAAAAAAACCGGGGAAGTCTTGGAAAGAGGATTCTTTTTCGATCCAATCCGAAGATTTAAGATTGAGGAGTTGGTCACCCTTAACAATAAAAGTCGCACATTTATGGTGTTTAGGCTCAGGTGCGCTTTCCATTGCTTTAAAGAGAGTTTCTTTCTTTTCGAAAACATATTTGCAGCTGATCGCGATCCGAAAAGAAGACATGTTCCCGATAGGGGGCGAGCGTATAAAATTCTAAGGGAATAAACCGGAGTTTTTCTTGGCTTGTTCCGAATAGTTCATAGATATCTCCAGAAGCTGAGGTATGAGTAAACCCTGAAGGGAGTAGAGAATCGACGACACGACCAAAAACTGTTCGAATATGAAGAGGCAAGGTGCGAACAAGGAGAAGTTCACCGGGTCTCACCGTTTTTTCTCCGTGTTCAATCCAATTTTGAGCTAGTCGAAGGAGTTCTCGGAGTTTAATATCTGGATGGCATAGTGCTTTGATGAAAGTGGGAATGAGGCCACAGATTGATTCGTCGTAAGTGTAAGTTCCTTCTTGAAGAGCGAGGTATGCAATAGTACGGCCGTCGACTTTTTCTAGCTTAAGGTCGGATTTTCTATGATCTTCTCCAAGAGAAAGAAGAGGGCTTCCCCATCGATCCGTTCGTCCAAACATTCTAGAGAGGTACCCGGGATCGCGGACCCGTCTTCTTTCGTCAGAAGCAAAGAGTTTTCCAAGGAAAATTCCTTCTTGCATTTGTCTGAGAAAAAAGGTGCCGATTTGATTTAGGCCTTGCAATTCAACTTGAACCGTTGCTCTGCGAAGTCTTGGTGAAAGTTCTAACTGAACTCCTTTTGCATTGATACCCAATTGGGCGATTGTGCTCTTGAGGTTGAAAATGATATTTTGAGGATCGATAGAAAAACCGACAAAAGAGGGATGAATATTTTCAATGAGAACAGTTGCTTCTGCACAATCAAGATTGATGTGCTTGAGCGCGCTCACACATCCATCCGGTGTTACAAGATCATGATGGACAAAAGAAAGGTCACCGTTCATAATTTCCCTATATAGCTGAATTGATTCAAAATAGTAATGATTTACCCGAATCTTTCAGCTGCCTTTTGGGTTCTTACAATCGACAACATTGTCCATGAGACAAGGGAAGATTTTAAGGACCCAAAAGGCAGCTGAAAGATTCGGGTAAATCATTACTATTTTGAATCAGTTTAGCTATACCATATCAAATTCATCTTGAGTATTATTTTTTTAAGAGATAGAATCTATTAGTTTAACTAGATATGCTCTTTCATGGATAAACAGATTTTAGCACGCAGCTTTGGGACGCATGACGGCAGTTTTCATGCAGACGAAGTCACGGCATGCGCTCTTTTTCTTCTTGTCGACTTGATCGATCGCGATAAAATTTTTCGTACCCGCAAAAAAGAAAAATTAGATATTTGTGAATATGTTTGTGATGTCGGTGGCATTTATGACCCGAAGCAAAAGCGTTTTGATCATCATCAATCTGACTACGAGGGGAATTTAAGTAGTGCGGGAATGGTACTTAAATATCTAAAAGAACGGAAAGTCATCGATGAAAGTACCTATAAGCATTTTAACTATTCACTTGTAAAAGGGGTAGATGCGATCGATAATGGAAAAATGGCTCCTCAAATGGGTAACTGTACCTTTTCTGCAGTCATTGCGAATTTTGTTCCTGTCCACCATGATGCCGATCCCTCTGTTTTTGACAAGGCTTTTTTTGAAGCTGTTGATTTTACCTATGGCCACCTATTTCGTCTTCAAAAGAAGCTTATCTTCATTCGGCAGTGTCGGGATGCTATTAAGAAAGAAATGGAAAAGAACGGGAGGGTTCTCATGTTCAATCGTTCTATGCCTTGGATCGAATCGTTTTTTGAGTTGGGAGGGGAGACTCATCCCGCTCAATTTATCATCATGCCGGCAGGCAATCAATGGAAGTTAAGAGGAATTCCTCCTACTTATGATCGCCGGATGGAAATAAGAGTTCCTCTTCCTCGTTCTTGGGCAGGTTTAATCGATGAAGAACTAAAGAAAAAAACACAGATTTCAGGGGCTGTTTTTTGCCACAAGGGACGTTTCATTTCTGTTTGGGAAACTAAAGAAGATGCCTTGAAAGCTCTGAAGGTCATTCTGAAGGGTAAGGAATGAATACGATCTTTGGTAAAATCATTAAAGGAGAACTTCCCTCTGAGAAAGTTTTCGAAAATAAGCGTTTAGTCGTCATCAAAGACACCCATCCAAAAGCGCCTGTTCATTTATTGATTTTGCCTAAAAAAAACTACGCAAACCTTCAGTCTGTTCCAAAGGCAGATTTATCTATTATAGCTGAAATTATCGAAATGGTTCAAACACTTGCTGAGAAATTTAGTGTTGCGGACAATTATCGACTCCTGACAAATAATGGAATTAAAGCCGGGCAGTCGATCTTTCACCTTCATTTTCATCTTATTGGTGGAAAGGAACTAGGCCCAATGGCTTAGCCTATTTGGGGTTTTATGAAAGTATTTAAAGGGATTCTTTGCTTTTTTTACTTGTTTCAAGCTATTTCTTACTCCTCTGAAGAAGAAGCTATTAAACGGATTTATTCTCATCTTCTCATCCGTGATTATGTTTCTGCAACACTTGAGTGCGAGTCAGCTTTGATGGTCTATCCCGGCTCTAAAGATGTAAAAAAAGCCTTTATCCGAACTTTGGCAGAAAATGGAAAGGATGATGAGGCAATCAGTTATTGGAACAAGTGGGAATTTAAACAAGATGATTCCGATCTTCTAGAAACATTGGCTTGGGGGGTCCTATTCAAATCGGAAAATTCCTCTCAGTATGTTGTCAATGTCGCTGCTCTCATGAGCGCTTTTTTTACTCATGATGTGCGCGTAGTTAAAATGCTTTTGGATCAGCTCTCTTCTTCCAATGCATTTTTGAGGACAATGGCTGCTCAACTGTCCGTTCAATATCGTGATGCAACCCTTATTGAAGAATTAAAACGCTTATTAAGAGAAGAGAAAGTCTGGTTTGTGCGCTTAGAAGTCATGAAAGCTTTAGGAGAGATGGAGGTCAAAGAGATCAAAGAGCCTCTCAAGAAAATCTTAGCCTCATCTAGAACTTCGGCTGAAGAAAAAGCCATTGCCGTTGCGTCACTTGTGACAATCTATGAAGCCATTGATGATAAGGAATTTCTTCAGATGGTGCGTTCGAAGCGAGCGGGACTTCGTCATTTCGCTTGTGAAATTGTTACTCATCTTGACTTAAAAGAAAAAATTCGTGAGATCGAATGTCTTTTGCTTGACCCTTGTTCAGATGTCCGTGTTGCAGCTCTAAACACCCTTTCTTTAGTTGGATTAAAAGAACTTCAAATAGAAAGCTTAAAAAAGATCCAAAGCCTTATATATGATTCTGATCCTACAGTTTCGATTACGGCTGCTTGGATTTCCGCACGGTTTGCTCCGGAAGCTGCACTCGAATCTTTGAAGCAAAAGATCTACTCTCAGGATGATGCTTCAAGGCGACTTGCTTCCTTTGCGTTAGCTAATATAGGAGATACAGGGATTCGCCTTGCAAAAGAAGCTCTTCAAATTAGTCCAGACCCCTTTGTGCGTGTAAATCTTGCATTAGGGATGATTGGGCATAGCGGGGAAGACAAACTCATTTGTGATATTCTTTACTCCTTTTTAATGCTCAATCATCAGAAAGTCATGTGGGATTCCGGAGGGAATCCTCTTTTTCATGTCTTGGTCCCGACTCAAATTTCTCATATTCCCCAAGTTCCTCAATATCCTAAAATGGTCGATCAGCTTACCCGTCTAGAAATTCTTAATAACCTAGCAATACTCAATTTTCCCAAAGTAGAAGAGGTTTTGAAAAGCTTTCTCAATCACAATGTTCTTGGTGTGACTTATGCTGCTTCTACCACCCTTCTTGAAGAAGGGGGAGAAGAGGCATTAGATCTTTTGCGTAAATTGCTCAAAGAAGAAGACGGAACAGTACGGATTCAGGCAGCACTTGTTTTGGCTCTTTCGGGAGCGGAACCCGATGCCGTTCGAGTCCTTCAAGAAGCGTATAAGGAAGTTGACCGAGACATGAAGGTGAATATTTTAGGTGCAATCGGACATATAGGGGATAAAGCATCGATTCCCTTCTTAACAGATTTATTGGAAGAGCCTTATCAAGTCTTAAAAGTGCTAGCTGCGTCCGCTCTCATTCAATGTGTATACCATTAGGAATAAAGATGAAAAAGATTCAAGATCTACAAAAACAACTTAAGTTTTATCAGATCGATGGATGGCTCCTATATGAATTTCATGGACACAATTCTCTTGCCCTTCATTTCCTTGAGATTCCAAAAGGAGTTCTCATGACACGTCGTTGTTTTTACTGGGTGCCTGTTGAAGGTCCCCCTTTAAAAATTGTTCATCGGATTGAATCCCGCAATTTAGATCACATGCCGGGGGGAAAAAAAATGTACTCAAGCTGGCGAGAAATGCACGCTCTTCTTAGAGAGCTATTAGAAGGAAAGAAGCGGGTTGCAATGGAGTTTTCTCCGATGCAGGCTATTCCTACTGTTTCCATAGTAGACGGGGGTCTTATTGATCTCGTTCGTAGCTTTGGTCCAAAGGTCGTCAGCTCCGCTCCATTTCTTCAGGTCTTTACCTCCACATGGAGCGGTGTTCAGTATGCCTTACATCTCGAAGCAGGAAAACTTCTAGATCGAACTGTGGAAAATGCGTGGGATTTTATTCGAGGACGT
Organism: Morbakka virulenta; assembly: GCA_003991215.1. Classification (NCBI taxonomy): domain Eukaryota; kingdom Metazoa; phylum Cnidaria; class Cubozoa; order Carybdeida; family Carukiidae; genus Morbakka; species Morbakka virulenta. Next base: position 276,504 of record RDPX01000121.1, read on the forward strand.
ATCCAAAAAAAGCAAAAACTTACCGAGTACGATGTTCAACAATACATCTTAAGAGAATTTAAAAGTCACGGGCACGTAACAGAGGGGGCCCCCATCTGTGGGGTGAATGCTCATACGGCAGACCCTCACTACGTCCCCCAAAAGGGGACAAGTTGGCTAATTAAAAAGGGAGACTTTATCTTAATCGACCTTTGGTGCAAAAAAGATGTTTCTCATAGTGTTTTTGCGGATATCACGCGAGTTGGAGTAGCAGCCTCTGAGCCCAATTCTAAGCAGCAGCAGGTTTTTTCTCTTGTAAGAAAAGCTCAAAAAGCGGGCATTAATCTCATTCAAAAACGATATGAAGAAAATGCGGTTGTGAAGGGATATGAGGTCGATTCTAGAGTCAGAAAAATCATTGAAGACGAGGGGTATGGTCCTTACTTTACTCACCGCACAGGGCATAGTATTACGACAGAGTTACATGGCCCTGGCGCTAATCTCGATAGTTTTGAGACCGAAGATGAGCGTCCTTTGATTCCTTGCACTTGTTTTTCTATAGAGCCGGGAATCTATCTTCCAGGAGAATTTGGTGTCCGACTCGAATCGAATATTTATATTCATGAAGATGGAAAAATTGAGGTTACGCCTTCGGTTCAAAACGAAATCATCACCCTTCTATAAGGGCCTCATTTGTATCTTTAGCGTGTAATGATAGTGTAGCCTTGCTCTTTGTAGACTTTATAATGTTCTTGAGCTATTTTATTTTTAGGGGTGGAAGAGAGGTCTTCAAACTCATAGATATGTGTGAAAAAAAGGGCGGAGTTATCAATAGGATTAGGTGTAAGGTTAAAGAGGCTGCGTGAATGGTTAGGATTCTCGTTTGATGCCGTGATCACAATGAGATCATTACAAGGGGAATCTTGGATCACATGGGGAAGAAAACTATCTTGAGGAAAGCGCCAGAGGAGTAGATCGAGATATTCGAGAGCTTTTTGGTGGGGAACTTTGAAAAGAAGAGGTTCTTTTTTCTCAAAATATTCTTCGGTGATTTGGATGATTTTCTGACGTTTAATTTGGTCTGATTTGACTTGAAAAAAAGTGGCGCGGATGTGTCGGTTTCCCTGCTGGTTAGTCATTAATCTATTCACAACGATTTTTTATGTTTTCTTATAATATACTAGCTGCAACCCAAAAATCAACTTTACTCAGATACTCCTTTGATCGTTTACGAGACTGTTCTCTAATTGCGCACAAGAGATTCTCTCATTTAAAAAAATAACAGGAACTTTCCAGCGTTCTCTCCGAGGTCTTTTTTTGAGGAAGCTATTTTTTCCTCGCCTCAACATGAACTTCGAAAAAAATGAGCAAACAATGTTGCGAACGGCATCTTAGTGCCAACAGCCCCTCGTTTTACTCACTTCTTCGGTGTTCCTGTTTTTTTAATTATTCACTTCTCCATATTGAAATACTTTTTCCTCAATCAGCATTCATGGAATTCATCTTCCGCGCATCTACACAAACAACATTTAAAGCTCTTTCTCGGAATCCTTCCATGAGATAATGGCTAAGTGAGCCGCTTTCAAAACCCGCAAGTTCTATTTTTAAACCTGTCTATGGACAGTATAGCTAAACTGATTTAAAATAGTAATGATTTACCCCAATCTTTCAGCTGCCTTTTAGGTCCTTAAAATCTTCCCTTGTCTCATGGACAATGTTGTCGATTGTAAGAACCCAAAATCCAGCAAAAATCTTTCGCTTAAATCGTTACTATTTTAAATCAATTCAGCTATATTACCACATTCATCTACAATACAAGTTGATGTTTTCTTCATTTTTTCAGGAGCAACCCTCTTTTCGCGCCATTATCTCATGTCGCAAACTACCATTTTACAATCTCACCTTACGCACGGAAAGTGAGAGGAGAATTTTGTTATTTTGATTTTCAGTGGTTTACGAAAAGCGCAGTCCTATTCATGAATAGGACGAGCATTTTTTAAGCCGCTGATAGTCAAAAGAATCCATTTATCCTCCACTGGGCGTGCGTAAGGTGAGTCTGTAAACAGCTTGCAACGAAAAATGTTATTATTTTGACAAGTCGCTATGGAAGGTTTGTATCCAACTTTTCTCTTAATGCTTTAATTCAAGAAGATTAAAGGTTAACTTTCTACTTTTCTTCCGGTTTATAGATTCCGCAGGAAAGCAGGAATTTAAAGAGATCCTCGGTTTCGATATCAAGCGCGCGCACTTCATTCTCCGAGTACATAACGAGGAATCCCGAGACGGGGTGAGGTGCTGTCGGGATAAAAACAGACTGTAGTTTGATATTTTTTTTTTCTTGAACTTCTTTTGGAGGATCTCCAGAAAGGAGTCCTAAGGCCAGGGTTTTTTCATTGGGAAAAGGGACAACAACGGTTCCTTTGAAAAGCGATCCTTTTTCTGCGGAAAAGATGTTTTTAGTAATATCGTGGCTGATACGGTAAATGTATTTAACAATAGGGATCTTTTTCATGAGGCGGTCTGTGAGATTCATGATCCAAGAAAAGAGGATCCGCCTTCCTAAAAACCCCAAAAGCAAAAGCAAAAGGATAAAGATAATTAAAACAATAATACGGCTTACGAAGATTAGGATATATTTATGGGCTTCTGCTAAAACCCCACCATAATAAGAAATGAGATCTTCAGTGAGTCCGACAAAAGGAGCTGTGAGAATGTCGACCACAAAAAAAACAATGAAAAGTGTAACAACGATTGGAAGTAGGGTAACAAGCCCTGCCAAAAAGGTCTTTTTCATTCTGTGGTGGTGTTTGCGAGTTTTGAGGGGTATTCAGGCGTAATTACCCCGCATGAGACAATATATTTAATCGCAGCTTCAGGCTTTAGGTCAAGGAAGATGAGGTCTTCTTTTTTATACATAATTAAAAAACCTGTTGTGGGATTTGGAGTTGTGGGCACCAGAACAGAGACAAGAGGGCTTCCGATTTTTTCTGTACAAACTTCAGGGGAATCTCGGGAAATAAGGCCCATAACATAAGTTCCGGCTTTTGGGAATGGTACCATCACGACCTGCTTAAAGGATGTTTTGTCTGTTACAAAAAGTGTTTTAATGATCTCTTGAGTTGTCTTATAAACTTTATTGATTAGTGGAATGCGATGAAGGATTTTATCACTCAATCCTAAGAGAGTTTTAAAGAAAAACCAACGGGCAAGCATTCCAAGGAAAAGCGTAAAGATAAAGAGGCAAATTAAAATAAGGAGCTCGCTACCATATTTTACAACCTGTTCCGGTGAGAGAAATAAAAAACCTTTTTGAAGAATCTGAAATTCCTTTAGGAAACTTGATACAATCCCGATAAAGGGCTTAGTGAGGAAATTCACAACAAAAACAACGATAGCAATTGTAACTGCTAAAGGAAGTAAGATCACGAGTCCCGTAATGAAGTATTTTTTCATAGATTCTATCCTGAAAACCAACTTTTGATTTTTCTAATTAGGGAGTTATACCATTCATCAAATCTAGAGGAAAGGCGATTATTTCGCAATGCTTGTCCATAAGCTCCCTTTGATTCGGAAGCGCCACGGAAGAGAGGCATGTTCTTGTGCGTAAGCGATTCCTATGCGTGGGGAGGCAATGATCTGGTCAGGAGAGACTACTTTTTGACGGTCTTCCAACCAAATGGTGGATCCAGTGAGTGATTTTCCTGAATGCTCGCACTTAATATTAAGGGCTTGAGTTAAGGTTCCGGGGCCGGCTGTTAATGACTGTTCGAATTTTTTCTTCTTACGCCGTTTTAGCATGGTTTCAATCCCATATAACGGCTCAATGGCTCGGATTAATACAGCATGAGGCATGTCCTTAACATGGGTAACAATGTTAAAGAGGTTGTGCATGCCATAACACAGGTAGACATAGGCAACGCCTCCTCTTTCAAACATCACTTCAGTCCGAGACGTTCTCCGGTTCTGGTAGGCATGACAACCTTTATCTTCAGCTCCTTTATAGCTCTCGGTCTCGACGATCATTCCTCCTGTTAGACTGTCGTCAAAGCAAGTAAATAAGAACTTTCCTAGAAGTTCCTTTCCAATTTGCACAACATCCGAGCGCTGGTAGAAGGAAAGCCCTACTTTTTTTTGCGTTTGTGGTTTTTTAAGATTTGCCATTTGCTTTCAATCGAAATGAGATCAATTTCTTCTAGTAAGAGTTCAATTTTATCTCCCATGATAAAAGATTTCCCAGAATTTTTCCCAATCAAACCTTGGATTTTAGAATGATGTTCATAGTAGTCTTCATGGAGTTCCGAAACATGGATAAATCCTTCTATAGAAATAGGAGAAACTTCAAAGAAAATCCCAAAATGTTTAACTTTGCTGATCGTGGCTTGATAGATTCGTTTTGGGTCTTCTTTTTGGTAAAACTTTAGTAAACGAAGTTTCTTAAGGTTGATAACACTCACCTCAGCCTTAAAAGAGCGGCGTTCTTTTTCTGAGCACTCACGAGAAATTTTTTCTAAGTCTTTCGGTAATGTGGGGTCGAAAAGGAGGCGGTGAACCACGAGATCGCTATAGCGTCGAATGGGGCTTGTAAAGTGGCAGTAATTTTCTAGAGCTAGGCCGTAGTGGCCAACATTTTCTTTCGAATAGATGGCAAGCTTCATACTGCGAATGAAGGCAATAGAAAGCTGGTGGGTATAGGGCGTATTTTTAGCGAGTTCAAATAGCTTTTGGACATCTTCGTTTTCAGGTTTGTCGGGAAGTTTAAATCCTAAGCTACGGGCAAGCGAATAAAAATCTTCAAGATTTTCTTGGGATGGAGTTTCATGGATGCGAAAAACGGCAGGCAGCTTTTTTCTAACAAAGTGCTCGGCAACGATTTCATTGGCTTTTAGCATATATTCTTCGACAAGCTGGTGAGTGATGTCATACTCGCTAATTTTGTAGTCATAAGGTTCTCCCTTCTTGTCGATGAGAATCGTCAATTCAGGGAGGGCTAAATCAACAGAACCTCTTTCAAAGCGCTTTTGTTTTAAGAGAAGACAAAGTTTCTCCATCAATTTGAGGGTTTCTTTGTATGGGCTTTTCTTCTTTTGATCAAGCACATCTTTGGCTTCTTGGTAAGTGAACCGTTTTCGACTCTTAATGAAGCCTTTTATAATGTGAGAATCTAGGATATTGCCATGTTGATCGAGTTTGATCAATATGGAGACAGTGAGGCGGATTACCTTCTCTCGTAAACTACACAGGTGATTGGAGAGGTCTTCCGGGAGCATGGGAACGCATTTGTTAGGGAAGTAGGTGGAATTAGAACGTTTAAGTGCTTCAGAATCAAGCGCGGAGTTAGGGGTGACATAATGGGAAACATCGGCAATATGAATGCCAAGGTGGTAGGTCTCATCTTGATCTTTTGTGAGAGAAAGAGCATCATCGAAATCTTTTGCTGTATCGGGGTCGATCGTGAAGCACTCAAGATGTGTAAGGTCAGTTCGACCTTGAAGGTCTTTTTTTTCTATTTTGCGAGAAAAGGATTTTGCTTCTTTCAAAACATCTTTAGGAAAAGCATCGCGAATTTGAAAATCTTTAATCGCGGCGGAAATATCGGTGCTTGGGTCATCGACAGAGCCAATTTTTTCTATGACTCGGCAAAGAGCGGCATCATTTTCTTCTCCCCAGTCTTTAACGGAAAGTAGGAGGCGATCTCCAATTTGGTATTGAACATCTTTCTTTTTGTAAACGAAAGCCGACTTGGCTTGACCTAGAGAGGGAACATATAGGACGTAGTTCCCTTTTGGATTAATCATCCAAACTGTACCGACAAGTTCTTTTTTTCCTCTTTCGATTACATTAACGACAAATCCTTCAGGACCTTTCTCAGAGCGCTTTTCCGGGTAGACCGCAATTTTCACTGTATCACCATCGATAGCATTGGCTTTCAAATGTTTTGGGATAAAGATATCCCGAGGATGATTTTTCGAGTCACTTGGAGAAACAAACCCAAAACCTTTAGAATGGATATGGATGATACCTTCGAGAGTTGGGTGAGAAGATCTTTCTTTTTTAGGAAATTTTTTAATTTTGCGCACTTTTTCGTTTATCTTAATCGATTTTCCTAATTATGATCATACCTGAGTCGGAGGATAATCGCCAAAATGAAAAAAAATCGATCGATTCTGATTACCAATTTAGTTGGGCTTCTTTTTCTCTTCCTATGTTTGTTTGGGTATCAAAGCTATCCGGAGATATTTTCTCAAACAGAGACGAAGGCTAGCCATAGAAACATTGAGATTGACCGAGCCGAATTAAAGAGTAAACTTTCTATTCTATCAGTAGCGGAGCTGGAGTCTATGAAAAAGGCGGGAGAAGAGATAATCGAGTGGAATCGGCTATTGCAAAAGACGGAGTCGAGTGTTGTTTCAGAGGTCTTAAAGGGTCAAGGAGTTTTTTGGGAAATAGACCATCACCCCACTCAGGATGTATTTGATCAAGAGACTTATTCTCAGTACTATTATCATTCACATAGACCGGGAGAGCATGGTCACTTTCATCTCTTTTTAAGACAAGGAGGAATGTCAAAGAAAGTTGTTCCTATTTTTTATGATGTGCGCAATAAAACTCTAAACGATATTGATACTTATGCGCATTTAATTGCTATTTCTATGGATGAAGAAGGTTATCCAATTGGACTTTTTACAACGAATCGCTGGGTGACGGGTGAGGATTGGTACCGCGCTGATGATGTGATCAAAATGGTGAAACGTTTTGCTATTGAGCATACCCATCCTTCCTGGATTACAAATCGCTGGTTGAATGCCATGTTGGTTTTCTTTTACCCTCAAATCTGTGAATTGATCTACAGGAGAGATCAAATCTTAATGGAATGGGATAAAGACTCTTCTTTTGTTGAGGCTTTAAATGATCATGAACTTGATGTCATATCTGAAATGAAAATTTCAGTAGGTGTGCAACTGGAAGTGATTATAGAAATTTTAAAAGAACGAGTAGTAGAGGTTTGTAATTTAAGTTGACTCTCTTGAAAGAGAAGAGAGGACAAAATGGTTCATAGGGAGGCGCAGGGAGTATTTGGTTTTACGGAGAGGGTTTAGTAGGTGAGTTAGGTGAGGATCAAATTTAGGCAAAAGAAAGGGGGGTAGGTCGTAAAAATGATAGCTCGCAGCAGTCTTAACCTTCAAGAGAAGGTCGCGTTTTTTAAAGAAATAACTTTCAAAAGAAAAAGTGCTAATTAATTATTTTAATCTCTTTGAGCTGATTTTTCAGCAAACTCGGTGTTTGAAAAACATATCCTTGAATTCCTAGTTTTTCCGCTGCCGTAACATATTCGGGAATATCATCGATATAAAAACACTGCTCGGGTTGGCAGGCAGCCTGGGTTAAGGCATGCTGAAAAATTATTGTTTCCGGTTTAAGTGCCCCCACTTGAAATGAAAGAGTTAAAGCGTCAAAGAGGTATAAAAAACAGTAATGCTTAGAAATAAATCGAAAATGGGCATCACTGGTGTTTGAAAGGAGAATTAAACGGTAGCCGTATGTTTTGAGTTCACGTAAAAGAGAGATCATTTCATTGCGTGGAAAGAAAATATTAGAGCTAGCATTCATAAAATCTTCAAAATTGACCTCTTTTCCCGCCTTTTCGCAAACCAGACAGTGCACTTGCTTACTGCTGATCATCCCTCGTTCGTAATCAAGACCCACTCCTTTATCAATGAAAAACTCTCTGACAGTTTCAAAATTAAGGGCGCAAAGATCTGCAATTTGGCGGAACATTCGATCATGGCTAAATGCCACGATCACATTGCCGAGATCAAATAGAAATGCTTTAATCGGACTGTTGCGAGCTACCATAAAACCCTTTCTTTTGAGAAACTAAGTATTTATCTTGAAAAAACGCAGCTCGCAACAGTCCTTTAACCATAGCTTACGGCCCAAAAACCAAGCTTCGAGCATTGTTTGTAGCGGTAGATCGGTATAGCCGGAAAGAAAATTCATCTCATTTGCGTTTATAACTTAGGAGTGTGTTGGAAAGAAGCATGGCAATGGTCATAGGGCCTACGCCACCAGGAACAGGTGTGATTGCAGAACAAATGTCTTTGACCGCTTCAAAATCCACATCACCGATCAAATGGTTATCTTTTTCTCGGTTAATTCCTACATCGATTACAACAGTTTCTTTTTTAATCATATCTTGTTTAATAAAACGAGGTTGACCCAAAGCTGCAATTAGGATATCTGCGCTGCGGCAAATAGAGGCTAGATCCTTTGTTGCGCTATGTGCAAGGGTTACTGTGGCGTTACAAAAAGTCTTTTTTTGAACTAAGATAGCAGCTAAAGGCTTTCCTACAATATTGCTACGTCCAACAATCACAACATGTTTACCCTTTACATCGATCCCGCTTTTTTCTAAAAGTTTGGTAATACCGATAGGGGTACAAGGCTTGAATCCCTCTTCTTGACCAATGAGGAGTTTACCGAGGTTAGTAGGGTGAAAACCATCGACATCTTTAGTGGGATCAATGGCTTCTACGATGTGAGAAGTCGAAAGGTGGTTGGGAAAAGGCTGCTGAATCAGAATACCGTCAATATGAGAGGCTTCGTTAAATTTTTTGATCTCTTTAAGTAATTCTTTTTCGGAGATAGTTTCAGGAAGCTCGAGAATTTCTGAATGGATGCCGACTTCTTGGCATCCTTTCTTTTTCATGCGGACGTAAGCTTGGGAAGCGGGATTTTTACCGATCAAGATAAAGGCGAGACCAGGCTGTCTACCGCTGATTCGTTCAATTTCTTGTTTAATTTCAGACCGGATTTCTTGAGCAATTTGTTTTCCATTGATTAGCTTCATTCGGATTTCGCTTTTTCTAGCGTCGCTTTGATATTTTTTACCATTTGATCATGGAGGATACCATTTGAGGCGACAATAGGGCCTTCGGATAAGGTTTTATAAGTTTCCCCATTAAAGTCAGTGAATTGGCCACCAGCCTCTTCGATAAGAAGCTTGGCTGCTGCATAATCCCAGGGACGCAGTGACACCTCCCAAAATGAGTCGTATCGTCCAGCAGCTACATAGGCTAAATCAATAGCTGCAGAGCCAATCCTCCGAATAGGAATTCCCATTTTAGCGAATGTGACAAAATGATCCAAGCAAGAAAGTGGATTTTCATGCACGTTATAGGGAAATCCGGTTGCGATAATAGCACTATCAAGAACAGCAGTTTCAGTTACTTTGAGACGCTCTCCATTGAGGTAAGCTCCATGCTCCTTCTCAGCAATGAAAAGTTCATTGACCATGGGGTTATAAACAACACCGGCGAGAATTTCAGATTGAAAGGCAGCTGCGATGCTAATGGAAAACATGGGAATTTTATGAGCATAGTTTACGGTTCCGTCAATAGGATCAATAATCCACTGGATGCCTTCTTTTGCTCCCGATTCCCCACTTTCTTCAGCTAAGAAGGCATGATCAGGGAAATGACTCTTGATCATTTCGATAATCACTTGCTCAGCTCTTTGATCCATTTCGGTGACGATGTTATGGCGTCCTTCTTTGGTTTCAAAGGATATCTGTGTTCCGAAATCTTTTTTGAGAATAGTTCCTGCTTTGAGGGCAGCGTTTGTTGCAACCATCGTAAGGCGAGAACGTAACAGATAAGGCAAATTGAGCTCTTTTTCCATTAGAATAGACCCTTAGAGCTTGGCTAGCTCCTTATTTTTCCTTTTAGTTTCTTTCTTAAAAAAAAGAAAGCGAAACCACTGATTCCTTAAGAAATGGTAAAGAATAACCGGGCAAGAAAAACAGAGAAAGGCGTAAAGAGCATCGAGAAGAGGCATCACAAGGAAATCGGTTGTAAGCCCTTGAAAAGTGAAGGGAAGTTTGGTTCCAAAAAGCAGAAGTAACGTCCATTGCAGCCCTGTTGAAAGAATCGAAAAGATGCAGATAAAAGAGGCAAATCCGATAGGTTTGTCGACAATATAGTGGCGATAGCGATGAACGAATAGGGTGGTGAGGGTGTAATTCAACGCATGTATCCCAAAGGGAAAAGAGGCTGCAAACAGATCGAGTATCAGCCCGGAAAAAGCGGCTAACCAAAGAGAGGGGATCAGTTTAAACCGACTATAGGCAATTGCTAAAAAAGGGGCAAAAGCCAGAATGCAGGGTGAAGGAAGAAGGCTTTGGCAGAAAAGGGCGATCAAAAAAAAAGGCCAAACTTTGGTATGTCTCATTTTTGGTGCCATCTTCTTGCGGTTTCGATAATTTTTGAGAGATTAGAGTGCTGAGGCTCCCATTTGAGAAGGTTTCGAGCTTTTTGTGCATTGGCAATAAGAACAGGGGGGTCTCCAGGAAACCGTTTTCCTTTTTCGAAAGGAATCGTTATCGCAAGTTGATGTTCAATAACAGCCATTACTTCACGAATTGAATGACCTTGTCCTGTTCCTAAATTTAGGGTGAGATTGCACTGGTGTTCAATGAGGTGTTCAAGAGCTTTAATATGAGCATTTGCCAAGTCGGTTACATGAATGAAGTCACGGATAGGAGTTCCGTCAGGTGTTTTATGATTCTCTCCGAAAAGTGTGAAGGGTTGATCTTTTTGTAAACCTGCTTGGATTAGAAGGGGAATTAAGTGGGTCTCGGGAATATGTGCTTCCCCTATTTCTCCTTCCGGATCTGCTCCTGCAGCATTAAAATAACGAAGAGCGGCGACTTTCATCCCATAAGTTTGACTGGCAGCTTGTAGAATTTGCTCGATTATCCATTTCGATTGGCCATAGTTATTGATCGGAACTTTCGGGTGAGTTTCATCAAGAGGAACTTTTTGAGGCATTCCATAGATCGAACACGTACTTGAAAAAACGATGTAAAAAATCTTGAGTTCCCGGAGAACATCGAGCAGAGTGAGCATTCCAGTGACATTGTTTTGATAGTAGCGAATCGGAAAGCGATGAGATTCTCTTACATTCGATAAAGCAGCGAGATTAATGACGCCAATTGGCCGGTGTTGTTTGCAAGTTTTAAGTAGAAGGTCATGATCGCGGATATCTCCATTGACAAGAGGTCCCCATTTTACAGCCCACTTATGCCCAAGGGAAAGATTATCATAGACAATGGGTTTATAACCCGCTTTTGCAAGTGCTTTACAAACATGACTTCCGATGTAACCGGCTCCCCCTGTTACAAGGATTTTCATTTAGCATGCTCCTTGTGAAAATAGGAAAGAAGGAATGGTTTTGAGGATGAGGTAAAGGTCATAGAAAAAAGACTGCTTTTTAACATATTCGCAGTCGAGCTTAACTCGGTCTTCGTAAGAAAGTTTGCTCCGCCCCGATGTTTGCCAGATGCTAGTGATTCCGGGTTTCACTGCAAGGACTGTATCAGCGTAGGCGCGCAAAGGGCTATTTTTATTTTCTTCGAGCTCGAAGATATAATGGGGACGAGGACCTACTACACTCAAATCCCCTTTGAGAACGCAAAAAAATTGAGGGAATTCATCAAGAGACATTTTTCTCATAAATTTTCCAATGCGTGTGCAGCGAGGGTCCGCTTGAAGTTTTTGGTAGATTTCCCACTCTTCTCGGATCAACGGATCTTTGCTGAGCAATTCATCAAGCCGTTCTTCTGCATCAATAAACATGGTTCGAAATTTATAAACTGTGATGTGGTTGCCACCCCGTCCCAATCTTTTACCTACATAAAAAATAGGGCCGCTTGACGTTAGTTTAATTAGAATAGCGAGAATGAGATAGACAGGGGAAAAAACAACGAGAAAACAAAGGCTGAAAGTAATGTCAAAAGCCCGCTTAAAAAGGGGGTAGAAGAAGTGATCGGATATTTTTAAGTTTGAAGTTTTCATGGAAAAATTATCTCATTTTACTTATTTAAAGTCATCTGGGTAGGCAGCTTGGCTGCGCACTCTTTAAGCAGGTAGGTGACATGTTCCCACTCTTTTGCAAGTTTTTTAGCTTTATCGAAGAGTAAAGAGGCTTGTCTTAGTGCTTCTTCTTTTCCGTAAAGAGTTAGACAAGTGGATTTGCGATTTTCGATGTCTGAACCAATGGGTTTACCTAAGATTTTTTCCTGAGAGATGATATCTAGAATATCGTCAAGCATTTGAAAACCAAGCCCCAAAGCAAAGCCGCAAGCTTTTAATTGTTCACGGATCGAAGGCTTTACTCCTCCAATTATCGCTCCAAATTCAAGAGAAGTGGCTAGAAGGGCAGCTGTTTTGTTTTCATACATAAAATATAAAGTGGCATGGTCAATTTTTTTTCCTTCAGAGAGCAAGTCCACAACTTGTCCCCCAATCATTCCGTTACCTCCCGCTCTTTCTGAAAGAAGTCTAATGAGCTGAACTTTTATAGCTGCTTTTAGTTTAGGAGCTGTTGTAATTACATTAAAAGCATGGGTCAATAAAAAATCCCCCGTAAGGATGGCTTGCCCTTCCCCATAGACTTTATGTAAGGATGGCTTGCCCCTGCGTAGATCATCGTCATCCATACAAGGAAGATCGTCATGAATAAGGGAATATGTGTGAATCATTTCGAGTGCGCAAGCAGGATCAAGCCCAGAAGTTACCGGTTGATTACAATCAGCTAAAACACTCAGAACAAGTAAAGGGCGAAGCCTCTTAGCTCGAGAGAGGAGCGAGTAACGAGCTGCTTCAAAAAGAAGAGAATGCAAAGCATTAGACGTTGGAACAAGATGTTTGAGTCGCTTCTCAATCAAATAGCGATTCGCTTGGATCGAACCGAAGGTCTGCATAGTTTAAGCCCTTCTTTTTACGCAAGGTTCGCAGCTCTCTTAAGAGATCGGTCGGCAAAGCAGGAATGCCGATACCGAAATAAGAAAATCCCCTACGAGCCATTTCCTTGGCTTTATATTGGTTGCGTCCGTCAAAAAACGCATTACCCCGCATTTTAGCTAAAACCGTTTTTAAATTCACAAATCTAAATTGTTTCCATTCCGTTAAAAGGACAACGGCATCGGCATTTTGTACAGCTTGGTATTCACTTAGGCAAAAACAAATTTGAGATTTATTTTTTAGGAATCTCTTAGCGTTATCCATGGCAATCGGATCGTAGAGCTTTAAATGAGCTCCTTTTTGACGCAAAGAATCAATCAAAGTTAAGGCAGGGGCTTCTCGTATGTCATCGGTATTGGGTTTGTATGAAAGTCCCCAAATGGCAATGGTCTTCCTTTGAATCCCCCCTTTTTTTGCAAAGTATTGCTCGATTTTTTTTGACAAAAGGTTTTTCTGAGTTTCATTAACCGCTTCAATAGCTTCTAAAATAGGTGTCGGGCATTTGAGTTTGGCTGCCATATTACGTAGGGCGCGGATATCTTTAGGAAAGCATGAGCCTCCATAACCTGCTCCCGCATAGAGAAAATGATAACCGATTCGTTGGTCGGTACTCATTCCTATCCGAACATCTTTGATATTGGCACCGACCTTCTCGCAGATTCCTGAAAGTTCATTCATGAAAGAGATTCGAGTAGCGAGCATAGCATTCGAAGCATATTTTGTGAGTTCGGCCGATTCAAGCCCCATCACCATAATGCGGTTGTGGTTGAAGATAAAAGAAGAGTAAAGGGTTTGAAGAATCTGTGTGGCTTTTTCACTGTCGCTTCCAATGATAATACGATCGGGTTTCATGCAGTCATCGATAGCAGAGCCTTCTTTAAGAAATTCGGGATTTGAAACCACATCAAAGGGAATCTTCACTTTTTTTTCATTTAGAAGTTCTTGAATATGTGTTTTGAGTTTACGTGCCGTCCCAACTGGTACCGTTGATTTATTGATAATTACGCAATAGCCATGCATTTCAGCTGCAACACAGGAAGCGGCTTCTTCGACTTGAGAGAGATCAGCCGAACCATCTTTAAGAGAAGGAGTCCCTACTGCAATAAAACAGGCTTTGGCTTTTTGCATTCCAACTTTGTAATTAGTTGTGAATAGGAGGCGCTTCTCGTTTTGATTACGTATGACGAGTTCTTGGAGACCTGGTTCATAAAAGGGGATTTTACCTTTCTTAAGGGTTGATATTTTCTCTTCATCAATATCGAGGCATGTCACATGGTGACCCATTTCAGCGAAACAGGTACCGGTGACAAGCCCGACATACCCGATTCCAATGACTAAAATTTCCACTTATTAAACCATTATTTTAGAATAATGATACCCTTAAACTTCCTTGGAAGTCAAGTGAGCGTTCTGAAGAAGATAGATCCGATCGCATAGCATGGCAAGTTGATGATTATGGGTAACCACGATCAAAGCCTTATCTAACTCCTTTGCCGAGCGAATCAAAAGCTTGTGGATGATTTTGGAGTTCACATCATCTAAGTTTCCAGAAGGTTCATCGGCTAAGATAATATCAGGGTCGTTGCAAAGCGCGCGTGCAATGGCGACTCTCTGTTTTTCTCCTCCTGAAAGTTGCTTGGCTAAGTGGTTGGCATGACTCTCAAGGTTAACATGTTTAAGAAGTTCCTTAGCGTAGCGGAGATTAATGGTTTGCCGTCCGATACGTGCGGGCATCAAGATATTTTCGATGACACTATATTCATCGAGAAGATTAAAATTTTGAAAAATAAAGCCGATATGTTCATTTCGAATTGTCGAAGTAGAATTTCCTATCGCATTCTTCTTTGCGATTTTTAATTCACCGCTATCAGGGGTATCAAGAGTTCCTAAGATATGGAGTAAAGTGCTTTTTCCGACTCCTGATGGTCCCATAATGGCAATGGTCTCTCCAGCACAAACAGTAAGAGAAATCTCTTTAAGCACTTCATTTTTGGTCGGACTTAAGAAAGCCTTAGTAATTCCTTTAGCCTTTAGGATTTCATCCTTCATCCTTCTGACCTCAAAGCTTCTGATGGGTGGAATTTACATGCTTTTAATGCAGGGACAAGACCGGCTAAAAGTGAAATCACAGGAGTGGCAATCAAAATGAAGGTTAAGGCGTGGTGGCTTAGTTGACTCGGGAGTGATTTTCCATAAAAGATTACATTAAATGCTTCGTGTCCTTGAAGAAAACTTAAGAAGCTCACGACGACATCGATGTTGTGCAATGTCAGTACAGCAGCGAACGTTCCAATTAAAGTACTCAAAACTCCCATGATCCCTCCACAGAGCGTGAAAATGAGAGCAATACTTTTCTTAGAGGCCCCCATTGCGCGGAGGATGGCGATTTCCCGTTTCTTATCATTCACTAAGATCACGAGAAGAGAAATGATATTACAACAGGCGACAACTAAGACAATCATTCCAATCAAGGTGAAGAGATACTTATCACTTTGAAATTGTAACAGGAGGTCCTTAGCAAATTCGTACTCATAATAGGGAGTGATATTCCAGTAAGGGAGGATCCCTGCTTCATCAAAAGCTTGAGTAAGTTTTCCTGCGATGTCTTTTGTTTGGTTAAGTTCATCGAACCACACTTGGATCCCATTGACCATGTTTTGATCAAACGAAAATGATTGAGAAGACGTATTGATGTCATGTACAACCTCACTTGAGGTTAAAATGGCTTTTGCTCCGATTGACATGACACCAGGATCATAGAAACCTGTCACAACCAGCTGCATCCGTTGCTCTTGAATGGAGCTTGTCGTTGCCGCTCCATAGGAAAAGTAACCTACGTCCCCGATTTTCACACCATTTGCTTGAAAGTTCTTAGGTAGGACAACACCTACATTATGAGATGTTATTTGCGGTAAAATAGCATAAGCACATTCTTCTTTTTCTTGAATAAGGTAAGGCCAAGGAGGAGCCACTTTGGGGGGTGCATCAAAGATCATTTGAGCATCTGCTTCTTCGATTTCGATCTCTTCCCATTGGACATTCCCTTTGAGTGTTTTCCCTTGCAAAGAGGTTCGAATATCAAATTGGACATCACGAAGAGAAGTGAAGGTTTTGGCATCGGCCGGAATCCATTGGACTTCCATGGAAAGGGGCTCTTCTAAAAAAAGGGGTGTGTTTCGCCCCAGTTCTGTCGTTTTTCCTTCAGTTGAGGTGAAGATCAGCTTTTGATTTTGTCGAACAACCGTTCCACAAGTCATCGACCCTCTTTTTGGTTGTATCTGCCTCTTGTTAAGAGGAAATGAGAGAGAAGAAATGAGACCATTTTTTTTAATCCCGAACACATCAAAAGTTTTTCCTTCAGGTAAAAGATCAAATAGAGCTTGCCATTTATGACTACTGTTTTTCATGCGTTTAATAGCGACGGAAGAAAGGAGGCTCCTTAAACGCTCTTGAAACTCCGAAACGGACGCGCACTTGATTCCCTCCGGAACTTCTAGTGTTGTTCCTTCCGAGGATAGGTTTGTAAGAAAAAAGAGGTGGTTAAGATCTTGGATCCTTGGTGGTTCAATTAGAGAGTGGAGGTAAGGACTTTTGCCGCAAAACGAAGAAATATAGGAGACTTGAGTTAAGTGGCCTTGGCTTTTTTCCTGATCAGTAGTGAATAGGGTTCCATGGGGGCGGATGAGTCTTAGCTTGAGCATAGCACCAGCGATTTCATAATCTTGGGCAACCATGTTATTTTTTACTTTTTCAATTGAAGAAAAGGCTAGCTTGACCAAATCCTTTTGGGAACCATCTTCATTCAGCACTCTTTCGGGCCAGTAGTTGGGAAGTTTAGGATCTTCTTCTGATTCGTAAGGGTCGGTCAAAAGAGCACAACTCTTTTCCCCAATACTCTTATGCTTGTAGTTAGAAGCGTTACTAATCCCATCGACTTGGTAGTAATAGGAGGAATAGTAAGATTGTGTCGGGGTAATCCGAATGGGAGCATTAAGAGATGTCAGTTTACTAAGCCAGTTTTTTTCAATGCCGTCCGTAATCGATAAGAAGACTAAAACTAGCCAAACGACTAAGGAAATTACTCCAATAGACATTAGAGCAATTAGCGACATCGACAATTGCTGTTTTTTTGGTAGGAGGTATTTCCTAGCAATGGAAAACTCAAAAAGCATGGAAATCTATAATGAATTTATTTTGCTTCTTTAAAGACCACACGACGACGGAGTTTTTTGTCATACTTTTTCAGCTCAAGCCGATCTGGGCTATTTCGCTTATTCTTGTGTGTCCAATAAGTTTCCGTGCTTTCGGTGCTCTTTAAACGAATTTTTTCTCTTGCGCCTTTCTTGGCCATAAATCAAATCCTTTTTGGGTTGTATTGTAATTGCTTTTTGTCATTAAGAACAAGTCAAATTCTTTTTAGCTTAAATTTCGAAGAAGCGCGGCTTTCAATAGTCCCATACTCTCATGAACGGTGTATAGCTAAACTGATTTAAAATAGTAATGATTTACCCGAATCTTTCAGCTGCCTTTTGGGTCCTTAAAATCTTCCCTTGTCTCATGGACAATGTTGTCGATTGTAAGAACCCAAAATCCAGCAAAAATCTTTCGCTTAAATCATTACTATTTTGAATCAATTCAGCTATATCGGCGACTTAGAAAATGCTCATCCTATTCATAAATATGATTGCTATTTTCTTAAGCTACTGGAAATCAAAGCAATAAAATTCTCCTCCCTATCTTTGTGCGTAAGGTGAGTTATCTACATAAAGGGAGTGTTGAAAANAGCTGCCTTTTGGGTCCTTAAAATCTTCCCTTGTCTCATGGACAATGTTGTCGATTGTAAGAACCCAAAATCCAGCAAAAATCTTTCGCTTAAATCATTACTATTTTGAATCAATTCAGCTATATCGGCGACTTAGAAAATGCTCATCCTATTCATAAATATGATTGCTATTTTCTTAAGCTACTGGAAATCAAAGCAATAAAATTCTCCTCCCTCTCTTTGTGCGTAAGGTGAGTTATCTACATAAAGGGAGTGTTGAAAATTGCGCTTTGCTTCAAAAAATCTTACCTGTTTATCCAGAGCTAAAGGGAAAAATAAGTGGCGCTTCAGGGGATTAGCGATCTGAAGAGAAAGTCATTCGAGGGAAGGCAAAGATTTCTATATGGGATTTTTTATCATAGAGGTGGTAAGCCAAGCCTGCGATCATGGCCCCATTATCAAGCGTTAATTCCCTTGAAGGCCAATAGATGGGTATCTCGCCTCTTGCCTCTTCAAAAAGAGCTTTTAGCTGCTCATTGTTAGTGACTCCACCTCCTAAATAAATCGCTCGACAAGGAAATAGTTGAGATGCTTTCATTCCTTTGCGCACGATGTCAGATAGGGCTGCTTGTTGAAAGCTTGCCGCTACGTTTTTCTTATCATTTTCGGTAATTAGGTCGGGCGACTTCCGATTTGCTTGCGATCCTTTGACCGTATAGAGGACATTGGTTTTGAGTCCACTGAAGGAAAAATCAAGAGGACGCTTTTTTACTTGGCCTGCTTTAAATGGGTAGTGGGTAGAATCGCCTTCTCGAGCAAGTTTTTCAATGTGGGGGCCTCCAGGATAGGAAAGACCAAGAAGCGTAGCAACTTTATCAAACGCTTCTCCAATAGCGTCGTCGACTGTTGTTCCGATAATCGTATAGCTACCGACGGCATCCATCTTCGCGAGGAACGTATGTCCTCCGGAAAGGACAATGCCGAGCGCGGGAAATGTAAGCTTTGCATTGGGTTCCATCATAGCGCTATAAAGGTGCGCTTCAACATGATTGATACCGATCAGGGGTTTTTCCCAAGCAAAGCTTAGGGCCTTCGCGGCTGTAACACCCATTAGTAGAGCGCCCATTAGCCCGGGACCGTTTGCAACAGCAATGAGATCAATGTCCTTAGGAGTGAGTTGGGCTTGACTAAGCGCAGCTTCAATAAGAGGAAGTAGTTGGTCGATATGTTGCCGGGAGGCCATTTCAGGGAAGACACCGCCATATTGCTCGTGGAGCTTTGCTTGAGAAGCAATACAATTGGCTAAGATATCCATTCCGTTCCGTACAATAGCAACTGCGGTCTCATCGCACGTGGTTTCGATTCCTAAAACATTCATGTGAATAAGATTAGCATAAAAGATTATTTTTTTGCTTTTTCAAGAATTTTCTTACCGGCATCGGAATCTAGCACCCAAAGGGCTTTATTTTCCTTAATCCCGATTTGTGAAACAGGGAAAAGGGGGGTATGCTCTTCGAGGAAAACTTTGCCGACGATTTTCTCTTTCCTTTTACCAAGAACATAAATGACAATATTGAGAGCCCGGTTGATGCAAGGGAATGTAAGCGTCATTCGCCAGGTCTTTTTTTTGGGCACTTCGTTGGCGACTACCCACCGCTTGGTTTCTTGAAGTGCTTTGGTTCCGGGAAATAAAGATGCTGTGTGGCCATCGTCTCCCATACCAAGCATCACGAGATCAAAAGGACGGTTGCCTAGAACTTCATGGATTTTGGCTTCGTAAGCTTTGGCATTTTTATCGATTTCCGTTTCGGCTTTCATCGGAAAGATATGCTGTGAAGGAACGGAGAGGGTTTTAAGGCCGGCATTCATCGCCATTTGAAAGTTGCTATCGGAATCAGTTAGGGGAACACTACGTTCGTCACTCCAAAAAAGAAGAACTTTAGTCCAATCGATTGAAGATGAATAAGGAGGTTTGGAAAGAGTTTCGAAGAGCACCTTAGGAGTTGAACCGCCGGATAGGGCTACGGCAAAGTGTCCATGAGAATGAATCGCTTTTTTAGCGCAGTTAAGGAAATGCTCAACAGCAAAGACAATAGTGGCTTTTTTGTTGCCCGGGTGGGCAATATCACGTCTTTCATCCCATGAAAAAAAATGAATATCTTCCATCAGCAAATAGGCTCATTTTTGATTTTAGCTAACATCGATAGCATTTTGATATAATGCTGACTCGTTCCTTTATGGCAAATTTCTTTAACTAGAGATTCCCCTGAAACATCTTTGTCTAAGACATAATGTGTTGGAAGAGAACAAAATTCTGGGCTCGACTTTTCGATCGTCACATGGTGGGGACATTTTAAATTACGTTTAAGCGAATAGCGGTATTCGCGGTCAGTTTCGATATCAACCGACAGGATTCGACCTGCAGGAACTTCAGGCATCTTAGAAGGATGAAGAAAAACATAAACGGGGAAGTGGGTGGTTTGATAAGAGAAGCGCAAAGTATCGCCGTCTTTGTTGATTTTTTTGAAATTCCAATCGAGTTGACAAGCCAACCACCCCTGAAGGTAGATAGATTGAATATTGGTATGGCAAAGAAACGCGCTTTCTTCGGCATTGTAGTAGATGTGCAAATCAGTAGTGTTCTTCAAAAGGTCCAGGTCTTCTTGAGATTTAAAAACACCGGCAAAAAGTTGGCGCCAACCCTCGATTCGCGCCCAATTGAGGTCGGCGATATCGGCCTTGGATTTTTCTCGATGGTCTAAGACAGCTTGGGCAAACGCAGGAAGTTTTGAAGTCGATTCGGAGTCAAAAATAATGCGGCGAGCAAAATGTTCTAGTTTTTGAGAGATGGGGTTGTCTAAAGAGGGGTCGTCTCCGTAAACGAGATAGACAGGCAAATCAGGCAAAATATGAGGTAAAATCACAAAAGGAACGCGTGGATGATGTGTTTTGCAGACTTCAATTTCAATCAGGTCGCATGCAATTTCGCTTTTTCCTTCACCAGCTGTTATGACGGAAACCGCAGTTTTAAGCTCTTGGTTGGAAGCTTGGTCATCAAAAGTGATAAAAATGATACGTGAAGGAAATTTTTCAATGACTTTTTGAGCAATCTGAGTGAGGTAATTGATTCTCTGGCTTTTTTTTGCATAGATGATGAGATTGAACAGACAAGCCCGCATTTTATTGGTTCCCTGGAAAGAATCCCAAATACGTTCTAGCTCAGATTCGATTTTACCCGGATGGATGATATGTGCCATATTTTCCTATTTTTCAGGCTTCCTTCATAGGGAAGTATAGTATTATTTTCAAGCTAAATGAGCCTCCATTGCCGGCCGTCTTTTGCTATCATTTCTTCTGCTGATTTGGGACCCCAACTTCCTGATTGGTAGTTCGGGAAATCTTTTGGTTTAGTATTTGCCCAGTAGTCAAGCAGTGGCGTAAAAAATTCCCATGAATGGAAAACTTCATCTTGCCGGGCAAAGAGAGTGCTGTCCCCAGCAATGCAATCACAAATAAGTCGTTCATAAGCATCGGGGGGAGTGAGTCCAAAAAAGGCCCCATATCGAAAGTCCATTTTAACGGGCTGGATTGGACTGCTTGTTCCTGGAACTTTACAATTAATTTTAAGAGCGATCCCTTCATTAGGTTGAATCCGGATCGCCAGGACATTGGGTTCATTGGTCTGCCCATGTTGATGAAATAGGATTCCTGGAGGATGCTTGAAAGTCACGGCGATTTCTGTTGCACGCTTAGGAAGACGTTTAGCTCCTCTAAGATAAAAAGGGACATCATGCCAACGCCAGTTGTCAATATAGAGTTTAACGGCCCCATAGGTTTCTACCATAGATTCTGGCGATACATTGTTTTCTTCCCGGTAGGCTCTGACCTCTTCTCCATTGATGTACCCCTTATCATACTGTCCTCTGACAGCGCAGGTTTCAAAATTTTCGGATCTGTAAGTGCGTAAGGCTTCGAGTACTTTAACTTTTTCATCGTGGACTGCAGCGGCACTTAGATTAACGGGGGGTTCCATGGCAATTAGGGAAAACAGCTGCATCATATGGTTTTGCATGATATCACGAATCAGCCCTTGTTCTTCGTAAAAATGACCGCGTGTTCCAATCCCGATATCTTCAGCAACGGTAAACTGGACATGGTCGATATAACGGTGATTCCACAGGTTTTCGAATATCGAGTTCGCAAAGCGGAAAACGAGTAGGTTTTGAGCTGTTTCTTTTCCAAGGTAGTGATCAATTCGATAGAGTTGCGACTCATTTAGGTACTGCATCAAATTCACTTGCAATTCGCGAGCAGATTTAAAGTCATGGCCAAAGGGCTTTTCGATAATAACACGGGACCATTTATTTTTGGTTTTTTCATGGTCATAGAGGAGGCTATGTTTCTTGAGCTTTTCAATAATTGTTGTGAAAAAGCTGGGTTGTGTTGAGAGGTAGTAAATGCGATTCCCTCGCGTTCCTATTTGGGTATCGAGGTCAGTTAGAAGTTTCGCAAGTCTTTCATATCCTTCATCGTCATGAAATTCCGATTGGTGGTAGTAGATTTGGTTATAAAAAGATTCCCAAACCGTTTCTTCAAGAGGCTTGATACGGGAATAATTACTGACCGCTTCTTTCATTTCCTTGCGGAAATCGTCATGAGACTTTTCCCTTCGAGCAAAGCCGCAACAAGCAAAGCTTGCGGGAAGTTGTCCTTCACGTTTTAAATTGTAGAGCGCGGGCATTAATTTGCGTGCGGTTAAGTCACCGGTCGCTCCAAAAATAACGACAACACAAGGGTCTAAGCTTCTTGATGTTTGACCCGGTTCTTCAAAGGGGTGGGTAGTACTTTCTGTCATGAGAAAAGCCTTTTTTTATAAACGTAAGGGAATTTTTTTTTAAAGGCTAGGTGTTTTCCAAGAGAAAGGACCCATGCATTGAAATTTGTTAAAACCCAAATGACCACCTATCTCTGCTGACAAGCTTTTCCAGCAGACTAAATTTGAGATGCACAAATATTCATGCTAAATGTGGCAATACGTCGAGACTTAGCGATCCTTTTTATCTTTCTTCTTCCAAAGGCAACACCCTTTGCGCGTCGAAATCTAAAAAATCTCATCTAAGCCTCCGGCACTAAAGCGAAGATAGGCGGTCATTTGGGTTTTAGAGTTTAGGAGAAAATATGGAAGAAGGAGTCATTGTTATTTATTGTTTAGCCGACTCGGTTGTCAGCGCTAGTTCTCTTTCTAACCATTCCCGATTTCGACTACCGCTGCAGCTAAGCAATCAACTAGAAACGTGATTACTTACCATCAGTCGGAGAGTAAGAGGAGAATTTTGTTATTTTGCTGATAGTGCTAGTCTCATTTTTTCTAATGTTTGTGCAACCAATGTCAGCAAAAGAGTTTTTGTAATGCTCCCCATTAAGCAAGCAAAAAAAACTGTGAGTATTTTGTTTTGGCTTCGCTGTCCATGACAGCTCCGCTTTTTTTCTATTGAAGAGGAGTGTTGTCATGCTACCTCTTGCTTGCTAAAATTCTCTTCTATCCACTCCGGAGACCTGTATCCTAGGGCAGAGTGAAGATAACTCTCATTATAATTGTTTACCCATTCATCAAGCGCATCTTCGACTTGCTTCATCCCTTGCCACTCTTTGATCCAGAAGAGCTCTTCTTTCAGCGTCCGGATGCTTCTTTCTGTTTCAGCATTTCCCTTAGGGTTGTTATAGCTTGTAAAGATCTGCTTGATTCCAAGAGTATTGCAGCTCTTCATAAACCGTGTTGACGTCGGTTGGCACCCATTGTCAGACACAAGTTTAAGTTCTTTGCCATACGCTCCTTCAGGGTATTGTTGCGATAGCCCTTCTTCTAGAGCTGCTAACCAGTCTTCTGTTTTTGAGACCAGTCCCACTTGCTTCCCAACGATCTTTTTACTGTACCAGTCCAAGACGATAACAACATAGACCCAACCAATTTCTGTTTTGACCTTGGTCATATCGATTCCCCAGATTTCGTTAGGTTTTTTCGCTTTTGGCTTCGGCCTTAAAGAGCTTCTTTTAGCCCGCAGTTTTGTCTCTTTGTTTACTAGTCAATTGTTCTGTTTCATTATGTTGTAAATTCGCTTCTTGTTTACAAACATTTCATCTACATACGTAAGATGAGCCCAGATTCTTCGGTAGCCCCAAAAAGGGTGTTCTTTCTTGAGTTCTTCTATTCGCTTTAAAATCGGCTTATTTCTATCGATCACAGCACTTGAGGTTTTTCTTTTCATACCGCCTCTTCTTCGCTTTTTTTTAACTCAAGTGTAAGCTCACCAACTAAGGACCTAAGTTTCTGTACTTCAGACTTTAATCTCTCTTCTTTAGACGTGGCTTTTTTCGCTTCAAAAGGCTTATCCAGA
The DNA here is from genome assembly GCA_003991215.1 of Morbakka virulenta. Classification (NCBI taxonomy): domain Eukaryota; kingdom Metazoa; phylum Cnidaria; class Cubozoa; order Carybdeida; family Carukiidae; genus Morbakka; species Morbakka virulenta. Next base: position 300,440 of record RDPX01000121.1, read on the forward strand.
TTAGATAAAAATTGCTCTCTCCATTGATAATACTGCGCTTGGCTAATCTGATAGTCATTGCAGATTTCTGCAACTTTTCTTCCCTTGATTCCCTCAAGGACCGCTCGGGCTTTTGTTTTGCCATCCCATTTTCTTTGTTTCATTGTCTCGGCTCCTTGTTTTCAAGTCATTTTACTCCGAGTTTTCTGTTCTTGTCTTAATGGGGAGCAGTATATTTTTTTTAAAGGTCCCGAATAAAATCGCTATCTAACCTCTCAATTCTCTCAATT
>RDPX01000121.1:308751-331307 GCA_003991215.1 Morbakka virulenta
CTCAATATTTCCAATTTACAATAGGCTACAATAGATGCAAATATGTGAGTCTTCTGTGTTTTTACAACTTTTGTGGGAGATTTCTCTAGACTTGCATTTTGTTTGATTGATTTGTGATACTCTTCTATTCTCCATCGTTTTTGATAGATCTCATAGACTTTTTCAGCATCAATTTCTAAGTCATTAGTAACAAGATATAATTCCCCTGTAGACCCATCTTCGTTTTTGAAGACCTTCTTCATTAGGCTCACAGGAAAAGAAAGGTCTTTTAACCAGACCTTTCTTTTTTCACCATCTTTGAGCTCTAGTGTCTTTAAATTTCGATACTTTCTTTTTCTCTTATCTTCTTCCGAAAAGGCCAATAAACGATTCGATTTAATTCCAAAAATAAACTTCTTATTCATTTCATATTCTATAAACTCCATGTTCTTCTTTGCTCCAAACCAATTATCTGCAAGGATATACTCAAAACATATTTTATTTTTTTGGGCTTGTTTTATCTGAGATCGAAACATCTCATTTTTTGTTGTCGATGATCTTCTCATTTCTTTTTTTGTCTTTACGTCACAGAAAATAAGTTCTTTATGAATAGTCTCTATTGAAACCGGAAAAGCTATATCATCGTAACGTACTAAACATGATAGAAGATTAACTCCTTTGATACATCTTCCTTTAGCATGAGAAAAATGCCAACAAATGATTTCATTCTCATCTGTGTAAGGTTTTTCTTCTATCGTATCGTCTATGATCAGGACTCCATTTTTTTCTTTTTCAAACTTTCGCACCTGAGGTTTTATGTATTTCCATAAGTCTTTTGATCCAAGATCGCTCTCTCTTAAAAATCTGCTAATTTTATCATGACTCACTTCTCCTTCTAATAACGCTTCAAGTCCTGTAGCAGTTGCGTATTTGTTTTGGCTGATGAGGTAATCTGTATAAATATCCAGCAATTGTTCTTGAGCCATTTTTTCTCCTTAATCAGGAAAAAAATAGTGCTTTCAAAAAAATCTTTCAACTCAATTTTGCGTAAGGTGAGTGACTCACTTAACTCCTGAGACGATGAACCAACTTCAAGCATTACGCCAACTCAAAAGACTTCCAGAGCAAGTTGCGGTTTTAATGGAGTCGATCGATCACTATCACTTTCAAGAGCTTAGCCTTTTAATCAAAATCGATATAAAAAATGAGGAAAAGAAGTGTGTCAAAAATGGCTCTTATCGAATTGACAGAAATGCTATTCGCAGACGATCTTTTGAATCCTATGAAGAAAAATTAAGATATCGCAGTTATTATGTTGAAGGGTTATCAGTCATTGCCCTTGATGATGAAAAAAGACAAGTTCTTCTGAGCAGCTTTTCAAGTTGGCTTGATAGGGAATTAGAAAGTATCTTTTCATCTCTTTCTGTATGTAACCTAGGATCTGATCAGGATATTCAGGATGAAATTAATGCCCTTGAAGAAAAATTGGTTTCTTTGATTGATATTAAAACAAATTTATCACTCATAATTCAGTCCTATGATAATTGGTTACTTCTAAAGGATTAGGTTCTTTTTTTAAAGTTTGTTAAAATGCACCATTTTTAAATTCTCCAAGAGATCGGGATGGGGGATGAAACTTCTCTAGCTTAACGTGCATTTGATTTTGTAAGAAAGTTAAGCAGAAGTTTTTCGATGTTAACGCTAGTTGCATATAAGAATTAAACATGGATGAGTAAATCGGCCTCACCCAACTCTTTTCGGGGCAAAAGAAAGGGTTTAGGGCGTAAAACGGCAGCTCGCGACAGTCCTGTTATAGAAGAGGACAGTTGGTAAAAAGTGAGAGAGAGAAATTAATAGGATTAGCCTCTTTTATTTAGGTTTCGAATGTCATCGTATTCAGAAAAGCTAGTACCAAGCTCTTTTGGTATAAGGGCTTGGACTTTGGCAGCTCTTAAAAGAAGAAGATCTAAGATTTGGATCATTTTTTTATTTTCTAATGTATTTCTATTTTTAATAAGTCTTCTAAAGATTTCAGGGTTCATATAGTACGATTCAGCAAGAATAAAAAGAGCAATTCCTTTTAAAATCAATGGTCCATAAAAAATATTTTCCATAGGATTAAATGCGATAGTTTTTTTAGAAAAGGGATAATTAAAAGTTGTTCTTCCTACTTTCCTTAAAAGCCCGTCTTTTCCATGAAATTCTTCTAGGTCAATATCCTGGAAGTGAGAGAAGTCCACATTATTCGCTTTAGCATCATAATCTATTGGGTCCATAGAGTATATATGTCCAAATCTAAGAAGGGGTGTATTATGTAGGGGGAAAAAATAACCCTTTAGCCCAAACCTTGATCTATGGTAACGCAAAAAAGGATAAGTTTTTGGGTCTAACTGAAGTTTAAAAAAAATAAATTCATTATTTGAAAGATCTTGTATATCAAAAGATTGTGTATTATAAAAACTACGACTACAGTCTTTTTCGGCCTCCTTCAGGAGATCTTCTTGCGATTTTTTAGTCAACATTGTAAGTGATTTTAAAGAGTTGAAACGAGTAGTGCTATCCGTAAAATGACCTAGAATGAAGTTTAATCCAGAAAAGTTTGCAATAAATTCGTCAATAGCATTTTTTTTAAGCCCGACCTCATTCGCAAATTGATAAACGTTTTTTTCTAAATTGTGAATGTTAGTTTTACTTAGGGCTTTTATTTTTTTAAGATCAAAATTAAGATCTATTTCTTGCCAGAGCTTTCCGTATTGAAGTCCTTTATAAGAAGATTCAGCATTTTTTTTAATTTTATTATGCCAATAATTTAAGTACCATCGCTGAAAAAACTTTCTTTGTAGAAAACCTTCGTCAAAATGAGGAGGGGGGGGCGAAAAGTTTGAACCCTCAAGTCCTACCGTCTCATCAATGGTTTTACTAAGGCTCATCATGGACAGAGATCCTAATGCTTCTTCAGAACTTCCTTCATCATTAGAAATATTTAATGATTGAAGTTTCTTTTTGTTCGCTACCTTTTGTTTTAACGTAGGCATACTTAAATTCCCTAGTCTTTGTTTAACTTTTTTACTCACCTTACGCAAAATTGAGTTGAAAGATTTTTTTGAAAGCACTATTTTTTTCCTGATTAAGGAGAAAAAAATGGCTCAAGAACAATTGCTGGATATTTATACAGATTACCTCATCAGCCAAAACAAATACGCAACTGCTACAGGACTTGAAGCGTTATTAGAAGGAGAAGTGAGTCATGATAAAATTAGCAGATTTTTAAGAGAGAGCGATCTTGGATCAAAAGACTTATGGAAATACATAAAACCTCAGGTGCGAAAGTTTGAAAAAGAAAAAAATGGAGTCCTGATCATAGACGATACGATAGAAGAAAAACCTTACACAGATGAGAATGAAATCATTTGTTGGCATTTTTCTCATGCTAAAGGAAGATGTATCAAAGGAGTTAATCTTCTATCATGTTTAGTACGTTACGATGATATAGCTTTTCCGGTTTCAATAGAGACTATTCATAAAGAACTTATTTTCTGTGACGTAAAGACAAAAAAAGAAATGAGAAGATCATCGACAACAAAAAATGAGATGTTTCGATCTCAGATAAAACAAGCCCAAAAAAATAAAATATGTTTTGAGTATATCCTTGCAGATAATTGGTTTGGAGCAAAGAAGAACATGGAGTTTATAGAATATGAAATGAATAAGAAGTTTATTTTTGGAATTAAATCGAATCGTTTATTGGCCTTTTCGGAAGAAGATAAGAGAAAAAGAAAGTATCGAAATTTAAAGACACTAGAGCTCAAAGATGGTGAAAAAAGAAAGGTCTGGTTAAAAGACCTTTCTTTTCCTGTGAGCCTAATGAAGAAGGTCTTCAAAAACGAAGATGGGTCTACAGGGGAATTATATCTTGTTACTAATGACTTAGAAATTGATGCTGAAAAAGTCTATGAGATCTATCAAAAACGATGGAGAATAGAAGAGTATCACAAATCAATCAAACAAAATGCAAGTCTAGAGAAATCTCCCACAAAAGTTGTAAAAACACAGAAGACTCACATATTTGCATCTATTGTAGCCTATTGTAAATTGGAAATATTGAGGGTGAAAACAAGGTTAAATCATTTTTCATTGAAATACAAACTAATCGTTAGAGCAAATCAAATGGCATTTGAGGAACTGAGAAATTTACAGCAAATGACTTCTTTTGCGTAAGGTGAGTTTTTTAAAAAAATCATAATAGATTTTTTTACATATTTTTTCAAATTCATTTGTACTTAAGAGCTCACCTTACGCACGCGCAGTAGAGAGGAGAATTTTGTTGTTTTGATTTTCAGTGGTTTACGAAAAGCTCAACTCTATTCATAAAGGGGCTGTTGAAAACTACCATTTTACGATCTAAATCCTTCTTAGAAAAAATCATCTAGCTCGAAACAGTCTCGTTTATAGCAAAGATTGAATGTGCTTTTCGAGTTTTATTGTATCTTTAGCAAAGTTTCGAATTCCTTCAGCAAGCTTCTCAGTGGCCATTGCATCTTCGTTGACGTGCCATCGGAAAGCTTTCTCGTCAATGGAAAATCTAGGGATATCGATCTCTTTAGATTTAGAAGCATCAAGTTTGCAAGGAACAGCTCCATCTGCTTCGTAAAGTTCTTTAAGAAGCTTAGGAGAGATTGTAAGGAGGTCGCAGCCTGCTAGGTGAAGGATTTCATCCATATTCCGGAAACTTGCGCCCATGATTTGGGTTTTGTAACCAAACTTTTTATAGTAGTGGAAAATTGCAGTCACTGATTGAACTCCTGGATCTTCATCGGGGAGGTAGGATTTGATCCCTTCCGCTTTTTTATACCAGTCGAGAATTCGTCCGACAAAAGGAGAAATGAGAGTAGCGTTAGCTTCAGCGCAAGCAATGGCTTGAGCAAGACTAAACATAAGCGTCATGTTACAATGGATTCCTTCTTTTTCAAGCTGCGTTGCAGCTTGGATCCCTTCCCATGTAGAAGCAAGCTTGATTAGGATGCGTTCTTTCTCGATTCCTGCTTTCTTATAAAGATCGATATACTGATGGGCTTTTTTGATGCTCCCGTCAACATCAAAAGAGAGGCGGGCATCGACTTCTGTCGACACACGACCGGGAACAATTTTGAGGATTTCGATCCCAAAATTTACAAAGACTTTTGTGATGATAAGTTCAAGAGGATCACCGCTCTTTTTAGATTTACCAAATTGAACAGCTTCCTCAATAAGAGGTGTGTATTCTTCGATTTCAGAGGCTTTTAAGATAAGAGAGGGGTTGGTTGTGGCATCGGTTGGCTTATACTTTTTAATTTCATCAATTTCACCCGTGTCAGCTACGATTGTTGTTAGTTTTTTTAGATTTTCAAATTTGCTCATCGGGGTTCTCCTCGCGTTATTACTCCTCTTATAAAGTTTTCTCTTAATAAATTTCAAAGGTGACGAGTTCTTCAGGCATAAAACGGAAAGGTTCTTTGGTCAAATTTCGGAAATGGTGTTTGAAAGATTGTGTTGAGAGAGTTTGAGAAAAATGGCCGATTTCGATGGTAATTGAGTCATGGATACTCAAGAGATGGATCAGGGTAGAGAGGCAGTGTTCGGTTAGCCGGAGGCGCTGCCCCCCGTCTAAACGGTAGACTATGAAAGATTTATTGTATTTGGAAGTAATAAGATAGAGTCGGGCATGCTTGGGATTATCTCGGTAATAGGGAAAGAAAAAATGATAGACATTGAGGTAGCCACATATTTCTTTCCCATGTCGAACTAGCTCAAGCTCAATGCCTTTTTGCGGAGTTGAAGGAGGATAGGATAGTTTAGCGAGGTCATTTGCTCTGTTGTCATTACGGATAACGTGATGATGCCAAGGATCGGCGGAATGGCAAGCACCTAAAAGCAAAGGGAGAAGAATCAACAGTTTTTTCATTAATTTGATGAAGATTGGTGGACTTTCTGTCCAGTATCAGCGCTTGATGCGATTAAACCAATGGCAATGGTTGCAGCCGTTGCAAGGACAACAGCGGCCAGTTTTTTATCCTTTTGGATTTGAGATTGTTGAGGTTGAATAGGTTTGGGGGTAATCGGGGCAATAGCATAGGTGGAAGGGATCATATCGGGCCCGGATTTTTCTGTTCTTTCTTCAACCGGAAGAGAACTTTGAGCTGCCAAAGAACTTGCCGTAAAAGTAAATAGCAGAATTAGAAGACTCGAAGATTTTTTTAGAAATTTGTGACTCATATTTCACTCAAGTAATTTATCTTTAATTGTTTTAATCACTAAAAATTGCCAGCAGGCATTCTGGGTTTCGAACGCTTTTGTAAAATATTCCACAAAAGGTTTCCATTGATTTTTTTGGAAGAAGTCGCTGATGAACAGGTTTTCTTTTTTTTCTCCCGTACTTTTGCAATACTTTCCCCAGCTGAGCTCTAGAACCGCTAATTTATTTTTAAGTTCAGATGCTCGTAACGAACAACTAAGGGAGGTAAGAAAATCTGGCGAAAAGGTTAGAGAGCGGAAAGTGTCTAAAAATACATTTTGGTTCTTTATAAAGTCTTTTTTGAGCGCTGTAGCTGTATGGATGACAGCGTATCCTTCATGAAGAATAATAGCTTGAAGGACGCGGATATCTCCCCATTGATTGGTTGTATCGATCTGAGCAAGATGAACCTTCCCGCACTGAGCTTTTAGGTAGCCGAGTTCTTTGTACCGATTTCTTGGATTGGTTTTGTAAAGCTTTCTAACTGCATTGAGGTAATCTTTTAAGGAAATTTCCCCCACCTTTTCCGTACTTAAGCTAATAGCGGGAGTGAAAAATTTTCGCCGAGACTGGATGAAGCCAATTTTAATACCGTCTTCAAAGAGTGTGGGGTCGGAGATGAGCCACCCTTTGGGCGGAATAAAAGAAGGAAAGAAGGGCTCTTTTGCTTGAGCGATCAAAGGGAATAGAAGTACTAAGAGAGAAAAAAGGAATTTTTTCATGAACTAAACCGTTTTGCTTAAGGCTTAAGTAACCTGGCTATTTGCTATCTGGGTGAGCAGCTGTGCTTTGGTGAAGTACGGCTGCAACGATCGCAATAGCAATAGCAAGCCCTAACCCCCACCCCATCATGGACATACTGATAGTTGAGCTCGTTGCTTTATCTGTAGCGTACCCTAAAGGTTCTTTCGTACATTCATCATAATTCGCTTCATAGTCACATTCATGTGGAGCTTGGTCTGCAGCAGAAAGGGGTGTGCTAACAGCAAAAATACAGATAGCCATCAGATAAGAAAGAGCTTTCTTCATTCTGTCGTTTCCTCATTTCGCAAATCGAAGACCTTAATTCTGCCTCAAATGTTTGTTTTGCGCAAAGAGATTTTTATTTTTACCTTACGGGACTATGGCGAGCTAACGTTTTACGACCTAAACTCTTTCTTTTACCCAAACTGGGTCTGCATCTAATCCATCTACTCTAAGTATGGTATACCAAATTAGCTGTGGATTCAATTTCGCAAAAACTCAATTCGCAATAGCCTTGTTATATAGTGCGCAAGGTGAGTTTTTAAAAGGTTTTCTTATTTGGTGTGAAATCACTATTTGCAGTAAAATTTCTCTTTTTAATTTGGAGAAAGTATATGACTTTAGTAAGAAGGCCTACTGCCGGTGATCCTCAGTGGGTGAACTATCCAACTTGGAAAACCCTGGATGTTAGGGACAAAACAACTCTTGAAAGCATCAAAATTCGAATGTGGGCTTTGTATAAGCATTGCGTTCATATGTTAGTTCAATTTTTAAGAAAACAACAGTGTCGTTTTACGGCATTAGTTACCGGGGCTCTTTTATTAGAGCCCTTGAGCAGTTTTCGCAGCGCTTATGATCAGCAAAAAGGGACTAAAGAGGGTTATCACGAGTTTGGGCTCAACCCCCAAGTGTTATCTCCTGATCAACTTGACAAAAGACCAGTATTACTCCTTCATGGGAAGGATGGAAATCAAGGAATGATGCGCCACCTTGCGTGGAAACTGCAACAAGAAAAAGAAATGGGGCCTGTTTTTAGCGTCAACTTAAATGCAGGGGAGTTGACAATGCGGGATAAAGAGATTGTTGATCAAAAACTTAAAGAAATTAAAAAGCTCTATAGAGGTCGTCCTCTTCGTACTGATTTTGTTGGGTATTCTCGTGGAGCTGAATTGGCTCATTACATGGCGCTGCCCGGTGAAGAGGTTGGTATATTGAAGATGGAGGCTTTTGTTATCGAAATCATGAGTGGGTAAATTGGCGTCCCGAAGCGGGAAAAATCATTCGGATTGGGTCGATGACACTTCGCGAAGAGTGGAATTCCTTAACGCCCGCAATGCGCGAACAGGTTTATGAAGTGAGAGGAATCTATGATGTTCTTATGCCTGAAAATTCGCTTGCAATGCATTCCCGCGAAGTCAAAGCCGGTCACGTTGGGCTTCCTTATTCAGAAGAAATGTGTAATTCGGTGATTGAGTTCTTAAAAACCTGAGTTCATTAGACCTTTCCTTGATATTTATCATTTTTCTCTATATGGTTGTGTGCAATTTGATGCATAGAATAGGGGCTCGGTTACGATGAAGTCAGTCGATACAGGAAAAGATAAAGTTAAAAAAATCTGTGAGGTCTTGAAGCGGGAGACCTTGGATCCTGCAAAAAAAGAGGCGGATGCCATTATCCATAAAGCACGAGAAGATGCGGCCCGTATTGTTCAAGATGCAAAGCGAAAAGCCCAAAACACTTTTGAAGAAGCTCAGCGAAAAATTGAAGAGGCGCGCAATGTATTTCAAGCTTCCATCAACGTTGCATGTAAAAAAAGCTTAGATCTTCTGAAGCAGGAGATCGAAAAAAAACTTTTTCATGAGGAGCTTCAAGATTTTATTGGGAAAAAGATGCGCGATACCCATACGATTGCAGAACTTATCTCAGCCATTGTAAAGGCGATTGAAAAAGAAGGGACGGAAGCCAATTTACGCGCTGTGATTCCTTCTACAATTTCAGCTAAAAAGGTAAATCAACAACTCGTAAAAGGAGTCCTTGAACGCTTAGAGAAAAAAAGCGTGGAATTAGGTGACATTGCTGGTGGAGTTGAAGTGAAGGTTCTTGATAAGAATCTCACGATTGATATGACTGAAGATGCCCTGAAGTCTTTAGTTGCTGGTTATGTGCGGGATGATTTTCGCTCTGTAATTTTTAGCTCTTAGGAAGAAAGGTACTAAATGAAAGGGTATTTTTTTTTAGGCAGCATCTTGCCTACTCTCCGGTTTGGGTCTCTAATCGATATATCTTTTGATGATTTGATGTTGCTTTATCAGACAAACCTATCGAACTCTAACTTAAGAAAGGTAAGACAGATTCGATTTTATATTGATTTGAAAAATGTTTGTCAGATTTTGAAAAAAGAACCTCTTGATGTCCGTGGAAATTTAACAGAAAAAGAACTCGATGAAGCTCTAGTTAACAGAGAAGGGTTGCCGGGATATCTTTATGAACATTTAGATGCTTATGAAACCCTCGAGGAGCAAATTCGCTTTTTTCCACGCGTTCTTTCTCTGTTTTTTCAAGAGGCTAGCAAAAAATACAGAGGGTTTTTGCGATTCTATTTTAGTTTTGAGAGAGAATGGCGACTTGTCTTATTGGGCCTTAGGGCCAAACGACTCAAGATTGATGTGTCAAAAGAGTTGCAGCATGAAGATCCTAGAGATCCTTTTATTGCGCAGATCTTAGCTCAAAAGGATAGCCCTCAATTTGAGTTTCCGTTCGAATATTTTGAACTTGCCGAGGCTCTGAAGGACATTACTAAAGATCCGATGGGGCAGTATAAAGCGATGGCTATCTTTCGTTATCAACGTATTGCAGAAGAAATTCAAGACCTTCCCTTTTCTTTTGACTATATTTTAGGCTACCTCGTTCAATTTATGCTTGTTGAAGATTGGAATAGTTTAAAAGAAAAGCAAGGAAATCAGCGGTTAAACAGAATTGTCAAAGAAGTAGGATAAAAGAATGAAAAATGCGCAAGATAAAGACTTTGCGACTGGAAAATTATTAAAAGCATTTGGGAATCTGCTGCATGTCCGCTTTCAAGGTGACATTCGTCAAGGTGAAATGGGTATGGTTCAAGTTGAAGGAGTTTCTCTCAAAGCTGAAGTGATTGAAATTGCAGGGAATATTGCCAAGCTTCAAGTTTTTGAGGACATCCGTGGGGTTCAGCTGAATACACCTGTCAAGTTTACTCGACATCTCTTGGAAGCAGAGCTTGGCCCTGGTTTGATCAGCGCGATTTTTGACGGGTTGCAAAATCCTCTTGAGCGTGTAGCAGACGCTTCGGGCCTTTTTTTGGCGCGCGGTACTTATGTCCCGTCACTTGACCGGCAGAAGCACTGGGACTACCAACCAAGTGCAAAAGTTAATGATATTCTAGAGCGAGGAGATACTCTTGGGATGACGATGGAAGGTCGATTCCATCACAAAATTATGCTTCCTTTTGCGTTTAAAGGAAAGTATACAGTTACTTGGGTAGCAAAACCCGGTTCCTACACCGTCGAGTCCGTCATTGCAAAGGTGCGAGATGAGAAAGGGGAAGAAAGTTCAATCACTATGTTGCAGAAGTGGCCGATTAAAACTGCTTTGATCGAGGGAAAAAAAGTCAAGGCGATTAAAATGATGGATACCGGAGAAAGAATTATTGACACCCAGTTTCCGATTTTAAAAGGGGGAACTTTTTGTACGCCCGGTCCTTTTGGGGCTGGGAAAACTGTTTTGCAGCACCATCTTTCTAAATACTCGTCTGTTGACCTTGTCGTTATTACAGCATGTGGTGAACGTGCAGGTGAAGTTGTTGAAATCTTGAAGACATTTCCGCACTTGACAGATCCACATACGGGAGAGTCTTTAATGAGTCGTACCGTTATTATCTGTAATACCTCGTCAATGCCTGTAGCAGCTCGTGAAGCTTCCGTTTACATGGGAGCTACAATTGCAGAGTATTACCGGCAAATGGGGCTTGATGTCTTGCTCCTTGCTGATTCCACATCGAGGTGGGCTCAAGCCATGCGTGAAATGTCTGGACGGTTAGAGGAAATTCCTGGAGAAGAAGCTTTCCCGGCCTACTTGGCTTCACGGATTGCGGCTTTTTATGAGCGTTCAGGAGTGATCGTCTTGAAAGGAGGAGAAAAAGGTTCTTTAACCATTGCCGGGACGGTTTCTCCGGCTGGAGGAAACTTTGAAGAGCCTGTAACGCAAGCGACACTAGGTGTTGTGGGAGCATTTTTAGGGCTTTCTCGTCAACGTTCAGATGCCCGGCGTTATCCTGCGATTGATCCGTTGATTTCTTGGTCAAAGTATATTGAAGATGTCGGATTAGATTTAGCAGAACGTGCACCAGGTTGGGCCGAAAAAAATCAAATCGCCGCTAAGTTTTTACTTGAAGGAGATGAAATTGGTAAACGCATGGAAGTTGTGGGTGAAGAAGGGATCTCAATTGGAGATCTCATTATCTACTTGAAATCAGAGCTTTATGAATTCTGTTACTTGCAACAAAATGCTTTCGATAAGCAGGATACTTACTGCCCGCTTGATCGGCAGATTGTACTATTTGCACTGGTCCAAAAGATCTTTGCGATGCAGTTTACCTTTGATGGACATGACGAGGCCCGAAATTTCTTTTTAAGTCTTCAAAGTGAGATCAAAAACATGAACTTTATGCCGTTTGAATCAGATGGCTACAAAAAAGCTTATGCAGCTATTGATCATCACATTGACAATGCTGCTACGCAGACAGTGTAAGGAATGAGGATCGATGAAAAAAATATACGATAGAATTATTGACATTCGAGGTAATCTCGTTACGGTAATGGCGAAAGGTATCAAATTAGGAGAATTAGCGAAGATCCATCGCGCAAATGGAGAAACGACCTTTGCATCTGTTCTTAGTATTGACGGGGAGAAAATCACCCTTCAAACCTTTGAAAGCCCGCGAGGTATTTCAACGGGCGATCGAGTTGGCTTTCTTGGACATCAGACTCAAGCTACAGCCGGCCCCTCTTTGCTCGGACGTCGGTTTAACGGGAGCGGTAATCCCATTGATGAAGGACCTAAGGTTATCGGAGAAAGGATTGATATTGGACAACCCTCTTTTAATCCCGTTAAAAGGATTGTTCCTCATCAGATCGTAAACACAAATATTCCGATGATCGATGTTTTTAACTGCTTAGTAAAGTCTCAGAAGATTCCTATTTTTTCGATTGCGGGAGAGCCCTATAACCCTTTGCTCATGCGGATTGCTAACCAGACCGATGCGGATATTGTCATTATTGGAGGAATGGGTTTGCGTTATGATGACTATCAAGCCTTTATCGACAATGCAGAAAAGTCTGGTTCGATGGAAAAAACCATTATGTTTATTCATAAAGCGACAGACCCTGCTGTCGAATGTCTCCTTGTACCCGATATGGTGCTCGCTTGTGCGGAATACTTTGCCACACGTGATAAGGATGTTCTTGTTCTATTGACCGATATGACAGCCTTTGCTGATTCGATTAAAGAGATCATGATTACGATGGACCAGGTTCCTTCTAATCGCGGATATCCCGGCTCCCTCTATTCGGATTTAGCTTCGCGCTATGAAAAAGCCGTGGATATTGACGGGAGCGGTTCGATCACGATTATCTCCGTTACTACAATGCCGGGTGGAGACGTAACCCATCCGATTCCAGATAATACCGGTTATATTACGGAAGGACAGCTTTATCTTCATGGAGGGCGTATTGATCCTTTTGGGTCTTTGTCACGTTTGAAGCAGCAGGTGATCGGGAGTGTAACTCGAGAAGATCACGGAGACGTTGCGAATGCGCAAATTCGCCTCTATGCCGAATCGAAAAAAGCTTGTGAAAGACAAAGCATGGGCTTCCGCCTTTCGAGGTGGGATGAGAAGCTACTCGGGTACTCGACCCTCTTTGAAAAGCGGATGATGAATCTAGAAGTCAACATTCCCTTAAAAGAAGCTCTCAACTTAGGCTGGCAAACGCTTGCTGAGTGCTTTGAGCCCCATGAGACGGGAATTAAACAAGATTTAGTGAATAAATACTGGCCCAATGACGCAGATAAAACTTACCAAAAATGAACTGAGAGATCAGCAATTTAAGCTTAGCCAATTGCAGAAGTACCTTCCGACACTTCAGCTAAAGAAAGCCATGCTTCAAACTGAAGTGAATGCGGCGTTTTACGAGATTGAATCTTTGGTCTCTGCTTATAAGGATGAGAAAAAAAACAATGAAGCCTATCAGTCGCTTTTAATAGACCCTAATACGGCTTATCTCTTTGAAGGGACTACGGTTCTTGAGGTGGAAAAACGCTATGAGAATATTGCCGGGGCCGAAATTCCCTACTTTGAAAGCGTTAGCTTTAAGTCTGCCGATTATCCTCTTTTTGATACGCCGTTATGGTTAGACAGTGCTCTTAAAATGCTAAGGAATCTTGTAATAGCAAGAGAAAAAATTAATGTGGTCGAAGAAAAAAAACGGATTTTAGCAAAAGAGCTCCGGGAGGTTTCAATTCGGGTGAATCTTTTTGAGAAGGTTCTCATTCCGCGTACTCAATCTAATATAAAAAAAATCAAGGTTTTCTTAGGAGATCAGGAGCTTGCCGCTGTTGCTCAGGCGAAGGTAGCAAAAGCTAAGATTCTCAAGAAAAAAGTCGAACTTCAGGAGGTAGTATGATCATTGATGTCAAAAAGTACATCTTTGTTGGAGTGAATGAAGACCTTGATACCTTCTTTAAGCGCGCCCAGGAAAAGGGGTGTATTGAGTTTATTTCCCCTAAAGGCCCCCGCGCCGTTGAACTTCCGACTCATGTACAAAATTTAGTGAGCGCTCTCAAAATTTTGCGCAAAGAACCCTACGTAAAGCCTGCAAAGCTTGTCAAAGACCTCGATCCTTATCAACTCGCCGGTTCGGTTATTGAGAATAAAAGCTATTTAGACAAGCTCCTTGAAGAGGAACGCCTTTTAGCCGCTGAAATTGCACGAATCGAACCTCTCGGGAACTTTTCTTTAAAAGAAATCCGATCTCTTGAGCAGGAAACAAGCCGCCACATTCAGTTTTTTTGTGTGAAGCGAGCAAAACTCAAAAAACTATCGGGACTCGATGATCTGATTCATGCTGCAAGCGAGTACGATATGGACTATTTTATGAGTATTAGTGGAAAAGTTGAAAGCTTTCCAGAGATGATTGAGATGCATTTTGAGAAATCTCTTGAAGAGTTAACAAAAAAGCATGCCTATGTCCGAGAGTCGATAAAAAAATGTGAAACTGAGCTTAAAGAAAATGCTGCTTACATCGATTTTTTAAAAGAGCACCTTTTAGAAATGCTGAATCGGCATCATTTAAACTTTGCAGCCCGTGAAATCGAAAGCTATATGAATGGCGCTCTCTTTGCAGTTGAAGGGTGGATTCCGCAAAATCGTTTACACGGGCTTTTCCCCTTGTTGGAAGGGCTTGGGGTACATGCAGAAGAAGTTGCTATTGAAAAAGAGGAAGCAATCCCCACTTATATGGAAAATAAAGGCTATAGTCGTGCGGGAGAAGATCTTGTTCATATTTATGATACTCCCTCGACAAATGACAAAGACCCTTCAACATGGGTGTTTTGGGCTTTTGCGGTCTTCTTTGCCATGATCGTTTCTGATGCAGGTTATGGATTGATTTACCTGACTCTTGCTCTTTTCTTAAGGAAGAAATTTTCGCGTGCTAAAGCTAGCATCAAGCGCTTCTTCCGTCTATTTACGGTAATAGCCTCTTTCTGTATTGTCTGGGGTATTTTGGCGGGATCCTATTTTGGGATCGATCTTTCTCCCAAAAACTCTCTAAATAAGTTTTCGATTATTCACTTTTTAGCTGTAAAAAAAGCAGACTATCATATTCAGCACAAAGATGATATTTATAAGGAGTCTGTCACGACTTTCCCCGACTTAAAAGGTATTATGGATGGAGAGGCATTTCTACAGGGAGGAGTTGAGAATAAAGATGGTTATCAGAAGTATGTCATTCTTGATGATTTTCGCGATTCTATCTTTATGGAGATTGCACTTCTTGTTGGTGTGGTTCATATTTGCCTATCTCTTCTTCGCCATACTCTATGCCATTATGCGGGGGTGGGGTGGGTCTTTGCTGTCATTGGAAGTTATCTCTATTTCCCTCGTGTTCTGGAGTCGACCTCTTTCGTTCACTTTATGCATATTATGACAAAACAAACAGGATATGAAATTGGATTGCAGCTCCTTTGGGGAGGAGTTGGGCTTGCCCTCTTACTTGGGATCATTCAAAATAAGTGGAAGGGCCTCATCGAGCTCACAAAACCGATTGAACTTTTTGCTGATGTGCTTTCTTATCTCCGTCTCTATGCACTGGGACTTGCAGGCATGATCCTTGCAACGACATTTAATGACATGGGAAGGAGTGTAGGGTTTGCTGCAGGATTTTTTATTATCCTTCTTGGACACGGCATAAATATTATTGTTGCTGTGATGGGAGGAACTATTCATGGCCTTCGTCTCAACTTCATTGAATGGTACCACCACTGCTTTGAAGGTGGCGGCAAACTCTTTAACCCATTAAAATTATTGAAATAACAGGAGAACGACCTTATGAGCTTTGATATGATTGGACCCGCCCTTGTTTTGGGGCTTGGTTGTTTAGGGAGCGCAATTGGCTGTGGAATCGCAGGAATGGCTTCTCATGCTGTGATGGCTCGAGTAGATGAGAACCATGGAAAGTTTATTGGGATGTCGGCGCTGCCCTCTTCTCAGGCGATTTATGCCTTTGTTTTGATGATTCTCATGAAGCAAGCTATTATTGCAAAAACTCTTTCTCCCGTTTCTGGGATTGGAATTGGCGCTTCAATTGGTCTTGCAATCATGATTTCTTCAATTTATCAAGGAATGTGTGCAGCAACGGGAATTCAGGCTTCAGCAAAACAGCCGAGTGTTTATGGAAAATGTCTTGCAGCTCTCGGAATTGTTGAATCCTTTTCTCTTTTTGCATTCGTATTTGCCCTTCTACTGATCTAGAATTTTGTGTAACTTAAGGTAAATGGCAGAGCTTAGCCGTCATTTATTTTTTGTTTTTATACGTTTTTTTGGTATATGAAAGGGGGACTGTTGTAAGCTAAATACTTACTCACCTTACGCAAAATTGAGTTGAAAGATTTTTTTGAAAGCACTATTTTTTTCCTGATTAAGGAGAAAAAATGGCTCAAGAACAATTGCTGGATATTTATACAGATTACCTCATCAGCCAAAACAAATACGCAACTGCTACAGGACTTGAAGCGTTATTAGAAGGAGAAGTGAGTCATGATAAAATTAGCAGATTTTTAAGAGAGAGCGATCTTGGATCAAAAGACTTATGGAAATACATAAAACCTCAGGTGCGAAAGTTTGAAAAAGAAAAAAATGGAGTCCTGATCATAGACGATACGATAGAAGAAAAACCTTACACAGATGAGAATGAAATCATTTGTTGGCATTTTTCTCATGCTAAAGGAAGATGTATCAAAGGAGTTAATCTTCTATCATGTTTAGTACGTTACGATGATATAGCTTTTCCGGTTTCAATAGAGACTATTCATAAAGAACTTATTTTCTGTGACGTAAAGACAAAAAAAGAAATGAGAAGATCATCGACAACAAAAAATGAGATGTTTCGATCTCAGATAAAACAAGCCCAAAAAAATAAAATATGTTTTGAGTATATCCTTGCAGATAATTGGTTTGGAGCAAAGAAGAACATGGAGTTTATAGAATATGAAATGAATAAGAAGTTTATTTTTGGAATTAAATCGAATCGTTTATTGGCCTTTTCGGAAGAAGATAAGAGAAAAAGAAAGTATCGAAATTTAAAGACACTAGAGCTCAAAGATGGTGAAAAAAGAAAGGTCTGGTTAAAAGACCTTTCTTTTCCTGTGAGCCTAATGAAGAAGGTCTTCAAAAACGAAGATGGGTCTACAGGGGAATTATATCTTGTTACTAATGACTTAGAAATTGATGCTGAAAAAGTCTATGAGATCTATCAAAAACGATGGAGAATAGAAGAGTATCACAAATCAATCAAACAAAATGCAAGTCTAGAGAAATCTCCCACAAAAGTTGTAAAAACACAGAAGACTCACATATTTGCATCTATTGTAGCCTATTGTAAATTGGAAATATTGAGGGTGAAAACAAGGTTAAATCATTTTTCATTGAAATACAAACTAATCGTTAGAGCAAATCAAATGGCATTTGAGGAACTGAGAAACTTACAGCAAATGACTCCTTTTGCGTAAGGTGAGTACTTAGTTTGCAACAGTCCCGTAAAGAAAAAAAACCGGAGCTTATCTGTAATGAGGAAAGAGAAAGATTCCTTGGGAATTGTCGAAGTTCCTGAAGATAAATATTGGGGCGCGCAAACCGAGCGGTCAAAAGAGAACTTTCCAATTGGAGATGAAAAGATTCCGTTGGAAGTTATCTATGCTCAAGCGATAGTTAAGAAAGCTTCAGCTATTGTTAATGCAGAGCTGGAACTGCTTTCCAATGAAAAAAAAGAGATGATTAGTGATGCGGTTAATGCAATTTTAGCTGGCAAGCTCGATGATCATTTTCCTTTGCTCGTATGGCAAACGGGTTCTGGTACTCACACGAATATGAATCTCAACGAAGTCATCAGTAATTATGCGACCGAAAAAGCGGGTGGAATTATGGGATCTAAAAAACCCGTTCATCCGAATGATGATGTTAACAAGTCTCAATCTTCCAATGATACTTTTCCAACGGCGATGCATATTGCAGCTATTCTCAAAATTAAACAGGAGCTTTTGCCTCATTTAGCAATTTTTTTAGGAGGTCTTCAGGAAAAAGCTAAATCTTTTCAAGATATCGTGAAAATTGGCCGTACACATCTTATGGATGCAACCCCGCTAACCCTTGGGCAAGAGTTTTCAGGATATGCTTCACAGATCGAACATGGAATTCGGGCCATTGAAAATGCCTTGCCTCACCTTGCTGAAATTGCTTTAGGGGGTACGGCTGTCGGAACAGGGCTCAATGCACCTTCTAAATATCCTAAGCGGGTTGCTGAAGTGATCAGCGAGCTAACCGGCGTTCTATTTACCTCAGCTCCTAATAAGTTTGAGGCTCTTGGCGGCGATGATGCAATGGTTGAAATGAGCGGTGCTCTTAAATGTTTGGCTGTTTCTATGATGAAAATCGCTAATGATATTCGTTGGATGGCTTCTGGACCACGTTCGGGAATCGGGGAAATCCTCATTCCAAGTAATGAGCCCGGATCTTCGATTATGCCCGGTAAAGTTAATCCCACTCAATGCGAATCTCTCACTATGGTCTCGGTTCAGGTAATGGGCAATGATGCCGCGATTAGTTTTGCGGGATCGCAAGGTAACTTTGAGCTTAATGTTTATCGCCCTTTGATGATTTACAATCTCTTACAGTCGATTCGTCTTCTGAGTGACAGCGCAAAGAACTTCTATGATCGGTGCCTAAAAGGGATTGAACCCAACCTTGATCAGATTCAGCTCAACTTGCAGCGTTCTTTAATGCTAATTACAGCCCTCAATCCTGTGATTGGATATGATAAGGCCTCTGAAATTGCAAAGAAGGCTTACAAGGAAAACAAAACTCTTAAGGAAGTGGCTCTTGAACTTGGATATCTCACGGCTGATCAGTTTGATGAAGTTATGGATCCCAAGAAGATGGTATAGTCGGTTAAGTTTAAAACTTTAAACTTAACCGACTATAAAGGGACTGCTGGAAAAGCTTGTCAGCAGACTAAATTTGAGATGCACAAATATTCATGCTAATGCGACAATGAACAGAAAAACTTTGATCAAAAAACCTTTAGCAGTAATAGCATGTCATGTATAGATCTTGGCATCAAGTGAGTAATCTGGCTAAAGACTGTTTCAATATCTAAAAAATCTCATCTAAATCTCTGGCACTAAAGCGAAGATAGGTGATCACTTGGGTTTTTATCCAAATTTAATCCACGACTTAACTCGTCTACTCTAAGTAAAGTATGTCAACTTAACTTTGGATCGAATTTTGAAAAAACTAAGTGTTTATTTCGAAAAAGCGTAGCTCGCAACAGTTCCATAAAATAAAAAAAACCGGGCTAATTAGCCCGGCAGTTGCGTATATTCCACGGCAGGAGAATATGAATTTTAATAAATTGGTCGAAGGCGTCCAGCATCCTGATTTTTATCCCAACGCTCATTTTCATACCACATTTCTGCAGCTTGGCGATTCATACCGTCACTACGACACCATGCCTCCGTGATTTGTCTAGGAACCTTTTTGCTTTGAGACCAGTAAGTCTTTTGAGCGGAAACAATATAATAGACATTGTCTGGATCGCATTCAAAAGCTTTCTGGAAGAGGGGAAGAGAGTCGTAGGCGTCATAACAGTAATTGAGGTAATCGTAAAGGTTGGCTAGCTTGAAGTAGTGTTCGCCGTTTTCCGGCTCAGCTTGAATTGCCACCTGGAGGAGCTCTGTCGCTTTGATTGCGATAGACCGAATATTTTTGATATGTGCAAGGCGTTCCTCGGAAGAGTGGTGATAGCTTGTAGGTTCTTTAGTAGCTTGAATATATTGTGTGATCAGTATGTTAAGAAGGTGTATACTTTTAGGGAGCTGATTATGAGCTCTTGCAGCCCTTAAGTACTGAGAAAACCAGTTGCCGACAAGAATATGATCGGCAAGTTTGTTAGCCTTCTTGTACTGGGCGATCCCTTTTTCATAGAGGTCTATGGCTTCTGAATAGTCAGCATGCTTCCAAAACCAACTTCCTATTGCTGGAGGGTTTTGGAAAACTTCATCAGCAGCTCTGATGTAAAGTTCTCCGAGTCTTTCCGGTTCAATAGGAATTGCTATTTCGGCTGCCAGTTCATAAAGGCGAATCGCTTTTTTTATATCATTACTTCGAACTGCACTTTCGGCGAGATTAAGATAGATTTTTCCTTTTTCTTGTTGTACCACAGCAGGCATCAAACCCCGATCTTCGGCTTTAGTAAAAAAGTTAAGGGCCTGATCTATCTGATTGCTTCTTGAAGCGCATCTTCCATATTCAAGAAGAACTTGTGGGTTGGTTTCTCGTTCTATTTCTGGGGTAAGATGATCAAGTGCTTGATAGAAAGCTAGAGCGCGTTCATGCTGCTTTAGATTTTGAGCAGTTTGGAGGAACTGTTCTAGCCTTGTTACGACAGTAGGATGCGGGTAAGTCAGAGTAGAAGCGATATGAAGAAAAAGGTCTCCGATACTGTCGTACTTGTTTTCAATCAGGAGGTTGTAAGCAGATTCTGCATATTCGATAGCTTCACCAACCTTTCGGTTTTTAAGAGCGTAACGGGCTAAAGCAATCGGAGTTGAGCCAAAGCTATTTACAAATCCTCTTGGGATTTTTGTTGGAGAACCTAATGGAGCAAGCTGCTCTCTATAAACCGCTTCAAAAGTAGTTAAATGGTCAGCCAGGTCTTTGCGAGTTCTTTCAGAAAAAACATAAGTAGGTTGTTTAGATATCAAGTCAAAAACGTTTTGGAGGGTTGTTGAGAATCCCGCATTTTGAGTTTTTTGCGTAAGATTGTGCAGAGCGTTTCGAAAAATATCGTCTTTCATTCCTGTTTCCTGGTCGCCATAACGCATGAAGTCTTGAGTGTAGCCGTAGTAAAGCATTTTGAGGAGGCCATATTCAATATTTGGAAGACTTGTTCGGTTAGAAAAGCCTAGCCAGCCGAAGAATGATTGAGCCCAGCTTCGGACAGTGCTAACAACTTTGAGCCCTTTCGAACTTGAATACCATTGGCCGAGATTACTATCGCATATTTTTTTTAATCCCACATAGAAATCTTGCTGATTAAAACTATAAGGTATGTAATCAGATTTTATTTCAAAGTATGTTCCCATTTCTTTTTTTATTTAATTTAAATTACATATTATTATAATTTGTTTAACAATTTTTCTCAAATTAATTACATTGAAAATGCAATTATAATATAATAAAAATACGTTTTTATTAATGAATTAATTATTTAATTGATAAAATATTGGAATTAAATTTTTATTAAGAATGAAAGATAATTCCAATTTTAGTGAGTAAAAAACGCAAGACTAATAAAGGGTGAAAAATTAAATTTTTAATGAGAGCTTTATAAGTAACACCGGTAATTTCTTTTTTTAAGATCCGAGGATCAAAGGTCCAAGCGTCACGGATCCAATCCGGGTAAGGAGGGGGGAGCCTATAGGGGAGGGAGGAGTAAGAAAAAAATTGAATTCCTGCTGTTTCGTCGCTTAGGCTTGCTTTACCTGACTCAATAGCGCACTCATAAAGATGAGTGAACTGAGCTAGTCGGCAGAGAGGGGTGTATTCGGCAATTTTACGGATGATTTTCACCGTATACCCCGTCTCTTCTTGAACCTCGCGCAGCACCGCTTCTTCAGGGGATTCTCCCTTTTCAATCCCGCCTCCGGGAAGGACCCAAACCGGAACGTCTCGTCTTTTAATAAGTAAGATTCTTTCTCCGGTTTGATCAAAAATCACCCCGTTGACACTTTCTTTGATTTCACTCATAGTGATGCCTTGTTTTAGCAAATGATTGTAACGAGATCAATGAAGCCCCGTCAATCGCATTTTCTTTTTTTTCTTCCTCTTCTTCTCTTATTAGGTTGTGAAAAGTATTACTTAGCTGTAAAGCGAGAATATGTCGATCAAGATGCCTTAGCTAGCAGTTTTGTCGGGAGTCCTGATCCTAGGCAGAAAGCTGTTCCTAAAGGGCAAGAGCTTATTATGGAGTGGCGTCTTCCACCTTGGGCTTTAGATCAGCAACTCATACTAGTCTTAAAAGTTCTTTACCGGAATTATACACAAGAGACACTGTGTTACCCTGTTGATCGTCGTCGAGGAGTTGTGACATATTCCCTTCTTAACGAGGAATACAAGCAAAGAGAAGGCTTCTTAACATATAAAGCTGAAATCACAACCCTCGATGGAGAAATTATTCAAGAATGGCAGCAGCAGCTTTGGACGGAACTTGTCACTATCGATGACCAGGATGATATCTAAGGCAAGGAATTGTTGAAAGCTACCATTTTACGATCTAAACCCTTTCTTTTACCCAAATTCAATCCACAGCTAAGTGGTTTTCATGATAAGTTGTAAGAGAGCTGTGTGCCCACAAAAGAAGATTTTCTGTTGACTTCCAGTCGAGACAGGGGTCGGTAAGAGAGAGCGCATTTCCCCCTTTAAGATGACTTTCTAGCATCATTCCCATGATCAAATTGTTGCCATCATGGATTTGATCCAGGGCCGATAAAAAGACGTTTCTTTGGTTTTGAATGGTTTTTTGAGAGTTTCCATGAGAGCAGTCGATAAGGAGGCGAGAGTTAAGGCCTAAGAGACGTTGTTTTTGGATCGTTTCTGAAACTGAGATGTGATCATAGTTGGAAGCATGAGAAGCCCCTCTTAATATCAGGTGAGTGTAGAGGTTTCCTTGTGATCTAAGAGAGCAAACCTGCCCCTTTG
>RDPX01000121.1:343702-374393 GCA_003991215.1 Morbakka virulenta
TCCCGAGCATGGTTTCTGGTCGTGTCGTTGCAATGTTGGGGTGTCCTTCACTTTCTTCAAATGGGTAATTGAAGGACCAAAGGGAGGTTTCTCTTTCTTCATTGTCGACTTCATCTTCGGCTAAGGCTGTTTGTGTTACGGGGTCCCAGTTGATGAGGTAGTCACCTTGATAAATCAAACCGTCATCGAACATCTTTTTGAATAGGGTGCGAACAGCTAGGTTTGCCTCATTGTCCATGGTAAAGCGCTGCCTGAGCCAGTCACAAGAGCAACCGAGTTTTTTGAGTTGATCGATGATGCGACTTTCATTTTTTTCTTTCCACTTCCAAACATGAGAGAGGAATTCTTCGCGAGAAAAATCCTTTCGCCTTTTTCCTGTTTTGGTAATGAGGTCTCGTTCAACAACGGTTTGAGTTGAAATCCCCGCATGATCAGTCCCTGGGACCCAAATAGCTTCATCGCCGCACATGCGGCGCCAGCGGATTAAAATGTCTTGCAGGGTATCAACAAGAGCATGGCCCATGTGAAGAATTCCCGTGACATTCGGAGGAGGAAGCATAATGCAATAAGGAGGCTTACCCGATAGGGGATCAGCGTGGAAAAATCCTTTGCGTTCCCAAAAGTAATACCATTTTTCTTCAGTCAAGCTGGGGTTGTATTGTTTCGGAAGGTCTTCCATATTTGTAACATGAGTTTATCTTAATGAAATTCTAAAGGATTTTAGAGGAAATTTAAAGGAATTTGAGCTTTTTTTCGCTCTTTTTCAATCATTTGTTCAAACTGAGCGGCTTTTCGTTTTTTGCCAATACAGAAATAGTAAAGGGAAAGTTCCCGGTACAAGGCAATTTTTTCATATAAAAAAGCCTGCTTGATCCATCCGGTTTTTAGCTGAATATTCCTTTTCAAATAATGGCTTAATAAAGCGGGAGTAGGGGGAAATCGGGTTTCAAAACGTAGTTCAAAATGGGCCAGGCCTTCTTTTTCACTTTTTGACGCTGATAGATAACAGCCATATAGGAAGTAATAGGAAGCGGAAGGATTATGTCTATCAGAGGAAGAAATAGATTCGAAGAGTTTTCCCAGTTCGGTTTTTTTTTCAGCTAAAAGGAGAGCCCAGATACGGAAAGAAAGAAAGGTTTTATCATCCGTTTGATTTAAATAGGGGATTAGGTTCTTTGCCGTTTTCAGCGTTAGCCCTTTTTGAATAAGGTGTCGCAGCAGGCGTGATTCAATCGATGAAAATTTTTTTTTGGCGACTCGGAAAAAAAGATCCAAGCATATTTCTAAAGGCTTGACTAATCCTTGAGTCGCCATTTCGATGTAATTTTTAATCAGTAGAAACTCAGGATTAGAGAACTTTAGACTCAACTGAGTTAAGATATATTCTACTAACCGGATGTAGTCCATTTCTAAAAGAGAAAAAAGAGCGTTAGAGAGAAGGATAGAACCTTCATGCGTATCTGGAGAAAGTTTTTGTGTGATTTCATATAAAATGGTTGGTTTCGAAAGCCAAAAAGCCAGTTGAATAGCGAAGTGATCATATTTAGTCGCATCCGAAGAAAAAGAGGCGGGGGTTTCAATAAAAGGAAGCTCTTCCCAATTTGATTTGAGGTTTATCATCAGGTCCTGTGTTTCCTTAGAACTTAAGATCCTTGGAAGGTGGCGCAGAGCTAAGAGAACAAAGGAGTAGGCACCGCGTCGATCGTGCCTGGCAGTTTCATGCAAACGGTAGCTAATATGCTCTTCGATTTGAGGAAGAAGGGGATGCTTGGCGTATTTACGAATGGCAAGCTCTAGGCACTTGATCTCTTCGCCTAAATCTCCTTCAGCTTTATATACAAGAGATTTTCCTAAGTATTCGAGAGGAGCTCCGGGCGTTCCGTGCAACTTTTCAAACTCATCTCGAGCCTTTTGGAAAAGCTCATTTTTTTTCTCTCTGTCTTTTTTATGTTTTGCTTGCTCTAAGAGAGTGATCCCTGCTCGAAAAAGAGCTTCTCTTCCCTCTGCTCTCCCTTTGAAAGAGCGGGCGATACGCCTGTATTCAGAAAGAGCTTTCCCATAATCTTTGCTCGTAAGAAACGCGTCGGGAACTGAGAGACAGTTTACCATAACATTTTGGCTACCGAGAGAGGTGATGATTTTTTCTAATTGATAATCTGCATCCTTTGATAAGATTCCTACATGCCCCCCAATTAAGGGAATGTGGCTTACATAGTTTAAAATAGGGCAGCCATCCAAGGAAAGCCGAAAGTGATTTTCAATTTTTTCAAGACTGATGTGATAGGAACGGTTAGGTTCCAACTCTATTTCCGGAATGTCCATCACTTCTACATTGGAGCGGAAGAGTTTGCACGCAGCATGATCTTTAGATCCGATCCAGATGAGATATCCTTCTTCAAAATCTTCTCTTTCGTTGGCGTTGGGAACACACATAAGAAACCCAATACCATAACTTTCTGGGTTGAGTGTCAATTCAGCTTCAATACGAGTATTCCCCGAGTAGGACTCTTTTGAAACCATGAGCATCACCCATTCCATGACTCCAGATAGCCTTGAAATAGCCATGTGCTTAGTTAGTAATATATTTTCCTGAAACTCCCAATCTGAAGAGTGATTTAAGACGAGTTCGGCAGTAGGAATCCACTCAGGCCGTCCTTCGATGTAATGTTCGAGATCAGAAATCATTTCATGAACGGATCCATAACGCTCGTTTGGACTAGGTTTGACGCATTTTTTTGCAATGAGAGATAATTTCATGGGGATATCGCGGTGAGGGGCTACTTCCTGAGGCTCCATCCAAGCTTCATGCTGCATCCTTTTGCGGAATTCCCTAAGAGAGGGGCGGATAAACGGTAAGCGTAATGTTAAAAGTTGATAGAGAATAACTCCTAACGAGTAGATGTCGGTTTTAATCGTAGAAGGGCGCCCAAGTGCTCTTTCCGGCGCCATGTATCCGACAGTTCCGACGACTTTTCCCGGCTTCGTCAAGTCTTGAGTGGCTGAGGTTTCTTTTATGTTATCGTCTTCTTCATCCTGCACATCGATTCGATGAGCAATGCCCCAGTCAAGAATAGTGACTTCCCCGAACTTTCCTACCATGATATTTTCAGGTTTTAAATCGCGGTGAAGAAACCCATTTACGTGCGTATAGTCAGTTGCTTGACAGATACTTAGGAAGATTCGAATGAGCGCGGGAATCGAAGCTCCAATAGGATGAAGAGTATCCCCATTTTTTTCTCTTTCCCGAGTTTGCTTCAAGATCTTCTTGAGAGTTTCCCCTTCAATATAGGGCATGGTATAGTAAATTTGATCCTCATTGACGTGAAGCGTATAAATAGGAATAATTGAAGGGTGGGCGAGTTGAGCGGCGATTTTTGCTTCACTTAAAAACCGTCGTTTGATGGAAGGGTATTTGATGAGTTTAGGTAGAATTTTTTTGAGCGCAACCTGACGTTCGCAGATAGGGTCTTTTGCGAGAAAGATTTCACCCATGCCACCTTTTCCAATGAGCTTAAGAAGGCGGTAGTTGTCAAGCATTTGTGGAAACTTGTATGTATTATCTTCGCTCATGCTTTGGAATTTAAGGTGAGGAGCAAAACTTTGCAACAAAGAAAAATCCTTGAAGGTTTTTTTTTGTTGCAAAGTTTTTCGTTTAACCCCGGAGTGCTACTTATTTCTCAGGATAGGCAAATAGAATTAACGTGGGTACAAGTTAAGCACCGAGCTAGGGCGGTTTCACCTTGGCGAAGGGGAATCGGTGAAGTAGATGTCTTAGTTTTGTCTAAATTTAAGCCACAACTCGCAACAGCTCCCTTATGAACTTCAAAAATAAATGAAGATGTAGGTTACCAGAGATAGGAGTTTTTACTTCGTGGGAAAATTCAGAGAGTGTTACTATTTTACTTATGACAAAAAAAGGAATTATATTAACAGGGGATCGTCCTACAGGCCCTTTGCATTTGGGTCATTATGTAGGATCACTCCGATCACGTATTGAGCTACAAGCGAGTTGTCAGCAGTATGTTATGATTGCTGATATCCAAGCCCTTACAGATTATGCTAAGGAGCCTCAACGGGTTCGTGATAATGTCTTGCAGGTAGCACTTGACTACTTAGCTATTGGTATCGATCCGGATCAAACCATTATCTTTATTCAGTCATTGATTCCGGCTCTGTCTGAGCTTACTATGTATTACCTCAACTTAGTCACATGGAATCGTCTCAAGCATAATCCGACAGTTAAACAAGAGATTATGCAAAAAAGGTTTGGGGAGAGTGTTCCGGCAGGGTTCATGACATACCCGATATCGCAGGCCGCCGATATCACAGCATTTAAGGCCAATCTCGTTCCGGTAGGTGAAGACCAACTTCCTATGATTGAACAGACCAATGAGATTGTACGTACTTTTAATCGTATTTATCAGACTAATATTTTAGTTGAAGCCAAAGCTGTCATTCCTGAAATCGCTCGTCTTCCCGGAACAGATGGACAGGCTAAAATGGGTAAGTCTTTGAGTAATGCGATTTATTTGAGTGACGATCCGGGTACTGTGACAAAAAAAATCAAAAAAATGTATACCGATCCTAACCACCTTCGGGTGGAAGACAGGGGGCAAGTCGAAGGAAATCCTGTTTTTAGTTACCTAGATGCTTTTGGAACCGATCTTGAAAAGATCCAAGAACTCAAAGACCATTATCAGAGGGGGGGGTTAGGCGACAGTGTTGTGAAAAAATACCTTTTAGAAGTGATACTCCAGTTCTTAGAGCCTATTCGACAGCGCCGTGAAATCTATGAGCAAGACCTAGATGCCGTAAAGGAAATCGTCCGGAGAGGAACGGAAAAGGCCAATGAAACGGCTTCAAAAACCCTCAAGGAAGTACGGGCAGCCATGCACTTAGACTATTATGAATAATGACTGGATCCAGCAATGCATTATTAAAGAAGACCGTCCTCAAGCAAGAGTCGTTTTTTGGTTGGTATTAAGCTAAAGATGGAGCAAAACGGAAGCAGAGTTTCTCGGTGCGTTTTCCAATCTCATTCTCAAGACGGTGGTCAACAAGACTGACGGCAGCTTGGTGAGTTGAAACCGCATTTTGTTGCGCAATCTCGTAAATAGAGAGTAGTTGGTCATAGATTTGATTGGTCAGTTCTAGTGCTTTTGTCGCCTGGTACCCCTCTTGAGAGAGCTCACATAAGACATTGATAAGCCCTCCGGCATTAATTACAAAGTCAGGGGCATAGAGAATGCCACGCTTTGCTAATAGGTTGGCATCTTCACATTCTAGCAGTTGATTATTTGCTGCCCCGGCAATGCCGAGACAGTTGAGTTGGGGGATGGTGTCTTGGTTTAAAATGCCTCCCATTGCATTAGGAGATAAAATATCACATTCAATTGAAAGAATTTCGTCGGTTCGGACAGGTGTGGCTAAATATTGGTGAGCATAACGCTTCACGACTTCTTTATCCACATCACTAATGATAAGATTAGCCCCTGCCCAGAATAGGTGTTCGATGAGACGTTTACCAACACTTCCGACTCCTTGAATAGCGATTGTTTTCCCTTTGAGGGAATGATTGCCATCAATCTCTTGAAGGATAGATTTAATCCCACAAAGTGTTCCCCAGGCTGTAAAAGCTGCTGGATTGCCGCCTCCACGTAAATTATGAACACCACAGGCATATTTTGTTTTTTGTAAGATGATTTCAACATCTTCTGGAGTGCATCCGACGTCTTCAGCACAGATATATTGTCCTTCTAAACTATTTACCGCTTCCGCGAAGGCATGGAGTAGTTTAGGTGTTTTTTCTGTCTTGGGGTTGGCAATGATCACGCTTTTAGCTCCCCCTAGACCAACTTGAGCCATACCAGCTTTGTATGTCATTCCTTTCGAAAGCCTCAGGACATCCGTCAAAGCATCATCTTCAGAGCTGTAGGGAAAGATACGAGTTCCCCCTAAGCCGGGACCAAGTTTAGTGTTATGAATTGCGATAATAGACTTTAACCCGGAATCAGCATCAATAAACTTGATAACCTGCTCATATCCCGGAATCTGGAGTTTTTCTTTTTTTAGATCCATGGCTCAGTACCCCGTTTAGTGGACTCAAGAAGAAAACATGATAGCATGAACAGGAGCTTGGAGTCTACTAAAGAGGTATTCATTTGCGTCTATGAGTTTCATCTTCTTCGATCTCGATATTTAGATTCTCTTCGGTTTCTACTTCAGATTCGGCAGAACCTTCTACCCATTCTTTACATAGAATGTAAACGGCTGCCATGATAAAAAGAATTGGGATAAGGATTTTCCAGGAGATATTGAATTGGGCGATGACAAAGAACCCTGCAAAAACAAAAAGAGATAAGAACATATCACTGATACGTCCTTGAAATAATTGTTTTAGAGACAGGGGTAGTCCAATCACTAGCATAATCCCCGGCCACCATTTATCAATAAAGAGCAAAATGGCAAGTCCTACGAGGAATAAGGCTGTAGAAATGGCCTGTGCACGTTTTTTAGAGAGAATTGGATGCATAACGACTACTTATGTAAAATTTTATACTTTTTTTCGGCAGTTTTTTTTTGTTTAGGTGACACGAAAGATCCCATATTTTCTAGGACAATAGCTTTAGGATAGCAGCGCATTTTTTCTAAATGTGTATAAGGGAAAAATTCAGAGAGAATTTGAGGGGCATCGTCACCGCGCTCTGACATGTTTTTTGCGCTATATAGACATAGGCCAACTCCTGATCCATACCCATAACCTTCAAAGGTGGCAATATTTCCCTTGATGCCGACGGAAAAATCATTACTACAGAGTTTGTCCTTCCCTAAATATTTTTGGAAGGTTTGAAAGTCGATGTCTTCAGTATGAACTCCATCGTGAATGCGGATGGCATAGACTTTATTGGACTGATGGTCAACAAAAAGGTCAATTCCCGTAACGCGGTTGATCTTGGCAATTTTTGCTAGTTCCTGATTATCGATTGTAAACGTCCAATGAGAATCAGCTCGATCGCGCGTTGCGAAGATAGATTCGACGCCAGATGGGGTTGGAGTATTTTTGCGGAAAATATTTTGGTAGTTAGCCGTTTTTCCTGCGCAATGTTCAGTCCAAGTTGCTGGGAAGGGTTGTTCTTCGTAAGTCATGACAAGGTGGCGTGTATTGTCAATGGCACGTCCCATTTCAAGATTTTGAAGCGTAAGCCCAAAGCCATGATAGTTGTAATCTTCGGCTTTAATGTGCCAATAAGCATTATGATTCATTAGCGCAGAGTAATAGGTATCGGTTCGAGCAATAATAGCAATCGCGTCTAAGACAGGATTGGGGAGAGAGTGTGTAAACTTTTCAGAAAGAGTTGCTTTGAGGAAGTTTTCAACATCTACTTCATTGATAATATTTAGATGGTCTCCCACTTGATAAGTTTCAATCGTTCCTCTGTATTGGATACCGTTAACGAAAAATGTTGTTGAGGGATGAGTGGGAACAATTTGAAGTTGAAAGATTCCTAGGAAACTTTCTCCCCATTTGATTCCCTCTTTGTGAGGATGAAGGTAGAAACGTTTTCCTTTTCGACCGGAACTAATCCGTTTTCCGTTTTCAGGGTTGATCACTTCAAAAGGTCCGCGAGCTTCGAGAAGGACACCTTCAGAGTCCTTGCAAAGCAAAACTTTAATTGTAGCGGGTTTCCCTAAGTCATTTGCCATGCCTTGAGTTTCCAAATGTAAGGCATACGAAGTAGAAATTAGACAGCAAAACATAAAAAAAGTAAAAGCCGCTTTCCATTTTTTCATTTTCAAAAAGGCTCCGTCAGTTGGCAGGACGATTCCCACGTCCTAGATGTTGATAGGCTAATTTCGTAGCTTCTCTTCCACGTTGCGAGCGTTTGAGAAGACCTTCCATGATTAGGAAGGGTTCGTTGACTTCTTCAAGAGTTGTTGAATCTTCGCCTAGAGCTGCCGCAATCGTATTGATTCCGACAGGGCCTCCATCATGATGATCAATGATATGTTCTAGAATGCGTTTATCCATTTCATCGAGGCCACGAAAGTCAATATCGAGCATTTCAAGGGCTGTTCGGGTTGCAACCTTGTCGAGTTTGTTGTCCGTACGCATTTGGGCATAATCTCGTACCCAGCGCAAGAGATTGTTTGCAATGCGTGGGGTTCCTCGTGAGCGCTTAGCAATTTCCAAAATGGATTCTTCATTGATTTCTACTTCTAAGAGGTAAGAGGAGCGTGATAGGATTTTGGAGATCAGGTTTGGTTCATAATAATTTAAACGGCAAGTAAAAGGGAAACGTGATCGGAGTGGGCTGCTTAAGAGGCCCATGCGAGTGGTAGCTCCAATCAAGGTAAAACGGTTGAGTTTCACTTGAACACTGCGTGCTTGGGGTCCAGAGTCGAGAAGGAGGTCTAGAGTGAAGTCTTCAATAGCGGGGTAAAGGTATTCTTCGACAGTGCGATTTAGGCGATGAATTTCGTCAATAAAGAGAACATCACCCTCTTTGAGGTTGGTAAGAATTCCAGCTAAATCAGCAGGCTTTTCAATCGATGGCCCTGATGTAACGATGAGATTGCTTCCAAGTTCATGGGCAATAATATAAGCTAGAGTTGTTTTCCCTAGGCCAGGAGGGCCATAGAACAAGGAATGTCCAAGAGGTTCCTGGCGCTTTTTAGCTGCTCCCACAAAGACATCGAGTTTTTCGTGAATTTGGACTTGACCGACAAACTCTCTAAGGGATTGCGGTCTCAATTTCTTCTCAAGTTTCTGGTCTTTTTTTTCCCATGAAGATTGGATAAATGGTACGCTCATGATTCCCTTTGTGTAAAAAACCTAGTTATAGTCAATTTAATGAAAAAATACTAGCAAGAAAAGGAATTCAAGCGCTATATAATAGGCTAAATCAACATAAAAAATGAAATCGATTAGGTGAAGTTATGAGTTTGCAATCAGATCAGTGGATCCGCCAAATGGCATTGGAAGAAGGGATGATTGAACCTTTTGTCGATGTTCAAGTCCGTGAGACCGAAAATCAGCGCATTGTTAGCTATGGTCTCTCTAGCTATGGTTATGATCTTCGTGTGGGGAATCGCTTTAAGGTTTTTACGAATGTGTACAATTCAATCGTAGACCCTAAAAACTTCCAAGAAGATTCATTTGTCGATATTGAAGGAGATACTTGTATCATTCCTCCTAATTCGTTTGCCTTAGCTGTGAGTGTTGAATACTTTCGAGTTCCACGCGACATGCTCATTCTCTGCATTGGAAAATCTACCTATGCTCGTTGTGGAATTATCGTGAATGTCACTCCGTTCGAACCTGATTGGGAAGGGTATGTCACAATTGAAATTTCCAATACGACTCCACTTCCAGCTAAAATTTATGCTAACGAAGGTATCGCTCAGGCCCTATTTTTAAAGTCAAATCAAGTTTGTGAAGTTTCGTACGCAGACAGACAAGGCAAGTACATGAAGCAAGAAGGAATAACAGTTCCCGTGATCTAAATGGCTATCCATTTGCAACGTCTCTCCTATGTTCATCGGTTTTTTTTTCAAAATTGGTGGGTGATTGCTTTTATTGTCATGGCGACAGCCCTTTATCTCCAGGCTTTTCACAACAAAAATCAACTCCTTGTTCGACTCATCGAAAAAGCCTCTTGTCTTGAAGAAGAAAAAAAAAATGCCCTTGAAGAAAGAGAAGAATTGATCAGTCGAAAGCAAAGCTATGAGGATCCTGACTGGATGGAACTTGTTTTAAAAGAAAGGCTCGGCGTTGTATCAGAAGGGGAATCGAAGATTGTGTTTCAAGAGTAGCTAACCTATGCCGATCGTTCTTCTGATCTTCTTTATTTTATGTTCTGGCTGGCTTTCTGCATCGGAAACCGCTCTCTTTTCACTTTCTTCTATGAAAGTAAGAGCTTTGCGTCAGTGTACAGATCCAAGAGGAAAGCGAGTAGCCAAGCTTCTTTCTCAACCTCGAAAGCTTCTTGTGACTATATTAATGCTCAATGTTCTCATGAACATTTTAGTCCAAAACATGGTTTCCGGCATTTTTGGAACCTTTTCGAGCTGGTGGTTGACTGTTGGTGTTCCTCTTGCACTGACTTTAGTCTTTGGGGAAGTTATCCCCAAATCAATTGCTTATCCGAAAAATGCCTGGATTGCAATTAGAACCGCTCCGGTTTTGCAGAGTATCGAATGGATCTTGAAGCCGATCCGCGATGCTATTACTTTTATAACGAGTTATATCTCTTACTTTTTCTTTTTCTATTTACGAAAAGCCAAAGAGATTTCTGTTGAAGAACTTAAACACGCTCTTCGCACCTCTAAAGAGACTGGGATTCTTAATGAAGAGGAGGCAAAACTTGTTCGAGGTCATCTCAACCTAGAAGAAGATCTTATTAAGGAACTTATGTGCCCGCGCCAGGAGATTCTCTTTTTTGATATCAATGAACCCTTATCGAAGCTCATGCATCTATTTGTTGATGAAGAATGTACCCGTATTCCCATATCCAACCGCAATTTGGAAAACCTGCTAGGGATCATGACAAGCGGCAGCTATTTTCTCCATAAAGATCGGATCACAACTTCTCAAGAGCTTATCCCATATTTACGCAAGCCCCAATTCGTTCCTGAATCGATGTTAGGACGCGTGCTTCTTAAGCAGTTTTACGAAAAAGAAGAAACGATGATGGTTGTCATTGATGAGTATGGCTCTATTTCCGGACTGATTACTCTGGAAGATCTTCTAGAAGTTGTCATTGGGCAAATTGCCGATCGACGAGATGAGAAAGCTCACTATACCCGTGCTTCAGAAGACATTTTGATTGCTAGCGGGAAGTTAGAGCTTACCGAATTCGAACAGATCTTTGATGTGCATCTTGAAAGCCTGAACAATATGGCAACTGTTGGAGGATGGCTTACAGAACAGATAGGAGATATTCCGAAAGACGGGGCAAAATATCTCACTGATGACTTCCTTTTTCATATTCTTGCCTCTGATGTCAATCGCGTCAGGCGTATCTACATTCGCCGTCTAAAACCCGGGAAAAAAAAACACGGAGAGAAGCCGGATGAGTCGTAGCTGGGTATTTTTTCTCTTGCTTATCCTCATTTCTCTTATTATTCAAGGATTTTACTCGATGCTTGAAATGGCCTGTGTTTCCTTCAACAAGGTTCGGCTTCAATATTTTGTCAGTCAAAAGAAGCGTCGTGCTCAGTGGTTGAGTGCATTACTAAATCATCCTACCAATCTTTTTGGGGCGACTCTTATAGGAGTAAATGCAGCTTTGCAATTTGGTTCCGAGTGTGCGCGCCGCTTCTACATTTCTCTAGAGTTAAGTCCGGATTGGGCCCCACTTTCGCAGATTTTTATTGTTTTGATTTTTGCAGAACTCGCTCCGATGTTTGCAGCACGCCGCTATCCTGAAAGTATTGCTATGCTTGGTATTCCATTTGTTTACCTTACCTCGCTTATTTTACGTCCGATTATTTGGATCCTTGATGTGATTTGTCGATTGGTCAACTGCTTATTTGGGGTTAAAAAATCCCAAAGACTCTATCTGACTCGAGAAGAGCTTCAGAAAGCGATTGAAGAGCGTGACGACACATCTGCTAAGGTTGAAAGCAAGGAATTCGATCCTGTTTTGCTCAACATTTTTTCTCTGAAAAACAAAACAGCTAAAGATTTGATGGATCTTATAGAAAATAGCAAGCTGATTGCTTCTCAAGCAAATATTGCTGATCTCCGCAACCTTCTCGGGCTAGAGGCCTATCCCTTTGTTCCTGTTTACCATCGGGAACAGCGCAATATTGTCGCTATTGCATACCCACGCGATTTTTTACGCCTTTCTAGTGAAACCCGGATTCGTCCTTATTGTCGCTCTCCCTGGTTTATTACGGAAAAGAACTCTATTTTAGAGATTATAAAGGAATTTCGTCGCAACAATCAAAGTTTAGCCGTTGTTTTGAATGATCAAGGAATTGCAACTGGTATTTTGACGCTGGATGCGGTCGTTGATGATATTTTTGGTCAGCGCGATGATTGGATTTCCTTTGGGGAATATGCTCCGGAAAAACACCGAATCCTCGTCGATCGTTCTTTTCCGGGTCATACACTTGTTGCGGATTTAAACCACCAGTTTGGAATCCATCTAGTTGCTAAAGAAGAAGAGAGGACCCTTGAAGACCTTATGACGCGTAAGCTTGGTCACCGTCCTGAACGGGGAGAGTCGGTTATAGAAGGGAATTTTGAACTAACCGTTGAAGAGACTTCTCTCATTGCGGGGAAAACCATTTTGATTCACTCTATTTTATAACTCACTTGCTCTAAGTGGCGTATGTCAAATCGGACCCTCGATCTTGCTGACCATCATGTGATTAGCTACGCTCTCCAAGTGTGGCACTCCGGGGTTTAAGTTGTCATGCTCTAACTGCTTTATTCCAAATTGAGTAACAATACTTTTTTGAAATTCCCACGCGCTCTTCTTTAGAGCGATTAGCAATAGATTGTAACGTTGAACTAACTTGGTTTGATGCATTCCAACCAAATGTAAGGGTATTGATCGCTAAACCTAAAACAATACCCAAATAGCCGTTTCCCCCATTCCCAAAAATAGCAGAGGGTTTGATTTTCCTCGCTAACCTTCTAGCAAAAGGGTGAGGAACCCTTGAAAGAATCATTTGAGCAAACATTCCATAAAAGAACAGTTTCCATCTATTAGTTACTATCCAACTATAAGTTCGGTAAGCTATTCGGTAAGTTGCCTTTACTTGAGTAGGAGCATCTTTAGTTAGATAAGAGTAAGCCCTATTTGCCCAGATGCTCGTTTGTTTATAGGATTGCCCAGAAATTTTAACTAGTTTAAAGAGGAAATAGGCGGCAATGATCCATCTGAGAGGCCTATTTCTGAAAATTGCAGCTCCTATCTCTGGAGTTTTAATGTAGACAATATTTTTCCATCGCGAGTAGAAGGGAGCTTTTGTCGGAAGAATTCTTTCTGCCGCTAGAATCACAGCTTCTGTGTTCTTTTCAAAGGTAGTTTCAAAGATTTGGTTGCGTACCTCTTCAATAGGAGTTTCAGCAGGAAAAGTATACCGTTTGCTTCTGGCTGGAGAATACTCAGAATGAAGAATGCTTGCTGGATCAGCATCCCTTCTCCTCCTTGGATCTACTATTGAAACATATGCTGCAGCACTATCCCGATCTAAAGTTATTTCCGTAAGGTCGGCAGTATATATATCTTTGGGGATAAAGATCTGGTGGTAGACGAGGATCCACTCCATTATTTCAGGAGAAATGCCACGGCTTTCCATGTCTTCAAGATTTAGAGCCTCAAGGAATTCAGTTTGAAAAGACTGTTTGAGACGATCTTTAATCACTGCCTCTAAATCAGTCTGGCCTCTCAAAATTCGCATTAGGGTTTCTTCATCAATAAAAACGCCGGCTTTTTTAGAAATACGATCTTTTAGTTTTTGAATAACTGCGAATAATTTAAGGGTTTCTATGGCGGGCTCATCAAGAACAATAGCGCTATTTTGTCTATATTGTCCCTCTAAAAACTTACCTAGTAGTCCTGTTGAGAATTTTTCCTGCAAGGCTTGCTTTTTCCTAATACGGTCACCTAGTACTTTTTCTGTAGGGAACCTACCTCGGAACCACTCTTTGCTTTCATCTAAAGCAAAAAGTTCTGTAATAAAGTTGTTCCATCCTCCTTCAAGTGTTGGGAAATCCTCGACCTGTTTCTCTTTGAGATCATTAACTAAGTCTATTAGAAGTTTTACATCTTGCTCTATTGGAAAAGGATCAATATCTTCTTGACTAATGATACTTTGAAGTTCAACCACTAGTTCCTGCGGCTCAGGGCAGTTTTCTGGTTTCCACTCTCCGACTTGTTCTTTAATCCAATCTATAATTTGTTCGCGAAAGGTTCCAGAGTTTCTGATTTTTTCTTGGATTGAATCAATGATAGTGTCTTCATTGTAAGCTTGAAAGAAAAGAGGTAAATAATGGGCTGTATCAAAGGTTCCTGAGAGGTGTTCAATCACGTTTTCTGTTCCGGGAATAGCAAGAAGTTCCCCCATATTTTGCATGTATTGACTAAATGCATGAGTTCCTGCCCCTAAGTGAGTTGCTATTTGTTCTCGAGCCACTTCATTTCTTTTTGCTGCTAAGAGGTCGATTAAAGTCTCTTCAAGCGTTCCGGAGAGCTTATCTCCATTTCCATGGAGATGAAAATAACTAGACATTGCCTCTCCCATAAAGCGAGCACCGCAGTAATTCCCAGCAATAGCAAGGTCAATCACTAAGCGAGCCTGGTTTTCAAGAAGGTTTTTGTGCTGGCGTTTTTCGGCTTCTTGAAATCGATCCGTTTGAGGATTAGCTTCTAGAAACTTTTCTAAATCTTGGGTTACCTTATAAAGTGAAAGTCTTACTGCATCTTCGATTTGCTGATAAAAACGATTAAGACGGATAATATCATAGGAAGGAGGGGTTCCTACAAAAGCGACGCGGTCATTAACATTATTAACAAATTTTTCTAACTGTTTTCTCAGGTCTCCTGTTGAGATCCCTTGTCGTGCCCTTTCATGCATATATCCAGGGGCACCCCTATTCGTGAAGTTAATCCTGTCAAAAAGAGTTAATAAATCTTCAAGTTTTATGTTGCTTGGGACTTTGCTTGCATCTAGTTTGAGCCCTTTCGTTTGGATATGACGGGGATCGACTCCTTTCTGAATGAATCGCCCTAAGTAGAGTTCATTCGAAGATGAGTAGGCGGTTATTACGAATCGCCCTGTTGTTGCTATAAAGGTAAAGCCTAGGCCAAAGGCCCAGTATGCAACCTTAAAAGCTGCTAAATAGAAGTCAGTTATTCCAAAGGAATCACAAACAAGATGTATAAAAGAAGTAGCGGAATATTTAGTGGTGAGATAAGCGGCTTTAAATGTTGATGAAATAACAACCCCGGCAAACCGGATGACTTCTAAGGCAAAAGTATAAATCTTTTGATCGAGCTTAAGGTCATCTTTCTTTGCGGCCTTAGGTAAAAACCGTGAAAAGTTGACAGTATACTCAGGGCTGTTTATTAACGTAATGTTCATATAGACACCAATTAATCATTATTCAAAAAAGTTGGAATGATTATAAGATAGATGAATTAATAAAAAAAGATTAATTTTTTTTAAATTCTGAAACTATCCTGGTACTATTGAAAGCTCACCTTACGCCCGCCCGGTAGAGGATAAATGAATTCTTTTGATTATCAGCTCTCGTAACCCACTGAAAATCAAAATGAAAAAATCTCCTCTCATTCTTTGTGCGTAAGATGAGTTAAAAAATATCTTCACATAGAGCAGTACCGTTTATCAAAAATATTTTGCAAATTGGTATAAGTTATTATTTGGTTTTAAAAACAATATATTCAAAAGGCTCGTCATAAGGGTTTTCGGCACTACGAACCTCTTTCGCGTTGCAAGTGAAGGTGTCGCCTTTTTTGAGATGAAAGATTTGATCACTAATTGTCATGATCCCTTTTCCTCCAATGATATGAAAAACCTCTGTCCCTTCCTCATGGTGATAAGGAAATACCGTTGCTTCGGGGTCTATGGTCAGAAGTTGAACAATAGCTTCTCCAAATAAAAACTCTTCTTCTCCACGAAGAAGAACACATTTACTGTATCCGTTTTCGTCTTTCCATTCATTATCTTCTACAGGGAAAAATCTCATGATTTTGTATCCTCCTCATCCGGAAAGCCCACCACGTGTCGGTAACAAAGAATTAAATGATCGACCCCATTCATAGCTTTATGGGGTGTTGACTCGGGGGCAAGATTATAAAGAGCTGCGATTTTATTTTTTGAGACTCCTGTTTCCCATGGAAGAGGAGAACCTTGATCGAGGCATTTCACCCAATACATCGAGGCTAAGTCAAGCCAATGGTAGGGCCAGTTGAGTTTTTCTTGTATATCGACGTTGATAAGTTGATTGAAAAAAGGACGGTCAAAAGAAGGGTTTTGGCAAATAAAAACGGCTTCTCCACGCTTCACTTTTGTTTTCTTGAATGAAAGCTTGATGGCTTCAGAGACCTGTTCTACGTGTATGCCATCCTTTACATCGCTCCAAGAAAAGCCATTTACTTTTAAGCTTGAAGGGTCACTTTTTTTCCATTCTTCGAACCGTTGAAAAAGCACGGCCTGATATTCATCTAGGACTCTTCCTGTCTGAACATCTGCAATCTTATACGCAATTTCTAACACTTTATGCTTAAAAGCATTTAGTCCATTGGTCTCTGTATCGAGAAAAATTCCTAACACATATCCTCCCAAACTTCAGAAAAAACCTTATACATCTTTTGTATTTTTTTTGTATTGAGATATGTTAGCAAAAGGATAATTAACAGAATTGGCGCTGCCTTGAGGGGAAAGGTAAAAAATTTAAGCAAAATCCGACTCAGTTAGCGAAATTATGTCGTTAATGCCAAGAAGTATCCAAGCAAGAACCCCTAAAGGTTTCTTGCTAAAGGTATTATTCTTTATTCTAACAGTGAGGGTAAGCTGCACAAGGGTATCCTTAGCACAGCAAGGTAGAACTACCTTGTCTCGGTACTCGGCTTGCATCCACTTTAATTCTATTTACCTACGTTGCGAAACAAGTAGCAGTATAAATTTTGTAAAACAAAAGGACGAAGAATCAAAATGGAAAAAGATACAGTAGAAGTAAATCTTGCTCTTCAGGAAAAAGACCGGCGCAAGACCTGCGACTTTCTTCAAAACTTGCTTGCCAGTACCTATGGACTCTATTTAAAAACGCAAAACTATCACTGGAATGTTACGGGAGCGCAGTTTCCTTCTTTTCATATCTTCTTTCAAAGTCAGTACGAACAACTAGCCCAAGCAATCGATGAGATTGCAGAACGGATTCGGGCACTTGGCTTTTTCCCCAAGGGGTCTTTTAGTACTTTTTTAGCTTCTAGTCTGATTCAGGATGAGACAAGCCTTATTGGCCCCATGGCTATGGTCGAACAGCTACTTAAAGACCAAGAAATAATCATTGTTTTCTTGCGTCAAAACCTTCCTAGTATCGAAAAACTAAAAGATGGTGCTACGGGTGATTTTATCAATAAAAGGCTAGCCGAACATGAAAAGATAGCTTGGATGCTTAGAAGTATTCTTAGGAAGACAGGTACTACCCCGAAGTGCCACTAATTTCTCTGCAGAGGCAAATAGAATTTAGGAGTAAAACTTGTAGCTCAGAGGAAAAACAACAGTAAACGACGACACCATGGCAGTCTAGCTTATCTTCAAAAAAAACACAGGAAGGGGGTTGAAACAGTCTTTAGCCGGATTACTCACTTGATACCAAGAATCTATACATACCTTTACTGCTAAAGGCTTTTTGATCAAAGTTTTTCTGCTTATTGTCGCATTTAGCATGAATATTTGTGCATCTTAAACTTAGTCTGCTGCAAAAGCTTGTCAGCAGAAATCGGAAAGGGGGGCAAGCAGTGAAAACAAAGTCAGCTAAACAATAAATAAAAATCCTAGAGGTTAAAAGAAAATATTCAAAGCAAAGTTCTCTTTATCATCTACATAAATAGGCAATCTTTTATGGATCAAAGCTTAGACAGCTCACAAAAGCTGCCCTTCGCTTCGCTCCAGAAAAGATTGCCTATTTATGAAGCGCTAAAGAGGAAAATTAATAGCACTCTGGGGTACTAATCGAGATCAATAGAACGTTTTCGCCCTTTTGACTTCCAATGGTACCATCCCGGAATTCGATATAAGGAAAGGAGAGCAAGCATAATGAGGGTCGAACTGATAGCTAAAATATACATTTGATTGGCAATAGCAAGACCAATTGAGGCTGTGGCCCAAACAGAAGCCGCGGTTGTCAGCCCCCGAATTCGCCCTTTGTCGCGTAAGATTACACCGGCACCTAAGAAACCAATTCCGCTTACGATTTGAGCTGCAATCCGAGAAGGGTCAGCTGCACCTACGTCTGCTTGATGATTAGTGGGACCTATTATGTTTAGTGAAATGAAGCCGAAGAGGCAAGCCCCCAAGGCTACTGCTGCATGGGTCCGAATGCCGGCAAGTCCGACATGACGTTCTCGTTCTAAGCCTATTAAGGCTCCTAAAAATGCAGCTAATAAGATCTGGGCTGCAAGACGGAGCTCTGTATGCCAATCCATAATTCTTCTTTTAGCTATTCTTGGATGATTTGTAAATCAAATTTTTGAGTTTTTTTCCGTCAGAATTTTTGCTACAATAATTTCCTATGGTAGTTCCGCAAAGAAAATTTAGAGAAATTGTTTTTCAAATGGTCTATAGTCAAGATCTCAATGCAGGTGCTGATGCAAAGATCATTTCCTCTCTTTTGGATCAATTTATGGTCACGAAGAAAACGCTTCGTCATGCCCATGATAAGATGATACTTGTGATGGAGCAGATTGAATCTATTGATAACTTGATTTCAAATTTTTCTCGCGATTATGATTTCAAACGTATTTCTCGTGTGGAACGTAATATTCTTCGACTAGGAGTTTTCGAGCTCCTTTTCGATGAGCAAGTTCCCCCTAAAGTTGTTCTTTCAGAAGCGATTCGTCTGAGTCGTAAATTTGGGACTCCAGAGGGAGGAGCTTTTGTCAATGCGATTCTTGACGCGATCTACCATTCGAAGGAAAAGGAAACATGGACATCCAATCGCGTATTCAAAAAGGAAAACCCTTAGGCTCTTTTTCGACATTTGGAATTGGAGGTAAGGCCCGTCTTTTTATTGAAATTTCAACCATTGCCGATATGCAGGACATTATGCGTTTTGTGTATCAAGAAAATCTGCCGTTTTGGGTAGTCGGAAGAGGATCGAACTTGCTTTTTGATGATCGAGGGTTCGATGGTCTCATTATTCACAATAAAATCGACTTTTGTGAAGAAAAAAAAGAGTGTTTTTATGTCGGGTCCGGATATAACTTTTCATATCTTGGAGTGCAAACTGCGCGCAAAGGGTGGGGGGGGCTGGAATTTGCTTCGGGAATTCCGGGTACTGTCGGAGGTGCTATTTACATGAATGCCGGTGCCAATGGAAGTGAAACGGCTGATCGCCTTTTTTCTGTGAGCTATGTTGATTTATCAGGGGAATTGATTAAAAAGCCAAAAGATCAGCTTCGGTTTGCGTACCGATTTTCTTCTTTTCAGCAAATGAGTGCTATTATCGTTTCGGGAACCTTTAAGCTTGAGGAGGTGCCGGAAGCACGGAAAAAGCAAATCGAAATTGTCAAATACCGATCAGCTACTCAGCCCTATGGAGAAAAAAGTGCAGGCTGTGTCTTTCGCAATTTGAAAGCCGTGACTGCAGGAGCTTTGATTCAGCGGTGTGGACTCAAAGGAGAGTGTGTGGGCGATGCGCAGGTTTCAACCCTGCACGGAAACTTTATTATCAATAAAGGACAGGCGAAGGCACAAGATGTCTTAGAGCTAGTCGAAAAAATACGCGCTGTCGTTCGAGACAAAACCGGAGAAGAGCTAGAGATGGAAATTCAGCCTGTTCCGTATCAGATCGGTGAGGATTGTTGATGGTCTATCGCGCCGACCTACATTGTCATTCGATCTGCTCGGACGGCACTCTTACTCCCGTTGAACTTTTGCGTTTAGCTAAAGAAAAGGAGCTTGCTTCCATTGCCATTACCGATCACGATACTCTTGAGGCATATTCAGATCTAACTTTTGCAGAAGCAGACAAAATAGGGGTGCGCTTATTTGTAGGAGTCGAGTTTTCCACTCGCTTTCAGCATGTAAGTGTGCACATTTTAGGGTATGGAGTGAAGCGAACACAAGCGATCTTGGAATTTTGCGCCGAACACAAGCGCTTTCGTTATGAGCGTAACCTCACAATCCTAAAAAAGCTCGGACGCTTATCTCTCCCCATATCGGAAGAAGAACTCTATCGGGGAAAGGAAAATAGTGTTGTGGGGCGCCCCCATATTGCTCAAATCATGATAGAAAAAAACTACGTCCGAACCCTTCAGCAGGCTTTTGATCGGTATATTGGAGAAGGCAAGTGCTGCTTTGATCCCGGCAGATCCTTTACTATTCAAGAAACTCTTAATCAAATCCACGAAGCACAGGGAAAAGCCTTTATTGCACATCCTCACTTAGTACGTAATGGGCGTGTGATCAAAGCTCTTTATGAGATGGACTTTGATGGGATTGAATGCTACTACTCTCTTCTTCACAATACCCAAGAAAGAAAATGGCTACAAATTGCACGCGAGAAGAATTGGCTTGTGAGTGGGGGATCGGATTTTCACGGTGCTATTAAACCTCAAATTTCTCTTGGCTGTTCTTGGGTAGGAGAAGAGGCTGTAAAAAGGATTTTTGGCTTTTCATGATAGCATACAAAAAACTACTCAAGGAGCTTTATGCTTTAAATCGATCAAGAGAGGTAAAGTGGAACCTTAAAGGTCTTCTTAAACTTGCGCAAGCTCTCAACTTCCCGCAAAATAAATTTCCAAGTATTCATGTTGCCGGGACTAACGGCAAGGGTTCGGTTTGTTTTAAGATTGCCGAAACTTTACGCCTATCTGGCTACCGAGTGGGGCTTTTCTCCTCACCCCACCTTTTTGATTACCGAGAACGGATCAAGATTGATGGAATTTTGTTATCTCGAGAGGAGGTGAGAGAAGGGCTGGAAACCCTTTTTTCATTAGTGGAAAAACTCCGAGTCAGCCCCAAGTTTTTCGAACTCACAACGCTACTTGGGTTCATTACCTTTGCTCGGCATCAAGTAGATGTGGCTGTGATTGAAGCAGGTCTCGGAGGGCGCTTAGATGCGACTAATATAATCACACCCCTTATCTCTGTGATTACTTCGATAGATCTTGACCACTGTGCGATTTTGGGTTCGACCTTAGATGCGATTGCAGAAGAAAAAGCCGGGATTATTAAAGAGAAAGTCCCCCTTGTTTTAGGGCAGAGAGCCCACCGTTTGCCAATCATAAAGCAAGCAAAAAAACTTAGAGCGCCTCTTTATTTAGCTGAGGTTGCTAAAGATCCCGAAAAAGAGAACTATTTAATTGCCAAAAAGGCGATGGAGATATTAACTTTACACTTTTCCTTTTCGGAAAAAGATCTAGAGAAAGGTCTTAGTAGACGGCTGAGCTGCCGGTATGATGTGCAGGGAAACGTTATTTTTGATGTTGCTCATAATGGGATAGCTTTTCGCAAACTCTTTGAAAAAATCAAAAATGATTTTCCAGAGCGGCCTATTCACATCCTTTTTGGAATTGCGCACGATAAAAATTTAGAAGCTTGTTTATCAGAAATTCTTCCTCATGTGTCTCATATTCATCTTTTCTCCTTTAGTCATCCTCGCCTGATAACAGTTGAGCAAATATCAGCAGCACTTAGGAGAAGAGGGTATAATTCTTTTTCAGAAAGACTTGACCTTATCGATATAGAAGATAAAATTTTGCTTGTAGCCGGGTCCTTTTACATCATGGAAGAAGCTATAAGTCTTCTCCGATCCTTTCCACTTCATCAAACATCATGTGAATTTCGTCGACAGAAGGATAAAACCCTGTCTCTTCCTGTTGGGCGACTTCATTTGCCATCCCAATCAAAGCCTGAATGAAACGGATCATGTTTTCCTGATAAGATGTGAAGTTATCGGTTAAACCATATTGAATGGATTTAGCCTCTGTTGCTTTGCAGTGTTCTTCAAGTCGGGCACGTTGCTCAGATGTGAGTCGATTGAGCATCATAAAACCTTCCTTGAACTTATTTTGATAAAAGAAGTGGGCCATCTCGCAGAGGTCAAATGCAAGTTCCGTTCCATCCCAAGCCTTTAAATCAATTGAAGAGGTAA
The DNA here is from genome assembly GCA_003991215.1 of Morbakka virulenta. Taxonomy (NCBI): domain Eukaryota; kingdom Metazoa; phylum Cnidaria; class Cubozoa; order Carybdeida; family Carukiidae; genus Morbakka; species Morbakka virulenta. The sequence goes on from RDPX01000121.1 coordinate 365,562, forward strand.
GTAGGCGTGTTTTAGGAAGCATTTCTCTTTCCTCAAGTATACTACTAATATCAGGATGATTTAACATATCAGCTGTTTTTGAGGAAGGAAAGTTTTGCTTTGTTGATATCGTATACAAAATTTGCACAGCTAAGCCAATGAAGTGTCGGTTTTCTGAACTTAGTCCATGGTTGTACCAAAGCTGTTGAATCTGTTTTTGAATGTTTTGCACTTTTTCAGCAACATCTTCAGATGTATATGAAGCTTTGCGAAGTGCAAAAGATTGTTCAACAATTGAGTCGACTTCGTTATTAACAGTAAGAGTCGCAACGCGACCATATAAACTCACAAGTTGATCTTTTGCACTAGCAGGAATCTGAGACCGAAGTTGATCCAGCTCTTGTCCCAGTGTTATTAAGTCACTTTTTGGGATGACCTGATGAGATAATTTTGAACCTAAAGCATCGAGTTCATCCATATTTTTTGTTTGAACAAAAAGTTTAGATGCATCGAAAACCTTGTCTACCTGACTATCGATTCTTATTCTACTCATAAATTTTATTTCCTAAATTTAGGATTTCCCTTCAGTAAAATCTATTTTGCCGTCTCTTCTTATTCTACTACTATTTTATTATCTAAACAATCTAAATTAATTATTTAAATCAATGTATATTTTGGATTTCGGTATTTTTTTATATTAAAAAACTTGCCTTACGCACGACCATTGGAGGGAAAAATAGATTCTTTTGATTATCAGCGGCTTAGAAAATTCCTATCCTGCTTTCATGAATTAGGACTGCGCTTTTCGTAACCCACTGGAAATCAAGATAACAAAATTCTCCTCTCTACTGTTCGTGCGTAAGGTGAGTTAAAAAAATAATTTTTATAATTTTTGAATGAGAATCCAGGAAGGAGCTTTAGAGCGATTGATCCAACGATGCTGGCAGACTAAATAATTCTTAGAGTCAAGATTTTAAGCGACTTGCAGGATGGCGGATTCTTCCCGCTCGCCTTCTAGGTGGCCNTTCACTCTCTCGACTTAGGGACAATTCTTGGGCTCAAAGGTATCGCCATTCGAACGGGTCATCTTTGTGCCCAGCCGCTTCTTAAACGCTTTGGAGTCAATGCACTAGCGCGAATTTCTTTTGGTGTTTATACAACCCACGAAGATATCGATCTTTTTATTCATGCATTAAAAGAAGCTGCTGTTCTCTTAATTCCCGAAATGTCGTATTAATAACTCACCTTACGCACGCCCAGTGGAGGATAAATGGATTCTTATTGACTATCAGCGGCTTAAAAAATGCTCGTCCTATTCATGAATAGGACTGCGCTTTTCGTAAACCACTGGAAATCAAAATAACAAAATTCTCCTCTCTACTGTTCGTGCGTAAGGTGAGTTAAAAAAATAATTTTTATAATTTTTGAATGAGAATCCAGGAAGGAGCTTTAGAGCGATTGATCCAACGATGCTGGCAGACTAAATAATTCTTAGAGTCAAGATTTTCAGCGAATTGCAGGATGGCGGATTCTTCCCGCTCGCCTTCTAGGTGGCCGGGGTAACAAGTGATACTTAAGGCTCCTCCCGAGATAAGGAGCTTTAGGCCATTCTTAAGGCTCTGAAGAGTGGTTTCCGTTTTTGTGGTTAGGCATTTATTCCCTTTAGGGAGGTACCCTAAGTTATAAACAATCAATTTGACCAACGGGAGGGGGGAGGGAAATTCTGAGTGACAACGCTTAAGTAAAGTAATTTTTTTTAAATGACTTGAGGATAAATGCTTTTTTAAACGTGCTTTTGTTGCCGCAAGAGCCCGGTCTTGAATATCTAGGCAGATTAATTGCCCCCCATTTTCTACTTCGACCAGTTGAGCTAGAAGAAGAGAATCGTGTCCGTTGCCACAAGTCGCGTCAATCGCAACATCTCCTAGATTCAAAAACTTTTTCCAAAAGTCATGTGCTTGCTTGATGTGAGACATAAACTTATCCTTTATTCAATTTATTTTTGAAAAACTCAGTATTTATCTCAAGAAAGCGCAGTTCGCAACCGTTCCATATAGGATTAGGTTTATCATATTGTTGATTCTGCTTTTTACATGAATTATGATGGAAGCATGATTTTTGAAGTAGATGTATTAATTATTGGATCGGGAATTGCTGGTTCAGTTGCGGCTTTAGATCTCGCAAGAGCGGGGATGTCTGTCGTTCTTTTAACGGCGGCGTCAACTGCACATCATGCTAATTCCTTCCGCGCTCAAGGGGGAATTGCCTACCGGTCTCCCGAAGAAAAGTTAGGAGATTTTAAACAGGATATTCTGCGAGCCGGAGACGGGTTATGTTATGAAAAAGCGGTTGATCAACTAGTTGCATTAGGCCCCCAAGTAGTTGGGGACTTTCTTATTGATCAGCTCAATATTCCATTTACGCGCTGCAACAAAGGGAATTTAAAGCTTACGCGTGAGGCAGCTCACTCTTATCCTCGGATCCTCTATCATGAAGACCGAACCGGTGAGGCTGTTATGCAAGTCTTACTTGAAAAAATGCAAGGACACCCCAATATCACGCTTAAATCTAAACATAGCGCTATTGATCTAATCACTTTGTCTCACCATTCAAAAACAGCGGCTGATATTTATGCACCGCCGACTTGTGTAGGTGCGTATGTGCTTAATCAAGAGCAAGGATGTGTTGACACCTATCTTGCCAAAGAAACTCTACTTGCTACAGGAGGTGTTGGAGAAGTTTTTCTCCATACAACCAATTCAAAAGAAGCTCGAGGTGATGGCATTGCTATGGCTTATCGAGCAGGTGTTCGGATCATGAATATGGAATATATCCAATTCCACCCGACTTCCCTTTATCGAGTTGGAGAACCTCGTTTTTTACTTTCCGAAGCTCTAAGAGGAGAAGGAGGGCATCTTCTTAATCACAGTTTTGAGCCCTTTATGCTCAAGCTTCATCCTAATGGAGATTTGGCTCCTCGAGATATCGTTTCTCGGGGGATCTTTAATGAGATGGTAGCTTCTAATTATCCGCACCTTTGGTTGGATATCAGTGACAAAGATTCAGAAGGGCTCAAACACCGCTTCCCCTTGATTTATCGCACCTGCCTGACCAAAGGATTAGATTTTACTCAAGAGCCTCTCCCGATTGTTCCCGCCGCTCACTACTCCTGTGGGGGCATTGCGGTTGATCTTGATGGAAAAACTACGATGCAAGGATTACGCGCTATTGGTGAAGTTGCTTGTTCGGGTGTTCATGGTGCTAATCGCTTAGCTTCTACAGCTCTTTTAGAAGGACTGGTCTGGGCTAGAACATGCGCCGATTCGATTCTAAAATCTTGGAAGGAGAAAGTGGCAACCTATCCTAAGATTGAGCCTTGGAAAATGGGGTCTGAAATAGTTGATGAAGCCCTCATCCAGCAAGATTGGATGACGATCAAACAGACTATGTGGAATTATGTTGGGCTTGTCCGTAGTCCCAACCGCTTAAAAAGAGCTTTTACCATGCTAACGCAACTCAAGTGGGAAATCGACTCTTTTTATGAAAATGCGGCTCTCTCTTCCTCTCTTCTCGGTCTTCGCAATGGGTGTGAAGCTGCGCTTCTTATTGCACAAGGAGCCTTACGCAATCCCCACTCCCGCGGGTGTCACTTTCGAGAAAAGGGCTAAACTTGCATAAATTCGAGGAATCAGGTAAATTTTTGGTCTAAATAACTCACCTTACCTACGACCATTGGAGGATAAATGGAGTTTTTTTGATTATCAGCGGCTTAAAAAATGCTCGTCCTATTCATGAATAGGACTGCGCTTTTCGTAAACCACCGGAAATCAAAATAACACAATTCTTCTCTCAGCCTTCCTGCGTAAGGTGAGTAAATAAAAACTGGTAGTTCTAAATGTAGTGTGATGTATTTAAATGCAATGCACAGTTAAATCCTAGCTAAGCTGTACAACGACCCCATAGCTTATATCGCGTTATGGGTAAGGAGAACGGCAAAGAAACGGGACTTGTCTTTGTAAGAATACAACAATATCCGATATTTAAGGCTGCCAAAAAGAATAAAACCAAAGTCATGGGGTATTAGCTCAGTTGGTTAGAGCGCCACGTTGACATCGTGGAGGTCAGCTGTTCGAGTCAGCTATATCCCATTTTTTATTTGTTGGATTTAAACGAGCATCTCAGAATATGTAATCGTGGGGCAGCACAGCTTTTAGCCGCTGCTGTTTCATCTCTATGCCCTGGTGTTTATCGCCTTAAGGGAAGAGATGAACCTATAGGATTTTCTTATGACTTTATTTTTACTAAACCCTTTTCTGAAGATGCTTTCCCGATCCTTGAAGAAAAGATACGACAGTTGATTCAAGAAGCGATTCCGATCGAAACGCTCGAGATGGTTCCGAGAAATGCAGCAGAGCTTCTCCGCCACCGCAAGTGCTATTATCCCGCTCACTTTGCTCGGCAATCTCAAGGAACCCTAGTTAATGTTTTTCAAATGGGGGAGTTTGTCGATCTTTGTCCCGCTCCCTATCCGAAGTCGACTTCGGAAATTGGAGTGATTAAACTCTATGGTTTATCCAATCGCCCTCCTGTTAGCCACCGAGGGAGAAAGAAAACAGTCCTTCGCATTCATGGCTGCGCTTTTTCAAATAAAACCGATTTAAAACAGTTTTTGAAAGAAAAAGAGACTTGGCTTGGTTGCGATCACCGAGCTTTGGGAGAAAAACTTGGTTTATTTACTTTGCGGACGAAGAGAAGAGAGGACCTCCATGAAATTCAAACTTGTTTATGGCGCAGTTTAGGAGAAGAGGTCTTACATCAGCTAGCCTGCATTTGGAGAAATGCTTATAAAAAAAGAGAGTTTGAATTGATTATCGGCCCTGCCAAAGATTTTTTTCAGGAAGGAAATTTTCGTTTTGCTCAATTGAATCGGAATGTTTCCCATGGAGAAGTTGATTCCGACTTGGGCCTTTATGCCTCAAAAGATTCCTTTGATGATCGAGCCTTAATTTTTTGCATAAGAAATAAGCTTGTAAGTGAAATCATTTCTTCCTTGAAATTCCTAGAAAAAATCCCTAAAATATTTGGATTAAATGCTGAGCTTGTCTTTTCCTATAATAATGATGATTTCAAGCAAGTGTTTGAAGCGGCCTTTAAAGCTTGTGCTATGACTCCAAAAATCGATGGTTATGCGCGTAAGACTCGAGCATACTTCTCACTAATTGATTGTTTTGGTCGAAGATGGGAAGGGCCATTTCTTGAGCTTGAACACCAAAGAAATGGCTTTAGGATAATAGAGTCTGCTTTTGGCTCGTTACAACGCTTTATTGCTTTAATTTTAGAGTCAGGTAAAAAAGATCTGTCGCAAAAAAAACATATTTTGAGTAAATTAAAGGACTTTAACCTCGAATAGGAACGCGAACTTGAGAATTAACAAAGAAATACGCGCGCCAAAAGTTCGACTCATTGGAAAGGATGGTGGTCAAACCGGAGTCGTGAATATAGCGCAAGCTTTAGCCCAAGCAGAGCAAGATGGGCTGGATCTCGTTGAGATTTCTCCGAATGCTAATCCACCTGTTTGTAAGATCATTGACTATGGTAAGTACCGCTACCAGATGACAAAGAAAGAGCGCGAGCAAAAAAAAGCTCAGCATCAAGCAAAGTTAAAAGAGATTAAGTTCAAACCAAATATTGATGAGCATGACCTTCAAGTTAAAATTAAACATGCCCGTGAGTTTGTTGAGAAAGGGAATAAGGTGCGTATTACCTGCATGTTCCGCGGGCGTGAAATGGCTCATCCGGAGATTGGGCATAGGATTGCATCGAGATTTATTCAAGAGCTCTCCGATATCGCTCAAGTTGAAGCGCAGCCCAAGCAAATTGGTAGAAACTTGCATTTAGTCCTCGCACCACTTGGAAAGAAAAATCATAAAGGAGAAGAGCGTGCCAAAAGTCAAAACGAAAAAAGCGATCAAAAAGCGATTTAAGATCACTGGGTCTGGAAAGATTATGCGGACCAAACAAGGGCGTCGTCATATTTTGACAAAGAAGACATCAAAGCGTAAACGCCACCTGAAAAAACCGACACTGATGAGCGAATCTTATGCGAAACTATATAGGCGCTTAGCCCGAATCGGTTAACCATTTAAGGAGAGAGAAGAATTATGAGAGTTAAATGTGCTGTTGCTTCAAGGCGGAGAAGAAAAAGACTTTTAAAGCGAGCTAAAGGATTTAGCGGCGATCGCAAAAATCATATCCGTTTAACCAAAGATGCCGTTATGAAAGCGATGGGATTTAGTACGACACATCGCAAGAAGAAAAAAGGGGACTTTCGTCGCCTTTGGATCACTCGGATTGGAGTGGCTTCTAAAATCAACGGGCTTTCCTATAGCCGCTTGATCGATGGCCTATCTAAAGCCGGTTGCCTCCTTAACCGCAAGGTACTGTCTGACATGGCTATTCAAGATCCTCAAAGCTTTGCTCATGTCGCAGAAAGAGCAAGGCAGGCTATAGCCTAAAAGTCATTGGAGCCTTGCACGAGCGGCAAGGCCCCCCTTCTTTTCCATCTTTATATAAGGAAGACTGAAGTGCAACAGAAGATCCGGGACTTAAAAAAGGCCTTTGAACAAGAGGTTGCTACCGCCGCGCATTCCAAAGAACTTGAAACCCTCAAGATCAAATACTTAGGCCGCAAAAGCCCCATTCAAGCCCTTATGCAACATTTACGAGACTGTTCTCCTGAGGAGCGGCCTCAAATGGGAAAGCTAATCAATGATCTAAAAGAAGAAGTTATTGCTGAAATTGATTCTCGCCTTCAAACCCTATCTATTCAAGAACTTTCATTGCGCCTAGCTCAAGAAAAAATCGATGTCACTCTTCCAGGCAAACGTCGTTTTTTGGGGCGTAAACATCCCCTTTCTCAAATGCTTGATGAAGTCATCGACATTTTAATTGGAATGGGTTTTTCCGTTCAGTATTCTCCCGAAATTGAAACCGAATATTACAACTATGGGGGGCTTAACTATCCTCCCGATCATCCTGCACGCGATATGCAAGATACTTTCTATATCAATGCCAATACCCTTTTGCGTTCCCATACAACCAACATTCAACAGCACGTAATGGAAAATGCCACCCCACCCATCCGTGTGATTGCTCCGGGAAAGTGCTATCGTAATGAAACCATTACTGCTCGCTCTCATGTATTTTTTCACCAAGTCGATGCTCTTTATATTGATAAAGAGGTGACTTTTGCTGATTTAATCGCTGCAAAAGAAGAATTCTACACAAAAGTGTTTAAGCAAGAAATTGAAATGCGCGTTCGTCCTAGCTATTTTCCTTTTGTTGAGCCGGGAATGGAAATTGATATTAAGTGCACCACATGTAAAGGATCCGGTTGTCGGCTTTGTAAGGATACCGGTTGGCTTGAAGTCTGCGGGGCGGGAATGGTTCATCCTCATGTTTTAAAAGGAGGAGGCATTGATCCGGAAATTTACTCAGGCTATGCTTGGGGATTAGGAATTGAACGCCTATTCATGCTGCGTCATGGCGTGCATGATATTCGTCTTTTTACTGAAAACGACCTTCGCTTCTTATCACAATTTCGAGGGTAATACTTGCCAATAACCCTTTTGAAGGTTTATAATTTTTTCCTTACTTGGAAGAGTGGCAGAGTGGCCGAATGCGTCTGTCTTGAAAACAGAAGTCCTTACATGGGACCGGGGGTTCGAATCCCTCCTCTTCCGTTTGTTTAATTCATTTATTGTAACTCTATTTATGGTTTTTTTTATTTACACTCGTTTAAAAACCGATTTCGTCTATTCTATCCGCTTACATTAAAAAAGACCTAATGCCATTTATTAACTCACCTTACGCACTCCCGGTGGAGGATAAATGGATTCTTTTGATTATGGGACTGTTGCGAACTGCGTTTTTCATAAATCACTCACCTTACGCAAAAGAAGTCATTTGCTGTAAATTTCTCAGTTCCTCAAATGCCATTTGATTTGCTCTAACGATTAGTTTGTATTTCAATGAAAAATGATTTAACCTTGTTTTCACTCTCAATATTTCCAATTTACAATAGGCTACAATAGATGCAAATATGTGAGTCTTCTGTGTTTTTACAACTTTTGTGGGAGATTTCTCTAGACTTGCATTTTGTTTGATTGATTTGTGATACTCTTCTATTCTCCATCGTTTTTGATAGATCTCATAGACTTTTTCAGCATCAATTTCTAAGTCATTAGTAACAAGATATAATTCCCCTGTAGACCCATCTTCGTTTTTGAAGACCTTCTTCATTAGGCTCACAGGAAAAGAAAGGTCTTTTAACCAGACCTTTCTTTTTTCACCATCTTTGAGCTCTAGTGTCTTTAAATTTCGATACTTTCTTTTTCTCTTATCTTCTTCCGAAAAGGCCAATAAACGATTCGATTTAATTCCAAAAATAAACTTCTTATTCATTTCATATTCTATAAACTCCATGTTCTTCTTTGCTCCAAACCAATTATCTGCAAGGATATACTCAAAACATATTTTATTTTTTTGGGCTTGTTTTATCTGAGATCGAAACATCTCATTTTTTGTTGTCGATGATCTTCTCATTTCTTTTTTTGTCTTTACGTCACAGAAAATAAGTTCTTTATGAATAGTCTCTATTGAAACCGGAAAAGCTATATCATCGTAACGTACTAAACATGATAGAAGATTAACTCCTTTGATACATCTTCCTTTAGCATGAGAAAAATGCCAACAAATGATTTCATTCTCATCTGTGTAAGGTTTTTCTTCTATCGTATCGTCTATGATCAGGACTCCATTTTTTTCTTTTTCAAACTTTCGCACCTGAGGTTT
>RDPX01000121.1:399771-415892 GCA_003991215.1 Morbakka virulenta
AGTCATTTGCTGTAAATTTCTCAGTTCCTCAAATGCCATTTGATTTGCTCTAACGATTAGTTTGTATTTCAATGAAAAATGATTTAACCTTGTTTTCACTCTCAATATTTCCAATTTACAATAGGCTACAATAGATGCAAATATGTGAGTCTTCTGTGTTTTTACAACTTTTGTGGGAGATTTCTCTAGACTTGCATTTTGTTTGATTGATTTGTGATACTCTTCTATTCTCCATCGTTTTTGATAGATCTCATAGACTTTTTCAGCATCAATTTCTAAGTCATTAGTAACAAGATATAATTCCCCTGTAGACCCATCTTCGTTTTTGAAGACCTTCTTCATTAGGCTCACAGGAAAAGAAAGGTCTTTTAACCAGACCTTTCTTTTTTCACCATCTTTGAGCTCTAGTGTCTTTAAATTTCGATACTTTCTTTTTCTCTTATCTTCTTCCGAAAAGGCCAATAAACGATTCGATTTAATTCCAAAAATAAACTTCTTATTCATTTCATATTCTATAAACTCCATGTTCTTCTTTGCTCCAAACCAATTATCTGCAAGGATATACTCAAAACATATTTTATTTTTTTGGGCTTGTTTTATCTGAGATCGAAACATCTCATTTTTTGTTGTCGATGATCTTCTCATTTCTTTTTTTGTCTTTACGTCACAGAAAATAAGTTCTTTATGAATAGTCTCTATTGAAACCGGAAAAGCTATATCATCGTAACGTACTAAACATGATAGAAGATTAACTCCTTTGATACATCTTCCTTTAGCATGAGAAAAATGCCAACAAATGATTTCATTCTCATCTGTGTAAGGTTTTTCTTCTATCGTATCGTCTATGATCAGGACTCCATTTTTTTCTTTTTCAAACTTTCGCACCTGAGGTTTTATGTATTTCCATAAGTCTTTTGATCCAAGATCGCTCTCTCTTAAAAATCTGCTAATTTTATCATGACTCACTTCTCCTTCTAATAACGCTTCAAGTCCTGTAGCAGTTGCGTATTTGTTTTGGCTGATGAGGTAATCTGTATAAATATCCAGCAATTGTTCTTGAGCCATTTTTTTCTCCTTAATCAGGAAAAAAATAGTGCTTTCAAAAAAATCTTTCAACTCAATTTTGCGTAAGGTGAGTTTATTATATGCTTACAGCGGATATAGGCTATCTTTCATGGCCCAAACTTTCGACAAAGTTAAGCAATACTCCATGGCGGATCACCGCTTCTAGCATCGATGCATCTTTGTACATCAGCATCCCTTCTGTGGCCATTGTTCCAAGTCTTCTTTGCACATACTGTTCAACCTGATCGAGAAGAGGGGGAGCAGCTCCCCGTACGATTGCACCTCCTGCTTTGCGAATGCGGTCTCCTAGATTAGCTTCTCTTTCACGAATGCCAGATCTAATCGCATCAAAATGTATGCGTTTAGCCTCAAGAGTTTGTTCAATGAGAGTGAGGTGTCTTTCGATTTCGTCTAATTCGGATAGATCTTCGGTGGCAACAAGTCCTAGAGTATGATGGGCGATAAGGTTTAAGTCGGGCAATAAAGCTTGGCCTGTGATTTCATAGAGCGTTCGGATATGGGCATCTGATGATGCCCGATCTTTTTCCTTTGCTTTCATTCCATTGAGTTTTTGTTCGAGCTCATGCATGAAGGAAGAAAATTCTCTATGTAATTCGCGCACAAGTTCCGGTCTGGTTTTATCTGGTGCGCTTCGAATGGCAGCTATTTTCTTTCTTATTCGAGAAGGTAGATTTTGCTCGGTGGCTTCTAGCGCGGTACCGGGAGGAAAAAAGTTGCCTTCTATCCAATTAATATACTCGAAAATCGCTTCCTCTGAAGTCATAAGATGTTGTTTTTCAGACTTTTGTACCACTTGATGGACGCTTTTTTTAATGATGCGGTTGAGTGTAATACCGATTTCATGTTCTGTATCTGCATATTTTTTTCTTAAAGTGTCATCAATCATTGTGTCTGTAACTTCGTCTGCTGACAGATTAGCACGTTTCGCAAATTCAAGGCGAAGGTCGGTATCGGTGAGGTTTTCGAAATGCTTCCCGATTCCTTGAGCGATTTCGATTTTTTCTTGATCGGAAAAAACTTCTTGAATGCGGTTGTAAGGGCGAAGGCTGCTATTAGTCTTTTGTAAGGTTTTATGGAGTAGAAAGTTCACATTATTTTCGGTTAAGATCGTTTGATAGACAAAAATCAGAAGTTGAACCGTTGCTTCTTTTAGGTTTTCATCAGCCATTTCTTGAATACCACGTCTTGCCGCATCTAAGAAGTTACTGCCTCTTTCATCAGTTCTTGCCATTTCTTCCGAGGTCCGATTTTGGCGCATTTCGATGACGGTAAAGAGGTTGTCTACAAGTTCTCTAAATAACGCTTTCCCATGGAGACTTTCTTCAGCAGAAGAAGCATTCCCTTCTTGCTCTAGCAGTTTCTCAACCTCACGTAATTGCTGAAGAATCACCTCATCAATCATATTGGTATAACGTGATTGTTTATAAATGGAGTTAGTGACAGTTTTTAAAACCTTATTGACAATATCAAGATGTGACAGGAGACGTTTAGCCCCCCACTGGAAAAAAAAGGTTTTAGCGCCTTCACGAATTTTATAAAAAAGAAAAAGGAGGTCGATTCCGAGCTGAGGAAAAAATGCCATTGCGGCTTTTACCCATTCTGCTCCTTTTGATGATGAGTTAATTGGGAATTCTTGCAATTTTTTTTGCCAGCTAGAGAGTGTAGGATGACTGCTTCTTACTTGAAGAAACTCGTTGATGGCAAGCTCTGTTGTTTTCTTGACTAATTCATCATGGGTGTAGCCATGGTTAAGGTCTGAGGCTTTAAGTGCGTCCGAAATCGCGTCTTCTCTACTTTTAGCTCCTAATTCTCTTCCTTCTGTATCGGCTCCAAAACGGGCCATCGCTTTTTTATGGGCAATCATCGTGTCGTTCACACGTTTAACGAGCTGAAGATGGGTCGTTCCCAGTGGTTGATCAGTAGGGCTATGCATTGTTTTCGTTAGATATTCTACTAGGGCTTTTGTAAAATGCTTCGTGAAAAATCCAACGGCCGAGAAAATAAATGGAATCAAAATCTTAGCAAAAGCGCGTGTGAAAAATCCAATATCCGAGCGTGAATCTAGAGATTGATGAAGCATCGTTTTGAATGCTTCGCTGCGCTTTTCTTCAGGCAGATCATCTATTTTCTTCATGATATTATCATAAATAGCCGCATTACTAACGGCAGTGTCGGGAGCCCCTTCTTTATCACGGGCGGGATTAGGTTGGCAGACGGCATTATAAATCACGTTGAATGTTGTCCACATCTTAAGATTCTCAACGAGCTTTTCGCGCTCATGTTCAATAGCTTTATTCCAATTGGGAACTAGCTCCTCTTGGTTATATGCTTTCCCGAGCTTCTGCACGGTGTCCGAAACTTCTGCGACTTGCTCATGACTCTCAGCAATTTTACCGAATTCGGTACTTAAGGGTTCTGATTCAAGTTCTCGCTGTAATCCTTGGAGAGCTTGCACAAACTCACCTCTATTGAGTCTTTGCACAAAGCCGTCAAGGGTGTCTCGAAGGTAGGCCTTAGGTTCAGGTTCAAGGTGATTTTCACCCCATTCGAAGACAAAGGAAAGCCAACTTGTAATATTGACAGTCAGAGCTTTCATTACTTCGGGGGCAAGGTGAGTTTCCGGATGCGTTTTGAAGAAATGTAAACCTAATGAAACAGCTTCTGATAGATCAGCAAGAGATTTGATTTGTCTCCTGCTTAGGGTATCGGCAAGCTGTGAAAGTTGATCGTAACGATCAAATTGAGCTGCTGCTTTTCTAAGAACCTTTTCCTTTTTTCTATATTCCATATCGATAGCAATTGCGCCTTCTAATTGAGTTTTACATTGCAATTCTTGGATAAACCGATACCCTCTCTCTGCTTGCTCGTTTGGGTTTTCCACTTGCATTCTCGCCGGAATGAGTTTCTCTTCTACGGCAAAATGGTAAATCATCTGAAAGTAAATAGGATGATCGATTTCTTTCTCCTTGATAAAGGCTGTAACTGTTTCTGTGATCTTAGAAAGAGAATTTTGGAGTGGGCATCCTCCAATAGCTTTTAAGACAAATTGCTCGATTCCGCGGAAGAAGGGGCTTTTTTGATCGAGTTTGTGAAGGGCAACACCAAGTTGATGTCCTTGGCTAGCCGGTAAAAAGTCTTTGGGGCGTGTTTCAAAAGTGGCGATAAGGCGTTCAAGGTCAAGAAGGGGATGAAGAATTGCTCTTTGGTCAGAAGCGGGGTTTTTTCCAATTACAGTTTCTACAACATCTGATAAGCCTGTTTGTTCTGCTACTGTACCAAGAGTTTGGCGTAAGCCGGTTTGCTCAACTACTTGATTGACAATCGTAGGAACGGCAGATTTCACGATAGGAGCAGCGTAAGACATCGCCTTTGAAGCTGTCCACTGCATCCAGGTTTGCTGTTTACGTAGTTCATTTTCGACTAGTTTTTGAGCTTTGGTTCCAGTATTTTGGAGCTCTTCTTTATCAATATGAGGGTAGTCATCAAGGATTCTTTCAAGAGAGTAGAGATCGGCCAGATAAGTCTTCCAACTAAAGAACATTCCCGTCCAGCCATAATCTTTAAAGTGTTTTTTAAGATCAGATGGTTTCAAAATATCTCTTAACACTTCGCGTGTAAGGTAAGCAGCACGGTCGGTATTGTCGGCATTGCCGGCATTTAGTCCTTGCATCAGCAGATGAATCGCATCGGCAAGCTGATGAATCAAGGGTTGATCGCGTCGACGTTCTGTTTGAAGCGTATCTAAAAGTTCTTTTCCATAAGTGGCGGCTGTCGTTAAAAATTCACGACCTGCTCCATGGAGGGTATCTGATAATTCAAGTCTAGCGGTCATAAAGCAAAGCTCTTTTTATTATAATTACGATAATAATTATAACAAAATATAGAATAAATTTATAATATAAACTATTTATTATTATAAATTTATATAAAATTTAATTTTTAATATAATGTTTTCATCAAATTAAAATTTTTCTTTTTCTAATTCTGCAAATTATTTTTGATAGAGGGAGTGTTGAAAGCCGCGCTTTTTCGAGATAAATACTTACTCACCTTACGCAAAAGAAGTCATTTGCTGTAAATTTCTCAGTTCCTCAAATGCCATTTGATTTGCTCTAACGATTAGTTTGTATTTCAATGAAAAATGATTTAACCTTGTTTTCACTCTCAATATTTCCAATTTACAATAGGCTACAATAGATGCAAATATGTGAGTCTTCTGTGTTTTTACAACTTTTGTGGGAGATTTCTCTAGACTTGCATTTTGTTTGATTGATTTGTGATACTCTTCTATTCTCCATCGTTTTTGATAGATCTCATAGACTTTTTCAGCATCAATTTCTAAGTCATTAGTAACAAGATATAATTCCCCTGTAGACCCATCTTCGTTTTTGAAGACCTTCTTCATTAGGCTCACAGGAAAAGAAAGGTCTTTTAACCAGACCTTTCTTTTTTCACCATCTTTGAGCTCTAGTGTCTTTAAATTTCGATACTTTCTTTTTCTCTTATCTTCTTCCGAAAAGGCCAATAAACGATTCGATTTAATTCCAAAAATAAACTTCTTATTCATTTCATATTCTATAAACTCCATGTTCTTCTTTGCTCCAAACCAATTATCTGCAAGGATATACTCAAAACATATTTTATTTTTTTGGGCTTGTTTTATCTGAGATCGAAACATCTCATTTTTTGTTGTCGATGATCTTCTCATTTCTTTTTTTGTCTTTACGTCACAGAAAATAAGTTCTTTATGAATAGTCTCTATTGAAACCGGAAAAGCTATATCATCGTAACGTACTAAACATGATAGAAGATTAACTCCTTTGATACATCTTCCTTTAGCATGAGAAAAATGCCAACAAATGATTTCATTCTCATCTGTGTAAGGTTTTTCTTCTATCGTATCGTCTATGATCAGGACTCCATTTTTTTCTTTTTCAAACTTTCGCACCTGAGGTTTTATGTATTTCCATAAGTCTTTTGATCCAAGATCGCTCTCTCTTAAAAATCTGCTAATTTTATCATGACTCACTTCTCCTTCTAATAACGCTTCAAGTCCTGTAGCAGTTGCGTATTTGTTTTGGCTGATGAGGTAATCTGTATAAATATCCAGCAATTGTTCTTGAGCCATTTTTTTCTCCTTAATCAGGAAAAAAATAGTGCTTTCAAAAAAATCTTTCAACTCAATTTTGCGTAAGGTGAGATACTTAGTTTTTTCGAAATTTGATCCGTAGCTAACTTGGCATACTCTGCTTCGTAGGTGAATTAGCTACGAATCAAATTTGGGTAAAAGAAAGGGTTTAGATCGTAAAACGGTGGTGTTTTGGGGTATTAGGACTTCCAGACCATAAGATGAAAGAAGAGGGGAGCTGTAAAGATGAGGCTATCGATCCGATCGAGGAGACCCCCATGTCCGGGCAGGAGGGAACCAAAATCCTTGATTTTGATGTCTCTTTTAAGGGCAGACATTGTGACATCGCCTAGGAATCCTCCGATACTGATTAGAGCACCTGCAATGATGGCCCATGGGGTCGTGAGAGGGGTCAGGAAGGGAGCTATAATTATCGCGAAAGCGATAGAGGTCGTTATGCCGCCAAGGAGTCCTTCAAGGGTTTTTTTAGGACTAATTTTAGGGACGATTTTGTGTCTTCCCAAGATCTTCCCCCACATGTACTGACCGGCATCGTTGATCTCGGTCAGGAAAAGTAGAAAGAGCATGAGTCCGAGAGGGCCTGCTTTAAAATGCATATATGCGGAAAAAACGGCGAGGTAAGCTGTATGACTCAGTGCATATCCGGCCATCATTACCCCCCAAAAGTGAGATCCGAGTGACTGAAGGAATCCCTCGGTTGTCCCTGCGATAATCATCCGGATAGGGAAGAGGAGGTATACATAAACGGGAACAAAGATAAGAAATAGACTGTAGTATTCGGTGAAAACAAAGGTATATTGTATCGGTATCGAAAGGTATAGCCACAAGCGGACTCTTTTATGATCTTTTCTTTTGGGAATGACGTGAAAATATTCATGGAGGGCGAGAAGGCTAATCCCCATCCAAAGGAGGATGAGACACCATTGCCTGGTTAAAAAAATAATTGCAAAGATTCCTATGATATACCACCAGGCAGTGAGGCGCTTTTTTAAATCTCCAAATTTACTTTGAGAGTCTTTTTTTGCTTTCACCCAAACAAAGATTTGAAACAGGGTTAAAAGAACAAGAATTCCTCCGAAAGCCCAAATAATGGGAAAAGTTAAGAGGGGGAACCACTGGAGAATTGTCTCTTTTGGCATAACAAATTGATAATATTTATGATTATCTGAAATAATAAAGCCCGATTTTTTCAGAAGCTTGGGTAATAAACAAGGATTATTATGGATGTTGGACTGTATCAACTTAAGTACCCCTTTAGAAAATTTCTTGCCTTTTTACTCCCTCTTTTCAAAGACGTTAATCCTAGCAATATCAGTTGGTCTCTTGTGCCGATCGGGTTGGTAACGGCGCTGACTTACTTTTTTGCACCTCGGATCCCCGTTCTTTACCTGATTGGAGCTATTCTCATCTTTGCTAGGATGGTTATAGGGACTCTCGATGGACTCATTGCTGTCAAATTTAATAAGAGTTCCTCGAATGGAGAAATGATTAATCGAATCGCTCCCGAGATCTGCGACATTCTATTAATGGCGGGCCTTGTCTTATCGAGCCCGGGGTATTTTGGCTTAGGAATCGTTGTCTTCGGCATGTGTTGGGCCGTTACTTTCTTTGGACTCATTGGAATTGTAGGCGGAAAAAAGATTCAAAGTGTCGGTCCTTGCGGCCAAACCGATCGGATTGCGGCCCTCAGTTTTTTTTCGATCCTCCAATTTATAAGCAAAACTAACCTTTGGGGATATGATTTTACCTTGCTCTTTTTCTTTTGGGTGATTGCGGGAAGCTTGATTACAATAGTGCTAAGAGTCAATCGAAATTTTAAACAAGTATGAATTTTGAGCTCATTCGGAAGCAATACCCAATTTTAGAAAAGGGTGTATTTCTTAATCATGCTGCTACGACTCCTGTTTCATACGCAACAATTGAGCGAATGAAAGGACTCTGCAGTGAAATGCGGGAGCCGCTCGGGAAACACTTCTACCCCTGGCTGGGTATCATGGAAGAAACTCGGCGCTTACTTGCTGAGCTGATTCAGTGCCACCCGGATGAAATTGCTTTAACTCAAAATACTTCAACTTCCCTTAGTATCATTGCGGGATGTCTGGATTTTAAAGCCGGAGATCGAGTTCTCGTTCCCCGTGATGAATTTCCTTCAAACCGTTATGTGTGGCAAAACCTTCGGCATCGAGGTGTAGAATGCACATTCTTTGACATCCCGAATGACCGTTCCTTAGTCGAAACTTTAGAAAAGCAAAGTCTTTCAAAGGTTCGCCTTATTTCTGTCAGTTTAGTCAGTTATTTGACCGGAAAGAAACATGACATCAAAGCTTTTGGAGAATTTTGCCAAGATCGAAACATCATCAGCTGTGTCGATGGTATTCAAGGAGTGGGAACCTTTCCGATCAACCTGCAAGAAGCAAAGGTGAATTTTTTTGCTGGTGCCGCTCAAAAGTGGCTTCTGGGACCTATTGGGTGCGGTTATCTCTATATACGAAAAGAACTGATTAGGAAAGTCAATGTCCCTCTAGTGGGTTGGACAAGTGTCCTTTATCCCGAAGATTTTGAGAATATGGAGCTCAATTTTGCAAGCGGGGCTTCCCGGTTTGAGCCCGGTCTCCCCAACATCGCTTCAATTGGCGGATTTAACACCTCTCTTCGCGAATTAAAAAAGATCGGGTGGGATGCCATCTATCAAAGGATTGCGTCTAATACCCGCTACCTAGCTAAATATCTCGAGCCTATGATCACCGACCTAAGCGAGTTGGGAGCCATTATCACTCTTGCCCTCCCTGATGAGGTGAACCCTAAAAAGCTTTTTGCTGAGCTTGCTAAGAAAGGGATCGCTATAACGGCTCGAAAAAATTACATCCGCGTTTCTCCCCACTTCTACAATACCCATGAAGAATTAGACCGTTTCATCAAAGTTATGGAGAGCCTAACAAAGAAGCGGCATCTATTCTTTCCTGAAATCAAGCCTGAGACTTTAGCTGAAAAAAAATGGATCCTTCTCACCGGCGCAACAGGGGTATTAGGAAAGGAAATTGCCTTATACCTCATAGAAAGGGGGTTTCACGTCACCGGGATTGGGAGAAACGCTGCCACTTTGAAAGAATTAGAGAGTAAGGCTTTCGAAGCAGTCTCTCTAAACTTAACGGATATGAATGCTCTCAAAGAATTCATCGACACCTCTGAGAAAAAATATGTGGGGCTCGTAAATTGCGCGGGGATTACTGAAACTGAACCTACTGTATCTTTAGATCCTGAAAAGCTTTTGGAAATGTTTCAAGTCAATAGTGTTGCGCTTATCTTTTTTATGCAACAGTTTGTCTTAAAACTTGCGGCTGACGAAGCCTTAGGAATTCTCAACGTTGTTTCTCCTTCAGGCCGGTGTGGCTACCCTCTCATGGGAGGATATGGGGCCTCCCATGCAGCTCTTTGGACTGTGAGTGAAAGTTTTAGCCGGGAGCTTTGCAAAGACTCTCTTCATATTACCACTTATGTCTGTTCACCCATACATTCGAAAACGCAAAAACGGATAGGAAGAACCGCCCTTCGCTATTTTGCGGTGACTAGCTCCTATGATTATCGACATGCCGAAGAAGTTGCGCGAGAAGCCGTAGACTCTTTTTTTGCGAAGAAAGAGAGGGTTATTAGCCTCAAAAACCGATTCCGACTTATCGTCAATGCCATTTCTCCTCGTTTTATCACACGGAAAATCGCAAAAGTATGGCGCTCTGAGGAGGTGTAATCTAATGAGATCCTTATCCGGCTATTTTGAAGAATTCTCTACTAAATATGATTCACAAGTTGCCATTACTTACTCACCTTACGCAAAAGAAGTCATTTGCTGTAAATTTCTCACTCACCTTACGCAAAAGAAGTCATTTGCTGTAAATTTCTCAGTTCCTCAAATGCCATTTGATTTGCTCTAACGATTAGTTTGTATTTCAATGAAAAATGATTTAACCTTGTTTTCACTCTCAATATTTCCAATTTACAATAGGCTACAATAGATGCAAATATGTGAGTCTTCTGTGTTTTTACAACTTTTGTGGGAGATTTCTCTAGACTTGCATTTTGTTTGATTGATTTGTGATACTCTTCTATTCTCCATCGTTTTTGATAGATCTCATAGACTTTTTCAGCATCAATTTCTAAGTCATTAGTAACAAGATATAATTCCCCTGTAGACCCATCTTCGTTTTTGAAGACCTTCTTCATTAGGCTCACAGGAAAAGAAAGGTCTTTTAACCAGACCTTTCTTTTTTCACCATCTTTGAGCTCTAGTGTCTTTAAATTTCGATACTTTCTTTTTCTCTTATCTTCTTCCGAAAAGGCCAATAAACGATTCGATTTAATTCCAAAAATAAACTTCTTATTCATTTCATATTCTATAAACTCCATGTTCTTCTTTGCTCCAAACCAATTATCTGCAAGGATATACTCAAAACATATTTTATTTTTTTGGGCTTGTTTTATCTGAGATCGAAACATCTCATTTTTTGTTGTCGATGATCTTCTCATTTCTTTTTTTGTCTTTACGTCACAGAAAATAAGTTCTTTATGAATAGTCTCTATTGAAACCGGAAAAGCTATATCATCGTAACGTACTAAACATGATAGAAGATTAACTCCTTTGATACATCTTCCTTTAGCATGAGAAAAATGCCAACAAATGATTTCATTCTCATCTGTGTAAGGTTTTTCTTCTATCGTATCGTCTATGATCAGGACTCCATTTTTTTCTTTTTCAAACTTTCGCACCTGAGGTTTTATGTATTTCCATAAGTCTTTTGATCCAAGATCGCTCTCTCTTAAAAATCTGCTAATTTTATCATGACTCACTTCTCCTTCTAATAACGCTTCAAGTCCTGTAGCAGTTGCGTATTTGTTTTGGCTGATGAGGTAATCTGTATAAATATCCAGCAATTGTTCTTGAGCCATTTTTTTCTCCTTAATCAGGAAAAAAATAGTGCTTTCAAAAAAATCTTTCAACTCAATTTTGCGTAAGGTGAGTTACTTATTACTACCGTTTTCGCGTCGCAACGTATACCTACCGTGATCTCTATCGACTTGGTTTGAAGTGCGCCTCTTATTTTATTGCCAGAGGAGTAAAAAGGGGAGATCGGATTCTTGTTTATGGAGAAAATTCCCCGGAATGGGTTGTAATTCTTTGTTGCGCTGCCCTTAGCGGTATCACTCTTGTTCCGGTTGACAGCAAGTCTCCTCCTGAGTTTGCAGAAAAGGTGCGCAAGAAAACGGATGCAAAGTGGGTCGTTTCCGACACTCCGGTTCCATCGCCGGAAGAGGTTAATCACTTGGTATTAGATGACCTTTTTGTAGAAATCAAAGATGCCGACTCAGCCCTTTTGAAAGAAAAAAACTGGCTGCTTACAGGAGACGATATTTTTGAAATCCTCTACACCTCCGGAACGACAGCGGATCCAAAAGGAGCTGTTATCCGCCATCGGAATTTAGTTACAAGCATCACTTCGTTAAGAAAGCGCCTTGTCTGTGATGAGCGGTGCTGTTTCTTATCGATGCTCCCTCTAAGCCACGTCCTAGAGCAAAATGCCGGGTGTTTGTCTGTCCTCCGCTTTGGAGCTCGCTTGATTTACACGAAACAAGTCCGCTTCTCTCGCATTGTGGAAATCCTTATTCAGGAGAAAGTGACACACGTCATCGCAGTTCCGGCAATTCTCAAGGGTTTTAGGAATAAAATTCTTGAAGAGCTTAAAGGGAAACAAGCCTTTATAGAAAAGATCTCCTCCTTCCCCCCCCCCCTCCTAAGGCGTCTTTTCAGTCTTCCTATCCGAAGACATATTGGATGTCACCTAAAAGCCTTTATTTGCGGGGGTGCTCCTATCGATTCGTGTACTGAGTCTTTTTGGAAAGACTTAGGAATTTACGTCGTTCAGGGATACGGGCTTACCGAAAGTTGTGCCATGACCGCAGTGAATACATTTAAAAGGCAAGTAAAAGGATCTGTCGGAAAACCGATTCCGGGACAAGAAGTTAAGCTAGGCAAGCAAGATGAAATTCTCCTGCGTGGGGAAAATATTATCTCCGAATACTATAAAGATGCTGAACTAACGGAGAACTCCTTTCAAGAGGGATGGTATCGAACAGGCGACGTAGGGCGGTTTGATCAAGATGGAAATCTGTATATAATTGGAAGACTTAAAGAGATGATCCTCTCTTCCAACGGGCTCAATGTCTTTCCTTCAGACATCGAAAAAATCCTCAACGACTCTCCCGCTATTAAAGAAAGTGGAGTCTTTGAAGATCCAACAAGGGAAGGGGCTCTCATCGGAGGAGTGATCTTGAATCCGAATTACCCTGATTTCGATTTCGAAAAGTTCCTGCAAAAAACAAATTTGCAGCTCGCCCCTCACCAGCAACTCAATAAACTGGTTCCTTGGAATGTTCAAACGCTCCCTAAAACTCCATCTCTAAAAATCAAACGGAGAGAGCTCTCAAAAATCTATCAAGAGTTTGAAAGTAAAACATTTTCAAAGCCTGCTGAAGATCCACTGTTAGAGATTATCGCACAGGTTGCCCATACTGATGTCGATACTCTCACCCCTCGGACCCGGTTAAAAAAAGACTTAGCCCTCGACTCTCTAAACCTTGTCGATCTTGTCATTCGCCTTGAGTCCCACTTCCAAACTGAAGTCGATGAAGGAAAGCTGATCGGAGAATGTACGATCGAGCACCTCCGAAATATGATTGCGAAAACAGGGGATCGCCCGCCGACTCTATCCCGGTTCTATTTTTCCCCTATAGGAAGATGCCTTGGCCGCTCTATCCGTTCGTTAATAGAATACGGGCTTGCTCGACGATGGGTCTTCTTTAAACAAGTTGGTTCTTTTCCTCAAATAGATCTTTCACTTCCTACGATTTTCATTGCCAATCACTCAAGCCATCTTGATACATTTTCTGTACTTGCAACCTTGCCCCATCAGATAAAAAAGAAGCTTCTTGTCGCAGCGGCCTACGATTATTTCTTTGGAAAAGACAAAAAGGGAAATTTTTAATGAACCCTCTTACTATCCCAATGTTTCCCTTACATCGAGAGAAGTATTTTAGCGAAAACTTAAAAAATATTGGCCTTTTCCTCAGAAAAGGACATCCCCTCCTCATTTTTCCGGAAGGAACCCGAAGTCGAACCGGGAAACTAGCTCCTTTTAAACCTGGAATTGGGATGATTGCAAAAGAAATGGGAGCTCAAGTTGTTCCTCTTTTCATCAAGGGAGCCCATGATCTTTGGCCCCCTTCTTCTCCTTATCCAAAGCGGGGAACGGTTATCGTTCGTTATGATGCGCCACTCTCTTTTATCAAGTCTGATACCTCTCAATCGATCACTAAAACTCTTGAGAAGAAATTATCCCATTTATCAAAAATAACTTTTATACCAATTTCAAGAAATAAAGCCACAAATTCCTCTTGATCTTTTTTCGGAAAACTGGACTTTCGATCTTGCTAACCACCATGTGGTTAGCTACGCTCTCCAAGTACAGTCTTTCATAAAACCCCGGAGTGTCACTCATTTCTCTGCAGAGGCAAATAGAATTGACGTAGATATAAGCCTAAGCGTCGAGCCAAGGTGAACCGCCTTGACGAAGACGTGTTAGCGCAGTAGATGCTTTAATTTTAGCAGCCTATGCAGCGCTAAGGGACTGTTTTAATGACTTCTTTTAACTCTGAAGAAGTTATGGATACAAAAATGACTTTTCTGTTTTGCTTATGTGATGAATTTCTAAAATCTATTGGTCTTCAGGATGACGACCAATGTCGAATGAGTCCAGCAGAAATTATGACCTTTCCTTTAACATCAGCTCTTTTTTTCAATCCAACCATCAAAACTCAATTTGCAACTTTATTTCTTGAAATTGGTATTAATCGTTGTCCACCCTCTACTGCATAATTCACCGTACGGGACTGTCTAAACCTTTTTTTTACCCAAATTCAATACGCACCTAATTCGACTACTCTAAGCAGAGTATGGGACTTAAATAAAATTCTAAAAGAGGATGAAAATCTTTAAAATCCCAAGTAAGTCGGTTATTGGAATAGGTTCACTGAACGGATACGATCGCAGTCAGGAGTTTAACAAAAAACACTTTTAGTATATTTAAAAATAATAAGGGCTTTCAATGATCAAATACTGGCGTTTTTTATTTATTCTATCAGTTGTTTTTGTTTTATTCGTATTCAAAGGTTGCGCCGCATTAAAAAAGCGGCAGTATGAACCCGAAGTGATGACAGAAGTGAATTTAAGCGCTTCTATTAATGAAGCTGTTAACCTTCCCGGTTTTGAAAAGGGGAATTGGCCTTCTTATAACTGGTGGGTGATGTTTAATGACAAACAGCTCAGTGATTTTATAGAAATAGCGATTAATGATAATCCTGATTTGAAAGCTGCGGGTTCAAGACTGCTTTCGGCTCGAGCAGAAGCTAAAAAGAGCAGGTCATCCTTGCTCCCTCACTTGGAATTCGATTTTGAAGATAATTATGAGCACCTCAGTAAAGATAGTTTAAACCGTTTTCCTCCTTCGAAGCTTCCCGCTGTTATTAACCAGATTAATTTAGGGTTAAGTTTTGATTATGAAATCGATTTGTTTGGAAAAAATCGCGATATCTATCGAGCGGCCCTTGGAGAGTCAAAGGCTAAAATGGCTGAAATGTCTCAGTCGCTGCTTATCATCACAGCGAGTTTTGCTGAGGCTTATTTCAATTTTCAAGCTAACCTTTTGCGGACCGATTTAAGTAAAAAAATCATTGCTAAAAGAAAAGTCTATGCAGAGCTTATCGAGCAGCGCGTCTACTATGGTCTTGACGATAAAATAGCTCTTGAAAATGCTCAAGCGCAGCTTCTCCGAGAAGAGGAAAAGCTTGTTAGTCTGCAGAAGGAAATAAAATTGAATAAAAATGAGCTGAAAGCTCTAATGGGGTTGAGTCCCGATAGTGAAGTCGATTTTAAAAAGCCTGTGGTTTGCTTTGATCTTCCTTTTACCCTTCCTGAGAACTTACCTGTCAATCTGATTTCAAGACGTCCTGATTTGATGGCTCAGATTTGGAAGGTTGAAGCTATGGCTCACCTTATCGGAGCGGCGAAAGCGGCCTTTTTCCCTAATATCAATTTAAGTGCTTTTCTTGGGCTTGAGAGTTTAACTTTGAGTAAGCTTTTTTCAGTTGATAGTTATGCCGCAGCTCTCACACCCGCTTTGAACTTACCTATTTTTAAAGGAGGGAAATTAAAGGCTCAACTCGAGGAGAGCCGAGCTAATTTCGATGCGGCTGTATACGATTACAATGCGTTGCTTTTACAAGCAGCGAAAGAAGTATCCGATCAACTCAAAATTTTGCAATCGGTGAATCGCCAAGGTAAATTGCAGATAGAGAGACTAATGAAAATAGAAAAAGTGAATATTCTAACCTATGCGCGATATGAAAATGGACTCGATGATTATTTAACCATGATTCAGTCGCAGTTAGAGCTCCTCAATCAAAGGATGGAAGAAGTGAATATCCACAATAACCGTTACTTAGCGCTCTTAAGCCTCATTCGAGTTTTAGGAGGAGGTTATCAGGATCAAGGAGGGGTAAGTGAACGAAATAGTTAAAGAAGAAAATCACAACAATCACGGGAGAAAGAGGCTAATAGTCTTTGCTGCCGGCGGATTTATTTTAATTGGAGTGCTTGTCTTTCTTTATTGGCTTATCATTATGCGCTATGAGGAGTATACCAATGATGCCTATGTCAATGGCAACATGGTTGAACTAATTCCTCAAGTTCCTGGGATTGTAACTTCTATCAACGCAGATAATACAGATTTTGTGCAAAAAGATCAGATCATCATTGAACTCGATAAAACAGATTACACCC
>RDPX01000121.1:416025-442863 GCA_003991215.1 Morbakka virulenta
TTAAAAAGAGTCAGGCAAATTTAGCTGAAACAGTACGCAATGTTGTGCAAATGTTTATTAATGTAGAGCAATTGGCTGCCGATTTAGAAGTGAAACGGGCATCTCTGGCTCGCTTAGAGATTGATTATCAAAATCGAGTCAATCTTGTAGCAACCGGAGGAGTTGCAAAAGAAGAGTTTGAACATGTGGAAACCGACCTTATCGGAGCTAAGGCTGCCCTTAATGAGGCGACATTTGCCTTAGAAGGTGCTATTGCCCAAGTGCAAAATACTACCGTGCATACACATCCTCTCGTTAAGCACGCTATTGCAGAAGTAAAAGATGCTTGGGTGAACTTAAAACGGTGTGACATCGTTTCTCCGGTCGACGGTTATGTGGCTATGCGGACCGTTCAGCTTGGAGAATGGGTATCCCAAGCAAATCCTCTTCTTACGATTATTCCCCTCGATGAGCTCTGGGTTGATGCCAATTTTAAGGAAGTGAAACTTTCAGAGATGCGTATTGGACAGCCTGCACGTATAAAATCTGATATTTATGGTCATTCTGCAATATTTCATGGAAAAGTTATTGGGATCAATCCGGGGACCGGGAGCGTATTTTCTGCTTTGCCTCCGCAAAATGCAACTGGAAACTGGATTAAAATTGTTCAACGAGTTCCGGTTCGGATCAGTCTTGATGCGGAGCAACTTAAAAAGAACCCTCTGTGGCTCGGACTTTCTATGGAAGTCACTGTCGACACTCATGATACAAAGAGTCCAATGCTTGCTGAAGTGCGCCGAGCTAAGCCCATCTACAAAACCGATGTCTATAAGAAGCAAGAAGAAGGGGTGGACATCATTATTGAAAAAATCATTCAGGGAAATATAGATGATCGGAGAGCCTCTTAAAGGCGGCACTCTTTTCTTAGGTGCTATTGGACTTTCTTTGTGTACCTTTATGCAGGTCCTTGACTATTCGATTGCGAATGTCTCCATACCTTATATTTCCGGTGATTTAGCTGTGAGTCTAAATGATGGAACATGGGTCATCACGATGTTTGCTGTCGGTAATGCGATAGGACTTCCATTAACGGGATGGATCACTAAACGGTTTGGATCTATTCGGGTGATGGTGATTTCAACAGTTCTTTTCACCCTTTTTTCCGTTCTTTGCGGCTTATCCCTTAACATCGGGATGCTTGTTGTGATGCGGTTTATTCAGGGGCTTGTTGCAGGCCCGTTGATACCGCTTTCTCAAAGCCTCATGATTTTAACGTTTCCTAAAGAGAAGAAAAACACCGCTTTAGCGCTATGGAGCATGGTGGCGGTTGTCGGTCCGGTTGCAGGGCCTATTTTAGGAGGATGGATTACATATAATTATTCCTGGCCCTGGATCTTTTATATTAATGTCCCTTTTGGGGTTTTTTGTTCAATCATTATCTGGAAGCTTTATAAGACAAAAGAAACTCTTAAGGAGAAGCTTAAAGTTGATACGGTTGGGATTATATTACTGGCGATTGGAGTCTGTGCTTTGCAAATTATCTTAGATCAAGGCGAACAGCATGATTGGTGGCGCTCTAGCTTGATCTGGACTTTAACTGTGATTTCTATCGTCGCTACTGTATTTTTTATCATTTGGGAGATAAAAGATTCGGACCCCATTATGGACTTCCGTTTCTTTAAAAACCGGAACTTCGCTTTAGGAACGATTTTGATTTCGCTTTCTTATATGTCTCTATTTGGAGTCATTGTCATTTCTCCTCTTTGGCTTCAGACTTTTATGGGCTATACCGCTCAGCTAGCGGGGCTAGCTGTTTCCACTCTTGGCATCCTACCATTCTGTACCGTTTTAGTTGTGTCGAAACTAATGGGGCGTATTCGATTAAAGTATATGGTGATGTTTTCCTTTCTTTCCTATGGCGCGGCACTTTTATATTTTACGACTTTTAATACTGAGGTAACGTTTTATGAAGTGGCCATGTCCCGCCTTTACTTAGGTATGGGTCTTTGCTCTTACATGGCACCATTAACAGCCATTACCTTTGCTCACTTCTCTGAAGATAAGCTTGCGACAGGGCAAGGTATCTTTCATTTTTTCCGGATTTTTATGGGGGGAGTGGGAACTTCAATCTTTGTGACCGCTTGGAATCGACGTGCAACACATCATCATAGCAATCTTGTCGACTCCATCAATCCGTTTAATTCGATTAGCAAAGACCTTTTCGATCGGCTCCGGGATTACCGTATTACGGGAAAACAAGCTTTGCAGACGGTTGATAATATAGCCTGGACGCAGAGTTATATGCTTTCAAGCAATGATATCTTCTGGGCTGCTGCATGGGGATTTTTTATTTTTGCCTTTTTTTCTTTACTCTTTAAGAAAAGGAAAGTGATTGATCAAGATGCTGTTTTGGTAGGAGAGTGAAAATAGAAAAGCAGTACCCCTCCAATCAAGGCGCAAATGAGTCCGATAATAATCGGTAAGTTATTAGATAGTGCCATCAAAAATCCTCCAATAACAGCTGTGATAGCTTCCGCAAAAACTTGAATCGATGTGTTGGTTCCTAAGGCCTCGCCTTGAATACGGTTGCTGACAGAGTCTGATACTAAAATTGCCGGAAAAGCAAAGCCGATTGCCATGAAAAATCCAATAGGCAACAAGGTTCCGATCAGTGCCCATGGGGAGGGAGGGAGAATAAAAATCAGATAACTAATAGCTAAGAGGAAAGAAGTGGTCATGAGAATTTTTTGTGATGTCCAATGTGTCGAGAGTTTTCCGAAGATGAGCGGGGCAAAGATCAAAAAAAGAGCCAGATAGGCATTGATTTCACCGAGCCTAGAGACATTAAAATTAAAGGCATTGATAAGGTAAGCCGAAAAAAAGTTTAAAAAGAAAAACATTGCCAGAAAAATAAATAGGTTCACAAGGAAAAGGTAACGCGTTTGCTTATGCTTAAATCCTTCAACGAATGATTTAGTAATTTTTTTCAGTTCGATTTCAATCTCAGGATCAGGAGGATGGGTCTCTTTATAGAGAAAGTAGACAATAAGAAATCCAATGAAAACGAGAATTGCAGTGCACCAAAAGGGGGTGTCATAGTGGAACCAGGGAACAATCTTGGAGTCGGCAAGTTTTCCTCCAATAAGGGGACCAAAGAAAAAGGCGCTACTGCTAAGCGCAACGAGCCAGCCAAAATTCTTCGTCTTTGCCTTTGTATTTTCGCTAACATCCGAAATAGCAGCTTGGGCAATGACGATGTTTCCTTCTAAGAGGCCGCATAAAAAGCGGCTGACATAGAGCAAAATAGGAAGAACATAGATAACCGAAAGGGCACAGGCAATATAAGCCGGGATAATGGCTAGTAGGGAGATAAGCAAAACAGGTTTTCTACCGTATTTATCGGAATATTTTCCTAGAATGGGAGCACCGAGAAACTGACCGATAGGATACATCGCAAATAAAATGCCTAGCAGGATCCGTCGCATCTGCTGCGAAGTTTCAATAGGAAGAAATGCGTGCTTTGAATCCAAAAAAAGGGGGGGGAAGAGAGGAAGAGCAAGGGAAAACCCCAAGTAGCCTAAGAAGAGGACAGCAAAAACGGGAATGATGCGCTTAAGAGTTTTCATCCTAACAAGGATAAAAAACTAAGTTTTTTTTATCGATGAGATTCTCTTAGTTTGCGCATTGCTTCCTGCATTTTACGGAGATGACAGCGGATCATGCGACCAAAGTGCATATTGAGATTACGCATGAACTGCTTTTTTTGATCATCCGAAAACTCAGAGAAGAATGCTTCCCACTTAGAACGGTTAGGCATCTTCTCCTGCTGATTGAGCGGTGATTTGTCCTGTATTGGATGTGTGAGGTTGATTGGTTCCATATGGAGCCCCTTCGTTTTTGAGCAGGTCGATGCCTCTTTGAAATATTTCTTGAGAGCCGGACTGCTGCTTAAATTGCTCTTGTTGGTAAACAGTGATATTATGGTGATCTTCTGAAGAGTTTACGATTTGCGGCCGGACAAAGACGATCACATTACGTTTTTCGGCTGCAGTAGATGTTTTACTGAAGGCAGCGCCAATGAGAGGAAGCCCTCCTAAGCAAGGAATGCCTGTTTTCCGGTTCTTTTTCGTGTTTCGAATCATACCACTTAAGACAAGAAAGCTTTTGTCGGGAACATGCACCTGAGTGTTCATGTCAGTTTTAGTGGTCTGGATTCCCCCGACCACATTGGTTTTCTGAAGTATATCATCGATCGCTTCTGTGATTTCTTCGGCAATATCTAGAGTAATGACATCTCCCTCTCCTAGCAGTGGGGTGATGTTGAGTTTAACCCCAATATCACGATATTCGATATTTGCTGCTGTTTGCTGACTTGCTCCGACGGTTTGAATGACTGATCCTGTGAAGGGAATATTATCTCCGACAAAAATACTAGAAAGTTTATTGTCTTGTGTGATGATTTTTTGATTTAGAATGATAGTTGTATCGCCATCTGCTTCTAAGGCAGAGACCAAACTGCCCAGTGAAAGAAACGACTTTCCCTTATGTAGGATAATATCCCCGATGATCCCAAGGTCGAACCCGCTTCCGATAGGGATCTGCTTGGTTCCCGTTGGAGTGTTGGTTGCATTGATCCCTTGCAGCGTCTCTGCAAATGAGGGACTGCCCTTGGAAACAACAGGGAAATTTCCTAGTCCATACCCAAACTTGTTCCGGTATTGCCCCCCTCCTCCCCATTCAAGTCCAAAATCCAGTCCATTCCGTACATCTGTTTCAATGACAAGTACCTCAATAAAGACCTGTTTTTTGGGCACATCTAAGCTGTCAATAAGCAGAGTCAGTTGTTNAAAGGAAACCTCTCACTGGTATTGCTAACAGGGTGAATATCGCTCCGTTTCTTTTTGTCACCCCGAAGTTTAGCAAGCCGTTCTTCCTTAATGGCAGCAAGTTCCCATTCTTCCATGCGTTCAACAAGGTAGTAACCCTCTTTTCGTTTTGTTTTGATGCCTTGTTTTTCAAGGATCTCGATGAGGATATTTAAGATGTTTTCAGGGTTTGTAGGTTTGCCTGTTACCAGGCTAATTTTGAAATCGAGTAAGCTTTCATCGTAGATAAAGTTTACCTCAGCGATTTTGCTGACAAAACGTAAAAATTCCATGATGGAAACATCTTGAAAGTTTACGGTGACGGCGGAGTTTTCTTCTCTTGGAGGGTCAATTTCAAAAAGAAGTGTTTCGTTAGCGCAAAGAGGGAAGATTGCCTGACTCATGGCGAGAAAAGTTCCGAATGCTTTGGTTTTTATCACTTGCATTTTTGTTTGTTTTTGAATACTAATGGTTAAAGAAGTTTAGATGATAACAAGAAAAAGACATAAGAAATAGCAAATTTTTTATCTAAATGACTAGAAATGAGCAATAAAGAAAAGAGAAAATTTTTTAATTGCTTCATTTTCAGAAGCTTGAAAAATTTGCTCTTTAAGAAAAATTAATCCACTATTTTGTGAAGTTATGAATCGGAATGGACTCTAATGAATCACTTGGCTTAAAATGAAAGATTTTCGAATAAAAATATAGCTCGGAATCAAGTGCTTTCTTAATATTTCCTGCAATGCGAAAACCGTGTTGCTCTTCTTCGAAAAGAATGTAAGCAACCGGAATTTTTTTCTGCTTTAGAGTGGTAAACATCATTTCAGCTTGAGAAGGAGGAACCACTTTGTCTTCTGCACCTTGAAGGATGAGAATCGGACATGAGAATTTTTCGGTGTGATGGATTGGGGAGTATTCGATGTAGCGTTGTTTTTCTTTGGGATAAGCGCCGATTAAGCCGTCTAAATAATGAGATTCAAACTTGTGCGTATCAGTTGCGAGGGCCTCGAGGTCACTTACTCCGTAATAACTGACCCCTGCTTTAAATACATCCCGAAAAGTAAGCGCGGCAAGCGTTGTATAGCCTCCGGCACTGCCTCCTTTGATAGCAAGACGTTCGCGGTCGGCACGTCCTTGGTTCGTTAAATAAAGGGCTCCATTGGTGCAATCGTCGACATCGACGATACCCCAGTTTCCTTTTAACCGTTCGCGGTAGCCGCGTCCATAGCCCGTGCTCCCGCCATAATTCACGTCGAGAAAGCCGATCCCACGGCTCGTCCAAAATTGGATCTCAAGGTTAAGTGCCGAAGTTGCATGTGCTGACGGCCCACCATGACTTTTAATGATAAGAGGAGGTTTTTCGTCGGCTGGCCCTTCGAAGTCTTTATTTGTTGGGGGGTAGTAAAGAGCAAAAGCAGTTTGTTCATTAGAGGTCGGAAACTCGAGGGTTTCGGGAACGGAAATATAACCTGAATCGATCTTGACTGTTTTGCTTTTTCGCAGAGTTTCGAGTATTTTTGATTTTAGATCATATCGGTACAATGCGCGCAGTTCTTTCGGAGAAGCCGCAGAAAAAACTAAGGTATTTCCGTTGGTATGAACGCTATCATAACTGGTAAACGGGAGAGGGAGGCTATGGAGCTGTTTTGTATTGGAGTCTAAAATTCCGAGTGTGTCTGTACCTCTTGTCGTGTAAATACAAACTATTTTTCCCTCTGGCAAAAAACAGTAGCGCTTAACACCAAAGATCCATTGGGGGGAACCGAATTCAGCTTCAATAGGGCATAGAGCTTTTATTTCTTTTTCCTCTACTCGATAGAGGTTCCACCAACCGGTGCGGTCTGAAACAAAATGGAGAGTACCGTTAGAAGACCACTCGGGCTGAAAGATAGATTCACTTACACCGCCGGCTATCTTTTGTGGGTTGAAGAGAGCTCCATCTTTATCTAAGTTTGCTATCCATAGCTCTGTTCCGTCCCAAGGCATATTGGGATGGTCCCAGGTTAAAAAAGCGATTTGAGTGCCTTGTGGATGAATAGCAGGAGAAGCATAAAAGTCGTGCCCTTCATGAATGACTTTTGGTAATTCCTTTCCGTTAGGGTCGATTTTAACTAAGCAATTGATGACATCATGCTTAGATTGGTGGTCTTCCTGGACTGCATAAATACAGTTATGTTGCGAGTCAAAAACAGGGTTGGCATAACGCTTGTAATCGGATTGCGTTAGGTCGAGCAATTCACCTGAAGGGGAGAGGGCATAGAAATGCTGGTTTTTAAAGTCAGAGAAAAAAAGAGTTTCTTGGTGGATAAGAAACGAAGCACCACCGTATTCGTGGACTCGAGTACGCGCATTGTAGGGAGCGGGAAGGACATCTTGAGGGTCCCCTTTATCCCACTTGACGACAACAGAGCGACCTTTTTCAGAAGGGCGCACCTCATTCCAGTAGATGTGTTTACTATCAATTACGACATCTCCCAATTTAATTGCCGATTCAATGATCATTGAAGAAGTAATGGGAGACTTCCAAGATCCATACGGTTTCACTTCAGCTTGTGCCATGTTCGGTCCTAAGGTTATTTTTAATAATAATTTGAGTTTTATTTTTTTCTTTCTTCCCCGGTCTTTTTACAGAGGGGGCTCTGCCCTTAACAAATAAAGTGATTCCCCTTACGCACGTCCGGTGGAGGATAAATGGATTCCTTTGATCTATAGCGGTTTAGAGAATGATCATCCTGTTCATGAATAGGATTGTGTTTTTCCTAAACCACCAGAAATCAGAATAACAAAATTCTCCTCTTACTTTCCGTGCGTAAGGCGAGTCAAGTAAGCCCAAATCTCAAACTATACCATTTATCAAAAATAATTTATACCCCTGGCCGCCGCTTATTTTTTCTTTAGATTCTAGGAAAAAATATGGGAGAAGAAGCCATTTTTATTTATTGTTTAGCCGAGTCGGTTGTCGGTGCTAGTTCTCTTTCTAACCATCCCCGGTCTTTAATGTCTCATGCGGAAATCATCGACTGTGTGATGATTTCCGCTTTCTACTACTGCTAAAATTTCTTTTTCAAGATAAATACTTATTCTTAACGCAAGTAATGGGTACCTTTCCTTAAACTCATCAATGAAAGAATGTAGGTCAGAATAGAGAATCCTAATGTGACATAGACAGCAAGGTTAATATTAACGTCAGTTTGTCCGTTTACCCCATAACGAATACCATTAATGATGTAGAAGAGAGGATTTAGATGTGAAGAAAACTGCCAAAATCCATGGATATTTTTTAAGTTAAAAAAGACTCCTCCCAAATAGATCAAAGGAAGGAGGATCAGCATACTTACGGCATTAATGTATTCAAAGCTACTAGCGCACATCCCAATAGCAATGCCGAGCTGTCCGAATGCTATGCCTCCAAAGAATACAAAGAATAAAAGAAAGTTCAAGTTTGTGATTTGCATCAAGCTATCGAGTTGAAAGTAAAAGAAAACCTGTCCGACGATATAGGTGATGGCTCCAACTAAGGTCCCTCGAGTTAAGGAAGCCAAAGTTTTAGCAAAGGAAATCTGATTTATGGAAAAGGGAGTTATGCGGAGATCTTGCATTTCATCGGTATATTTCGAACCGACAATGGAACTTGTCGAATTATCAAATGCATTTTTAATGATTGACATGGCAATGAGTCCAGGAGTCAAAAATGCAAGGTAAGAGATATTTTCTTGAATATGGATTGATCGGCCTAAGCTGACTCCAAAAATTAGTAAATAAAGGGTGGTACTAACAATGGGTGCGCCGAGCGTTTGAAGAGGAATTTTGAAGTAGCGGAGCACTTCTCGTGAGAAGAGTCCCCAAAACTGAATACAGCGGTTCATTGCAAAATATTCTCCATAACATCTTCTAATGTACCAACTTTAATATTGATATCTAGGATTGCACTATACGGTATCCTTGTCTCCTCTAAAATAGAACGGAGAGTTTTTTCGTTGGGAACTTGAAAGTCTAAGCGGTAATCACCTTGTTTCTTGAGACAAGGGTGAAAAAAAGGGGGCAAAGGTTTTTGTAAAATGAAGGTGATTTTCTTGGAAGAGTATTCCTCTAAGAGTTTTTTGGTTTTGTCAATTCGTTTAAGCTCTCCGTAATTTAATATTCCGATCCGGTCACACAGTTGTTCAGCTTCTTCTAAGTAGTGAGTCGTAAGTAAAATCGAAATATTTTCTTCTTTCAGTTCTTGGATGAATTTCCATATAGAGGTTCTTAGCTCAATATCTACTCCAGCTGTTGGCTCATCTAAAAGGAGGAGTTTGGGTTTGTGTAAGAGAGCTTTAGCGATCAGGAGGCGGCGTTTCATCCCTCCGCTGAGTTGATTCACAAGTTTATGACGGTGGTTCCAGAGCTGCAATTTTTTAAGAAGATGCTCGTGGTATTTTTTATCATGGCAAATTCCATAAAAGGTAGCATGATAATGCAAGATTTCTTCCGTAGAGAAAAAGCCGTGATGGATAAGTTCTTGCGGTACAAATCCCACCTGAGACTTGGTAAAGCGTGGTTTTTTTTGCACATCGGTTCCAAAGATTTCAATAAAACCACTTGTAGGTTTTTGGAGAGTGACGATATTCGAAATGATTGTTGTTTTTCCTGCCCCATTTAGGCCAAGCAAGCCAAAAACCTCTCCTGGTTGGATATCAAAAGTGACATTATTAACTGCTTTGACAGCTCCATAAGTCTTAATAAGATTTTGAATTTGAAGAGGTGGGTGGGTGCTCATAATTTAAACTTAGTAGAATTTCTTCATCTCTTTGCGGTCAAGTAGAAGGTGACACCAGTCTGCAGTACAAATAGCAGCAAGTCCATAGAAGATGTATGTCTGATAGCAGCGGTAGAATTTATAGAAGGTAGATTTACTTGGTAAACTCTTATAGTAAATGAGAAAAATCAGGAGCCCCCAACCTAAAAGCCAGAGAATACGTGTTAACGAACCTAAAAGCACGTTATGGGAAAGACCCCGATGACTGAAAAACCTCGCATAAGAGCGAAAGGGAATCGTAAGGAGCCCTCGAATCGAAAAAAGGCGAATCTGATTCGCAAGATCGAGATCGGGATTCATAAAGAGGGTGCTGTAGATGAAAACTCCGGCAAAGGTAATGAGAAGGCGAGGATGAGGGTTAAGGAAAAAATAAATACCGCCTAGCAAAAGCGGTAGAGCGAAGCAAAGATTGAAGCGTGCATGTCCTTTATACATAGCCATAATTAAGTAGACTAACAACTATTTTAATTTTTCAGAAGGGAAATGATTTCTAGATCTTGAGTTTGGACCAAGTTTTCGTAAGATTGCAAGACCTTCAACAGTCCCCTTATGCACAAAGAGTGAGAGGAGAATTTTGTTATTTTGATTTCCGGTGGTTTAGGAGAAGTGCAGTCCTAGGAATTCATTTATGCTGTAGCTGTTCTACTTTTGAGTATGATGGATTTTTAGTTGGATTTGATTTTCAAGGTCGGTTGCAAGCTGCGGATAATTAGCTTCAAGCCAAAAGCGCAGATCTGCTGTGGCATTATAAAATTCTTTGGGATTGGGATAAATTGGAAAAATGGGGTGGAATTCTCCTAGGTCAATATGGACGGCTTTATCGTTGATAAAGCCGAGGTTATGCTCGCAATTATTATCGTCGTCTCCAATCCCTTGGCAGGAGCGATAGATAAGAAGATCTAAAATAGAGGAGATTGCTGTTTTGGCTCTTGCTTCCTGTTTGGTTTCCATTAGGTTCATAATGTGAACAAAGATACGATCCGCACGCTTTTGAATCAGAAATTCCATCTTGTCCATATCGAGAATATAGCGTTTACCTTTTGGTGTGAGGAGTTGAATAGAGCGGTTGAGATTTTTGGTTGGGTTTAAGTGGAGATAGAGAACTCCTGTCTCATTTGGAATGCGCTCGTAGGCAATTTGGTAACTTGTGAAGTGTTTTTTTCGCATCCACGTGCGACGTGATATCATTTCGTTTCTCATAAGCTTGAATTGAAAGGGAAGAGGAAGGTAATTGATAAAAAGTTGAGTTTTCATGTGTTTTTGTTTAAAGAATTTAATCACAAGTTCACCATCTTCACTTAAGAAAGCGTAGCACTCTTTTCCACTCCCGAGATAACGAAAGGTTTGACAGTTTACTCGGTCAAGAAGTTTCTCTTGTTCTTGGCTGGGTTCTCCCATATCCCAGCGGTGATTATAACCATGGTACGAGAGAATTTTTTTAATAGAGAAACTGGTAGTACGTTTGATAAAATTAGAATAGATAAATAAACAGAGGAAGCAAGCGAAAGCAAAGCATAAGATGAATTTTTTATTCATACGCATGGATAATCAGATCCTCAACTTGAATACTTAATTGAGGATAGTTTATTTCTATCCAATTTTTAAGCTGAGCTGATTCTACGGTCACTTCTTGTCGGATTCTTTTAGGATCTTTTTGTGAAGAATCCATTTTGAAATTTCCAATATCAATCTCAATAGCCTTGTTCCCGATAAAGCCAAAATTTTTATAAAACTGCAAGTCACAGTCAAAAATCCCTTTTTGCTTCCTTTTTACGATGAGCTGAAGAAGAGAGTTCATCCCTTCAAGAGCCTCCTCTTCTCTAGAGCTGTTAATAAGGCCCCCAAGGTATTCGAAGGTAAGTTTTGCTTTTTTTTGAATCAAAAACTCCATTTGATCAATATCGATTTTAATCGGGGTTCCGTGCTGATCAATTAGGGTAACTATTTTATTTAAGTGATCTGTTTTATTGAGGTGAAGGTAAAATAGGCCGGTTTCTTCCTTTAGGAGCTCATAGGCAATCTTGTAGCTCGTAAAAGATTTTTCTCTTTCTTTGATACGGTGTTTCAGTTTTTTAAATGGATAGTAGAGTCGTTTGGAGGGAAGAGGTAGGTAGTCGATAAAGGATTGGGTTCTCATATGGTTTTGTTTAAAAAACTTCAGCACATACTGACCATCTTCACTTTCAAAGGCATAGCAGTGATTTCCGCTTCCGAGATAGGAAAAAGGCTGCTTGAGAATCAGAGAGAGAGTTTTCTCGTCTTTTGGAGGCAAGGGAGTTACAGCCCAGCATGCATTGTTGGAATGTGCAGACAGGATTTTTTTTAGGGTAAATCCTTTAGGTCTTTCACAGCCCCCCAATAACACCAGGAATGAAATGCAAATAGCCGCATACTTTTTCATAACCACTACTTTAACCTGAAAATAGGAATTTTTCATAGGTTGGCTTGAGCGGGAAAGCAAGATTGAGTTTTCCATTCTTGGGCTGCTTTTTTAAGAAATGTTTTAAATTTCGAATAGGTTTCAGGATTATTACTGTAGATTATAAATCCAAGGCACTGGAAATTTTTGGCCTTAAGAAAGGTCGAAGTGATTTCGATGCTATCGGAAAAGAAGGCATAAGCCTTTTCTTTCAGCATGTCGATGAAGCTGATTTCTTTTCCTAGGGCTATTACAAGGAAATAGCGGTCAAAAACCTTGAAGGTTAGGGGGCATTCCTCACCTTTTAGCCCCCTTTTCAAAGCTTGAGTTAAGAGAGTGAAGTGATGAAGAAGAAGGCTAGAGGAAATAAGGCTTTGCATATAAGTTGGTTTTAGAGAATAGAAGTAATTTTCTAAAAGGGGGTGTTGGCTGGATTCTTTAATGAGGGATTTTAGTTCTGAGAGTGTAATGTATTGCCTGACAATCATCCCCCCATTGAAGTCTCGCAGCTTTCCGATTTTTTCTTTGAGATGGCTTAGAATTGCCTGGCGGACTTTGGTGAATTTAATCGAGCTGTCTTCGCACATAAAGCGATTTTTTTCGATGTGGATTTTAAAGATATGAGCTTCTTTTAAGTGGCGTTTGTTTAGGATTCCGGCTGTTTTTTTAACGTGGGATTCAACCGTAAAAGTAGAGTTTGAACTTAGGTGAATAGCGGCTTCAGGTTTCTGGATAGAGACTATGGTGAGGGTGAATGAGATACGTTGGTTTGTTTCGGAGCAGAAATGAATGATCACAAGAGGGGGGTCTTGAAGGTGGTTAAGGTGTTTAGAAAGAGTGAGTATATTACGCGTTATTTCTTCTTCGTTCGGTTCGGTAACAAGAGGGGGTAGAGAAGAGTTGAGGCAGCCTTTAAGCTCTTTAGGAAGTTTTTTTTTAAGTTCTTTGATTTCTTGGTGAGTAAAAGAGGAGTGGTCTCTTTTTTGGATCTCTAGATAGAATGTCTGCACGCGTTGCCGTTCTAAATCTTTATTCGTTAAATTATTGCTGACGGGTTCGCAGTTAAGAACAAACCTTTTGATTGCTTTAATCACATCTTCTTCTTTGAGACTTTCATAGTCATCGATAAGATTGATGCCAATAAGAATGGCTAGAATCGGGATACTTTTTTTGTCCTGGGTGATTTGGGTTGGAAGGAGTTTAAAGCTAAGGTGTTGTTCTTTGGGCTTTGTCAAGATAGTGTGGGTGATGATTTTACGAAAGAGATAGAGATATGAAAGGATGCGATTTAGGTGTTTGATTTCTCGTTGACGCGTAAAGTCTTCTCTAAAAAGGAGACTAAAGTTTTGGATTTCATCGAAGATATTAGGATCAAAAGTTTGAGGCTTATCTTCGAGAAAAGGAATAAGATGTTCAGGAAGCTTATCGGGTTTTTTTTCGGCGTAAGCTTTCAAAAGAAGGTTGTGGGCTTCGTCAAAGATGGTATGAAAAACGTTTGTTTGAGGGCGCCTGACTAAAGAGGAGAGGTTTTCGACCAGAATCATATGCTTTTCTTCTAAGGAAAGAGATTTTGATAAGACGATCTTTCGAGCATGCTCAACTCCTAGGGTGCTCAGGCAAATTTCTTTGGCAACTCGTTTCAGATTAGAATTGATTATTTCGAGATCACGTTGATCCTCCACTTCGATAAAAATTTCAGTGATGAAATAGGTTTCCATAGGATGGATGAGAAACTTAAAATTGAGAGATCGAACAACTATAATTGGGAGTTGCTTTCCGGGAAGTAAGGAGCTAGCAATGCTTTTGATGAAAAACCGACCCATCCCATGTGTATAATAGGCTCTGCAAAGACCGCTTATGGAAATGGTGCACGGAGCTTTATTAGCAGGGCTCCAATGAATCAAAGGGAGGGATTCATTTAACTTTTGGAAACAAGATTCATAAGGAATAAAGTGGGAGGCTTGATCTACTTCAAAAATCGACTCGGGAACTATGCGCTTGATGAGGCGTTCCATCGAACTCACGTAAGTATCGAAACCCGGTTTGTCTCCCTCTGGAGGAAGGAAGCTGGATTTAATTTTTAAGAGATCAATTTTCATTGGATTGCCTCATTTTGGTTATCAAATTGTGCCTGGGTAGTTGCTTCTTTATGAGAAAGAGGTTCTAGTCGTGTTTGTCCTAAATGAATCGAGCCAATTGGAGAAATATGAATTCCTAAGACATGAGGCTTATTCATGTAAAGCTGATTCCAATGATAAATAGGGGCAATTGGCATTTCTTCAATCAGGATTGATTCGGCTTGCTCTAAGAATAAAATGCGCTCTTTAAGTCTAGAAAAGTGCATTGATTGATCAAGAAGAGAAATATAAAGAGGCTCTTCCCAGCCCGGATAATTTTTTGGATTGCTTTTGTGCTTAAAGCGATCAAAGATATTCATCGCATCATTGTACTGGATAATCCATGTACAGTAAGCAAAGTTGTAATCTTTTCGAACCATTTTGTCTAAATAGATTTTCAATGTGTACCCTTCAAGTGTAATCTTAACACCTAAATTTTCGAGCCAGTTATTTTGTAATATTTGGGCAACTTTATTATGAGTATCTTCAATAGAATAGATAAAGGTGAGACCGTTTAAATCTGAGGCTTTGATTCCGAGTTCCTGAAGGCCTGCTGCCAAATACTTTTTTGCTTTTTTCTTATGGTCTTTTATAGGGAAAAAACCGTGTACTTCGTTATCTTTTAGGATAGGGGGAATTGGGTCAAAAGCGATTTTTTCATCAAGTTTGGCGATGTGATTGACGATGGCTTCTCGATCGATAGCATAGGCAAAGGCCTTGCGGATGTTTTTATTGTGAAAAGGAAAGGAGTGAACATTAAAACTGCAAAAATCCGTTGCCCCAAGTTCATTTTTTTTGATGAGATTTTGTTTCACAAGAGTTGGAATACTATCATATAGGATTGGTGAGAATGGATCTCCAAGGAAATCAAGGTCTCCTTTTTCATACATCTGAAGTGCTGTCATATTGTTATCGATGAAGCTGATTTCAATTTGCTCGAGCTTAACATGTTCCGCATCCCAGTAATTTGGGTTCTTTACAAGAGTCATTTTATTATTTTTTTTCCAGGTTTGGATTTTAAAAGGGCCATTCACGATCAAATGAGGGTTAATTTTGTCTACCCATTCCGGGTGGGTTTCTACCGTTTGGTCTGGAACCGGGCAAAAGGCACAAAAAGAAGTGAGTTGAAGAAAGTAGGGAGTGGGGCCTTCCAGCTTAACTTCTAGCGTCTGGTTATCAAGGGCTTTTACCCCGACTTTTTTAATATGAACTAATCCATTCTTTGCTTTTTGAGCATTTTTGATCGGGAAAAGGAGGTTAGCATTGGGGCAAGGAAAAGAAGGTAAGAGCATTTTTTTCCAAGCTCTTTCAAAATCATGAGCCGTTACGAAAGTTCCGTCTGACCATTTAGTTTTGCGTAAGTAGAAGGTATAGGTAGTTTGATCTTTGGAAATATCAATTTTTTTTGCCAATGCAAGCTCTGAAGAGGAATCTTTTGTCATGCGCGTAAGCCCTTCAAAAAGCATGAATTGGATGGTAGAAGAGATTGGATCTCCTCCCTTACGAGGATCTAATGTTGGGGGATCATTAGGCAAATTGATTTTTAGAGCATGTTTAGGACTTAGAGAAGAAGACTGACAAGCACTCGCAACTAAAAGAAGTAAGAAAGCAAATAGTAGAGTTTTAACAGTTTTCATCACAGCCTCCTAAGATCTGAGATTGATAAAGTAAGTATCTGTTACTCAATCCTAGATTATTTGTAAACTGTAAAGATAGATTTAAAAGAAAATAAAGATCAATTAGTCTAGATAAGCTTTCCTAAACTGGATATCTCCTAAAGGTGAAATCTCGATGTTTTTTAACTTAGGGTTTTTTAAATAGATTAAATGATAGTGATAAAAAGGGGTCATGGGAACCTCTTCCATTACGATCTTTTCCGCTCTTTCAAGAACGCCAAAACGTTCTTCTGAATCGAGATTATAAGATTCTTCAAGTAAATTTTCGAAAAGAGGACTTTCCCAGCCTGTGTAATTGCGAGAGCTGCCTTCTTTTTTTAACCGTTCTAAATAGTTCGTTTGATCAAAGTATTGAGCAATCCAAGACATTTGAGCAAATTCAAACTGGTGGCTGTAGAGCTTATTGAGGTGAGTTTTTAGTTCGCTGCATTCGAGCTCAACTTGAATACCGAGAACGCGATGCCACTGATTTTGAAGGGCAACAGCGAGCTTTCGGTGCAATTCCGAAGAAAAATAGGAATAGGTCACAGTTGGAAAGTTTTTTCTTGTCATTCCGAGTTCTTGAAGCCCAAATTCAAAGTGGTTGCGAGAGAGCTCTAATTGGTTATCTTGTAAGGGAATAAGATTGTTATATTGTTTTAAAACCGGAGGAATGATGCCCGTTGCGATATCATCGGGCATTTGAGAGATGTTATCGATTAGTGACCGTCGATCAATAGCATAGGCAAAGGCTTTTCGAATATTGAGGTTATGAAATGGCAAGCACTTAGTATTGAATGTACAGAAAGTTGTTCCTGCTATCGGATGCTTCAGGATTTGATTCGTGTTTTTGAGAGAAGCAATAGCATCTAAAGGTAGAGGAGAGATAAGCCCGCCGACCCAGTCAAGCTTACCTTTTTCAAAAAGTGTCAAAGCTGTGGCTTCATCTGATATCATTGAAATATAAATGCGCTCTATTTTGACACCCATTTCTTGCCAGTAGTAGGGGTTTTTTTCAACGATAATTTCATTATCGTTTTTCCATGAAAGAAGAACAAATGGGCCATTTGTAACGGTTTCCTTACCGTTTTGAGGATAGGGGATTTCCTTACCTTGATTGGGGACGGGGAAATAAGTTGGATAAGCGGTCAATTGAAGAAAGTAAGGGTTAGGTTGTTCGAGTTGCACAAGGAGAGTCTTCTCATCTAAAGATTGAACTCCTACTTCGTCGATTGAACACTCTCCTCTATTGGCTTTTAAGCCGTTTTTAAGAGAAAAGAAAAGATGTGAAGATTTCGAATTAAAATCAGGTTTCAATCCTAATTTCCAGGCCTT
This sequence comes from Morbakka virulenta, assembly GCA_003991215.1. Classification (NCBI taxonomy): domain Eukaryota; kingdom Metazoa; phylum Cnidaria; class Cubozoa; order Carybdeida; family Carukiidae; genus Morbakka; species Morbakka virulenta. The sequence continues at coordinate 433,194 of RDPX01000121.1, forward strand.
TTCAAAATCATAAGCAGTGACCGGAGTTCCATCTGACCAAGATGAAGGACGGAGTTCGAAGAGGTAGGATTTTTTATCCTTAGAGATGTGAACATTCTTAGCAAGGGCTAGGTTTACTTTTCCGTCCGGTTCGAGATGCATCAATCCTTCATAGAGCATAAAGTTCATGACACAAGTAATGGGTTCCGTACTTTTTCTAGGATCAATGGAGAGTGGAGGGTAGGCAAAATTAAGGCGGATTTCATTAGGATAGGAAGATGTGCGCGCACTCTTTTTACAGCCGAAAGTTAGTAGAAGGAGGATTAGAAAAATAATTAACGATCTTCTCTTCATGTCCAAAATGCCTTAGAAAAATCTAATGAATTATAGGTGCGGGAGGAATTTTTGAAAAGGTAGATTCAACTTGTCTGGCACAAGAACTCCTTCATCTACAAGGCTGTTGCGAGCGACCATTTTGCGACTTATACTCCGGAGTGCTACTAATTTTTCTCTTTAGCGCTACATAAATAGGTGAATTTTTTCTTATATTTTTATTTTGAGAAATCTGATCTCAGACCTTTTTTTCAAGTCCTGTTTTTCCCAACAGAAACTGAATTTACAGAACAAATGGTACACTATCCCTAAAAAATTTCCTATCCCCGCAGCAAGCATACGGGGCATTACGGCAATTTCCCCTACGGGACGACCTTGCTTGTCTCCCCCTGTCGCAGCAAGCTTCGGGGAATAGGACCCATAGAGATTTACTTTATATTTTATTTTCTTAACCTGTTTTATATAAGTGTCTTAATATGTTCTTCTCAGAGAAAAAATTTCAAATCCTGCCGTTTTTTGGGGGGTGAGGGTATGGGGCCTATCTAGTTGACCTTTATATTTATAAACTCTGAGTTTAGGTTTCTAAAATAATTGATAATTGGAATAAATTAATATTTATTATATAATTTAATTTTTTTAGTAAAATGAGGAATGTAATATGTCGATTAATCTTAAACCAAGCCTTCCACCTCTACCCCGGGAAGTCTCTACATGCGATATCTGCCACGACGACATCTCTTCAGCAGAGAGAGTTTTCGTACACAAGGAGTGCGCATTCAAAGCTCACTTTGTGTGCCTGGAGTATTTTGGAACCGAGAAAGAACATATATGCCCAGAGTGCAAAGAGAATCTAGACGCGCCATTATCCAAATTTTCAACTCAAACACCATTTAATGAAAGATTTGTATTGACTGTTAAAAGTGTTTCTGGAATGGAATGGAAGATAAAATGGCATACGGAATCAAAGGTGGTTGATCTAAAGAGGGCAATTGTACAAGAACTGAACATTAGAGGAAAAATCGATTTGATTTTTGCTGGATCCACTATGAGGGACCACATGCTGCTTGGGGAAATTTTCACCCATGAACATCCTACTATTAATTATATAGAGATTGTTAGTGAATGAAAAGGGACACCGGGAAATCCTTGGAATTTCTTGTAGTTTGTCAGAAGCTGAAGTTCATTGGAGGAAATTTTTAGAAGATCTGATAGCTAGAGGCTTAAGGGGCGTTATATTAATCACTCACCTTACGCAAAAGGAGTCATTTGCTGTAAGTTTCTCAGTTCCTCAAATGCCATTTGATTTGCTCTAACGATTAGTTTGTATTTCAATGAAAAATGATTTAACCTTGTTTTCACCCTCAATATTTCCAATTTACAATAGGCTACAATAGATGCAAATATGTGAGTCTTCTGTGTTTTTACAACTTTTGTGGGAGATTTCTCTAGACTTGCATTTTGTTTGATTGATTTGTGATACTCTTCTATTCTCCATCGTTTTTGATAGATCTCATAGACTTTTTCAGCATCAATTTCTAAGTCATTAGTAACAAGATATAATTCCCCTGTAGACCCATCTTCGTTTTTGAAGACCTTCTTCATTAGGCTCACAGGAAAAGAAAGGTCTTTTAACCAGACCTTTCTTTTTTCACCATCTTTGAGCTCTAGTGTCTTTAAATTTCGATACTTTCTTTTTCTCTTATCTTCTTCCGAAAAGGCCAATAAACGATTCGATTTAATTCCAAAAATAAACTTCTTATTCATTTCATATTCTATAAACTCCATGTTCTTCTTTGCTCCAAACCAATTATCTGCAAGGATATACTCAAAACATATTTTATTTTTTTGGGCTTGTTTTATCTGAGATCGAAACATCTCATTTTTTGTTGTCGATGATCTTCTCATTTCTTTTTTTGTCTTTACGTCACAGAAAATAAGTTCTTTATGAATAGTCTCTATTGAAACCGGAAAAGCTATATCATCGTAACGTACTAAACATGATAGAAGATTAACTCCTTTGATACATCTTCCTTTAGCATGAGAAAAATGCCAACAAATGATTTCATTCTCATCTGTGTAAGGTTTTTCTTCTATCGTATCGTCTATGATCAGGACTCCATTTTTTTCTTTTTCAAACTTTCGCACCTGAGGTTTAATGTATTTCCATAAGTCTTTTGACCCAAGATCGCTCTCTCTTAAAAATCTGCTAATTTTATCATGACTCACTTCTCCTTCTAATAACGCTTCAAGTCCTGTAGCAGTTGCGTATTTGTTTTGGCTGATGAGGTAATCTGTATAAATATCCAGCAATTGTTCTTGAGCCATTTTTTTCTCCTTAATCAGGAAAAAAATAGTGCTTTCAAAAAAATCTTTCAACTCAATTTTGCGTAAGGTGAGTTAATCATAAGTGATGATCATCCAGGATTGGATTAAGCAACACTTTATTTGTAAAAAAGTTTTCTTAACAACTCACCTCACACTCTCCGTACGTAAGGTGAGTTATTAAGGAGTGATAGCTTGTCGTGTTCTAATAATTTGTTTGATCTGCTTTTCGGTGTATGAGATGAGCTCAGGGTAGTTCTTCTTGATCCAGGGTAGGAATTTTTGTCGAATTTTTAGCAGCTCATACTCATAAAAATAATCACAGTCTTTTTTGGGGTCTTTATGAAATCCTCCAATATCAATTTCAACGGCTTTTTCTTTGATAAAGCCGAAGTTGTAAATGAGGTGAGGATCTTTATCGCTATATCCCAAATGAGCACGTTTGATTGTGAGGTTAAGTAGCGAAGTGATCGCTTCTTTTGCTAGCCCTGTTTTACCTGATTTTCGAAGAGTTAGAAGATAAGTATCCGTAGGGATTGCTACTTGTTGAATGGTGAATTCAATTTTGTCTAAATTCAATAGGTGTTTAAACCCGATCCGATCGGATATCTCAAGCATTTTATTGAGATTTTTAGACTTATTGAGATGCAAGTAAATCACTCCCGTTTCTTTTTTAAGATCTTGGTATGAGCTAATACAGCTTTGAAAAGTGGATTCGATGGTTTCTTGCTTTTTATCTAGCCATCTTTGTCGCTTTTTTTCGAGAAAAATAGGAAGGGGGAATGCTTTGAAAAAGGCGTTTAAACGCCATCTTTTATGTTTGAAAAATTTGATGACAAATTGGCCGTCTTCGCTAATAAAAACATAACTCTGACTGCCACTTTTGAGATAAGAGTAAGGTTGATCTAAGGCTTCTTTTCTTAAATCTAGGTCTTTGGGATCAATAGATATATCCCAGTTTTTATTATAAGGAATTGCCGATGTGATACTGGTGATGCTGAATCCGTCACTCAAGGTGTGAAAGAGGCATCCAACCCCTATTATACCTACTAATAGCAGCAGTATGATTAGAGTTTTAAAGAGAAACTTTTTCATGAGTCTTGGGAGAGTTTCTTGATTTCGGTGTTAAAAAAGTCTAGCAGCTCAGGGTGTTTTTTTTCGATCCATTTTTGGAAGTTTCTCGTGATGCGGATGATTTCCGGCCTATGGACTTTTGGGTCTTTCTCGCGCTCATTAAGGGAAAGACGTCCAAAATCAATCTGAATAGGTGTATTCCCAACAAAGCCAAAGTTCGTTCTAAGATCGGGATCTTTGTCAAAAATACCCATTTGGCACCGTTTGATAACAAGTCCAAGGAGGTCTTGGATGCCTCTTTTAGCTTTTTCGATCTCTTGATTCTTCATCCATTTATCGATTGTTTCATAGGCGAGGTGAGCTCTTTTTTGTAGAATGAACTCAATCTGATCGAGATCGAGAATGTGGTGTTTACCGATTTTATCAGTGATCATGACGGTTTGATTGAATTCATCAGTTTTATCTAGGTGAATATAGAGAAGGCCTGTTTGCTTACATATATTGTGGTAGGCAATATGAATACTATCAAAAGTATTTTCTAAAACACTGCGTTTCTTTTCCTGCTTAGCCTTTCGCTTTGCATCTAAACCTTTAGGAAGAGGTAGCTTAGCAATCCAAGGAGGGATCCGCATATGTTGAAATTTAAAAAGTTTCAACACGACTTGGCCATCTTCCGAAAGAAAAACATAGCTTTGGCTGCCGCAGTTGAGATAATGAAAAGGTTGTGCTAAGGTCAGTTGAATTTGATGTCTTTCTTCAAGAGTGATATTTTCTTTCCACTTGCTATTATCTCCTGAGGGGGCATAAATGTTGGTGCAAGCAAATCCGTCCGTTGCTTTATGGCAAAGACGCTCGATTACAAGCACAGAAGTTAGAATCAATAAGATTTTGAAAATGCGCTTCATTACGGGTAAAGAATAGGTAATTTAATAGAGAAAGTCAACGCTTGATGGCAAAGATTCAGAAGAAATACACGGTTAAAAAACAGCGGTTTCTTGTTCTTCTTTCGATGATTTGTGCAACTTCTCTTATTTTTCTAAACGCGACGCTGCTTCCTATTGCTCTTCCCTCAATCCAAAAAGAGCTTGCTGTTTCAACGAATATTCTTTACTGGATCATCAATGCTTATCTCCTTTCAACAGCAGTTTTTGTTATGGCAGGAGGAAGGATTGGGGATCTCTTCGGACACCGCAGAATCTTTTGTATCGGGATAACGATTTATGCGTTAGCATCGGCAATGGGCGGCGTTGTTCACTCAGGTTGGTGGCTTGTCATAAGCCGTGCGATTCAAGGACTAGGGGGCGCTCTGATGTCTCCGTCTGCCATGTCCATTATTATTCACTCCTTCCCTGCAGATAAAAGGGGGAGGGCAATCGGGACTATGGTGGCTTTTAGTTCTCTTTTCCTGACATTAGGACCAATGATTGGGGGTGCTTTCACGGAGTATCTTTCATGGAGATGGGTTTTCTGGATTAATATTCCACTTGGATTGATGGGAATTTTAATTACCTTAAATGTTGTTCCAAAATCAAAGCGTCTTGAAGAGTCATTTGATTTGCGAGGGTTTGTTGCCCTATCTCTTGGACTTCTTTGTTTAACTTTAGGATTAATGCAAGGAAAAACTTGGGGATGGGAGACCTGGGATATTTGGCTCCTCTTTGGGTTAGCTGTTATTTTTTTAGGGGGAGTGAAATTCTTAGAGCGGTTTGCCGAGCATCCATTTTTTGACTTTCATCTCTTTAAAAATCGGACTTTCTTAGGAGGAAGTTTGTTGATCGTTTGTTCTCAATTTATCCTGATGATTACGGTGTTTTGGCCCCTTTATTTCCAGAGCATCTTTATGGATTCTCCTCTAATTGTAGGGCTATTGACAACAGCTGCTTCTCTCCCTTTGATGATTGTTGCTCCCATAGGAGGAGCTATTTCTGATCATAAGGGGCCACGCTTCCCGATTGCCATTGGTTTTCTTTGCTTAATAGGGTGCTTTTTTTGGTTTTCAATTTTTCTCTCTCGTCATAGTATCCCTTTGCTATTGCCCGCACTTATTCTATTTGGAGCTGGCATTTCTTTTGTGATGACTCCTGCAGGAACGGCGACGGTGAGCTCTGTTCACTCTTCGAAGACAGGTTTAGCAACGGGAATGTACAATATGCTCCGATTTACGGGGGCTACAATTGGTGTTTCTGTACTTGGTGGAGTTCAATCCAATATCCAAGATGGTCTATTTGCGAGTTGTTTAAAGCGGAACCCCTGCACGGCAGATCTCAATCCTAATAAGTATGAAGGCCTCTTACTAGGGCTCGGCTCCTCTCTTGAAGCTGTTAAAGAGCTTAGTGGGCCAACCGCAAGCTACATTCGGGCAGCCCTTATTCATGCGACAGTCACCTCTTTTTCTATCATGAACTTGGTAACAGCCGGTGTTGCATTTCTTGCTTTTGTTCTTACATTCACTTTTTTCAAGGCCGGCTCTCTTCAAGAAGGTAGAAAATAATTCACTTTTCTATTAATCCTAAAAATAGGTTCACTGAAGAGATTTTCATGAGTTTTAGATCGATTTTGTTTGGAGTATGCTTAGCTTGTTCCCCTCTTCAAGGCTTTGAACCTTTCCAAACAAACTTTTCTTATAGAGACGATGGGAATATAAGGGTGATTCCCGTTAGTCCCACCCCGGAGCCTGAAACAGTTATTTTGAAAATCATTTTTCCTCGTTCTTATGAAAATAAACGGAAGACACCTGTTAATATTCAGCTTAGACTTAAGGGTTACCCCCTTGGAACGATGAGCCGGTTTGATCGGGCTTCAGAACTTTATAATAACCCGGAAGGGCAAGGGATTCATGTTTTTATCGACGACAACCACTATTTTATTTATAATCAAACAGTTGAAGATTCCTTTGATGAGAACCATAAGTTTTCCGATAAAATTTTAAGCTTTCCTATCCCATTTAGTTTAGAGCCTGGGCAACATGTTCTTCGTTGCTTTCCCGTTCGTTCTTATGGAGAAAGCTTAAAAGGAGAAAACTGTTTCCAAGAAGAAATTTTTTACTTTCAAGATCGTACAAAGAAAGATATTACCAACTTTGACCCGGATAAGCCTTACATAACATACAATGAGCCGCAAGGCAGATACCCGGCTCATAAATCTAATCCGATCCTTCTTGATTTCTATCTCTCTAATTGCCAGCTTTCAAGAGATGACTATAAAGTTCGACTTTCTATCGATGGTAAGATCATCAGTATCTTTACGCGTTGGACTCCCTATTATATTTATGGACTCAAAAAAGGATCCTATAAGGTCAAACTCGAGCTCCTCAACAAAGATAACCAACTTGTGCCGGGGTACTTCAATGTGGCTGAGCGCGAGATCATAGTGGAATGATTGTTTTATATTATTTATTAAAATTTTAATTTTAATAAATAATTGTAAATTATTAATTTACAATTAAAATTGATAATAAATCATGATGCACTTCATAATAACTTTAAGGGAAGGAAAGAAGTGGGGATAGATACTTGAAGGCACTCAGCCTTAACCTTCTCCTACCCAGATAGATAATTAAAGCAAGACTAATGCCGTTTATTAAAAATAATTTGGAGAGTCGGACTTGATCTTTTTAGCTAAAATTTCTTTTGATAAACGGTATAATCACTAGGTTAGGTTTTGGTATGGTAAAGAAAAAGCTTGTCACTCATGAAGAAATGACAATCATGGATGCTGTAGATAATCTTTCCAGTATGGCTGAGCTTGATGTTCAAGTTAAGAAGGAAGATGCTGCACCTAAAGGTGTCAAAGACAATCTTCATTCACTTAAAAAACTCAAGCAAAAAGATAAGGAAAAAACACTCGAGACAGTAAAAGGAACATTTAGAACCGTTCATAAGTACCTCCAGCACGTTTACCAGAAAGACAAAGAGCAACTTCAAGACGTTGAAATTCAAAAGGGAGTAAAAGCCATTATGGTTCTTGCCGGAGAAGCTGCGGAAAAAATCAATAAGTGCACCACTTTGTTTAAATATGCTTATAAAGAAGGACACTTAGATGAAATCAAAGAGTATAAAGATCTTAGAAACTTCTATTTAAATAGGATTGTCAAACGCTTTCAAGAAGTTTTATCTCATGAAGAATCTTGGGAAGAAGAATGGGGCGCCGAAGATGTTTATCTCAATATCGAAAAGCTTGGGCTGAAGGATCTTGAAACCGTTAAAAGGGACCGTGAGTACGAACTTTTTTATATACGCCAAGACGATGGAAAGCCATTTTTTAATCGCAACTTACTTAGGCACATTAAACTTGTTAGTGATTTTGATGAGGTTATTAATGAGGTGGAAGGTGAAGATCCTCTATTGAGAATTAGTGTGCTTCTTGATCGCGAAGTTCAGTCGATGGCTGAAGACCTGAAAAATGAAGCGGGAGAAGCGCTCGGTGATTTTTATTTAGACGCTATGCAGCATAAAGAGATTCCTATTATTAACGGAGTTAATTGCCTGGTCATGTCTTTGATGCTTGCAGCAAATCCTCAAAATCTTTTACAAAATACCATGGGGAAACCTTGCACACAGTATTTCCATGATTTTCATCATTTTTTAAGAGAGATTCTTTCCTCTTCAGAATACCTCAGACTCATTTCTCACTCGATAGAAGGGGCTGATCGTCTGTCACGAGCTCTTGTGAAGCTTATTCATGCTTTTTGCTATGCTTTTATGACTCGAGTTGGAAAGAGGTGGTTTTGGAAAGAATTCATTCACGATCTCATCAAAAAGGGCTATAAGGGAACCCCTTTTCCAATCAAGGAAAAAAGCGATACGCTTAGCTTATTCAACGATTTGCTAGATCATCATGACGTTATCAATGGTGTACTTAAAAAGTACCCCAGCGGTCCTCTCTTCAAAACTCTCGATATTTTTCGCGAGAGAGAAGGGAAAGAAGGGTTTGACCCTTTCTTGCAAGGCAACTATTCGGAATTGATTTATAACTTCTCGAGTCAATCTTTTGATACTAAATGTTTAAGACTTCCTTGCCCCACGTATCATGAGCATATTAATAAAGCAGAAGTGGTTAGTGAATTTTCTGGATATTTGCAATTTTTAGATGCGAAGAAATCTTCGGGCAAGCACTTGATCATTAATCTTCAAGACCGCACATCATGGGAGGAGCATGCTAGGTGTCAAGCTTTAGAAGATTTACAAAAAAGAGCTGAATATAGTAGGCAATTTATTTTAGTCACTTTGCCAAAAAAAAGTGATTTTTATTATCAATCCGATGCTTATCTTGAGGTTGATAATGTAAGTGCGTTTTTAAAGCTAGTTGAAGATCAAGTGGAGAGTGGGGAAGAGTGTGGATTTTTCTTTTCGCACCTAATGGATAAAAAAGAACTGATGGCTTTTGTTAAACAAATTCTTCCGCTCATTCACGCCCATTTTTTTGAAGGGAAAGCGATACTTTCACGAAAAGACCGTCTCGATTTTATCGAAATCTTTTATTTGCTTTTGTCGCTTAAGATGCTAGATCTCACGAAGCCCGACTACTTTAGTTTCAGCTGTAAAGATGCTATAGATGTTGGGCAAACCATGGCTGCAGCTTTTTACACACTTATCAAGATGCTCGGTCAAGATCAAAAATGGAACCGCGAAGAGCAGGATCATCTCTTGTGGTTGTTCTATGGGGCCGCATTGAAAATCCGAGAACGTCTTGTGGATTATCAGCGATTAAATCGGATGGTCAGTGCTTTATCGTGTTTAGCGGTAGCGCTTGAAAAAGATCAAAAAGCAATCCTAAAAGAACTAGAACCTCTTTACGACTATCCACTCTTTCGGAAACTGAAGCTTTCGAGTTAGGAGTTAGTTTATATCCTAAAATTTGTCTTATACCAATTTCAAGAAATAAAGCCACAAATTCCTCTGCAGAGGCAAATATGGCACTGTTAACAAATTAAATTTTTAGATATTCTTTTCCTTCTTAAAAG
>RDPX01000121.1:443564-462343 GCA_003991215.1 Morbakka virulenta
CTTCTAGAGTTGCAATCTCTAGAGGTTTATTGACAATCAGCCCAAAAGAGCCCATCGGGCTATGATCACAAAGGAGGACCACGCTACGAAAAAAAATACCATTGTTAATTTCAGGGCTAGCAAGAAGAAATATACCTTTTTTTAGCTTTGAGTAGGGGGTGTTAACCATGTTGAAGCCTCCTACTCGAATTATTAACATCAATGGAATTTATTGTGCAATTTTCTGTGCTTCCATGAGTTGTTCATTGTAGAGACGGAGATTATCATAAAGAGCTTGAGAGCGTCTCATCAATTCGGAAAAATCTCGTTTAAAGAGGTTATTATCGAAAATTTCATTCCGCTCGGGATTTTGTTCTGCGCGATCCATTAGCATCGAAAGACGGGACATTGAGGTATTAATCAAGTCGACCTCACGATTAAAATAATCTCGAAAATTTGCAGGTGTATTAAGGGCATTTAAGATGGTTGCTTGTTTAAGTCGTGTCCGTTGCCATTCTTTATTTAGATTAAAGAATACTCCGTAATGATTCACGTCATTCATTAGAGTATCGACCTTGCTCAGGATAGAAGTAACGCGAAGGTACGTATCTTCATCCATAAAGAGTTTACCTAAAGTTCCTTTTCCTTCAGACATTGTTTCTGCTATCGAATCTATCGATTGGCTGGCATTTTTCATATTTTTCATTGTCGCCCCAAGATTACGGAAGACATTTTCTTCCTTCATTTCTTCGAATGAGTAGTGAATATCGCGCATAGCGACGGAGAAATGCTGAATTCCTAGCTTGAGTTCATCAACTAAATGACTTTTATTTACATTTGTGAGTGTAATAGAGGCTTCGGTCATGGCGTCGTCAAATGCACGAATGGCTGCACCAAGTTCATGCCCATTTTGATCGATCCAAGCAATGATTTTATCGAGAGTTTCTTCTACTTTATCAGAAAGTTGAGCCAGTTCGTTAAAAGCACTTTCAAGGGGATCGACAGACTCTGCATAGATCGGTGTTTTGGAGGTAATTAGAGTAGGTTTTACACCTTTTGGCGGCGAACGCGGAACGATTGCAACGGACTTTTCACCAAGTAGTCCTGATGTCTGCACTGTGATTTCATCAGTATTATAGACCCGAATACTTGAGTCGACATGAAGAATGAGTTGATAAAAATAGACTTGTCCGAGTTCATCTGTTGGTTGTTCGCGTGCATGAGGAATTTGCTCAATTGCTACAACTTCGCCGACAGGTTTTCCAGCAAACATGACTCGAGTTCCAATAGATATTCCGTTTACGTTGGAAAAGCGAACGATAAGAGCTTCCTTTCCATCTCCGACACTTGGTTCCAGAAATAGGATGATTCCAACTATAAGAGCGCAAGCCACAACGACAAAGAGGCCAATCAAAGTATTTTTCATATAGTCTATCATTATTTCCTCCTAAACGATCGGGGATCTTCCGAGATAGTCTTTCTTAAAAACTCAATGATAGGATCGTCAAGCTTCATAAAGACATTAGGAGCATCGACAAAAGCGATTTTGCCATCTTTATGAAGGGCCAAACGATCTCCGACAAAAAGAGCGGAGATAATATCATGGGTCACCACGATACTTGTGGCTTTTAGTTTTTTTTGTGTTTCGACAATGAGTTCATTGATTTGCATAGCTGTAATCGGGTCAAGCCCTGTTGTAGGTTCATCATAAAGGAGATACTCAGGTCGATAGACGATAAGCCTTGCAAGCCCTGCACGTTTACGCATTCCCCCCGATAGGTCTGAAGGCATTTTTTTCTGCACTCCGGCAAGGCCGACCATTTCTAAGGCTTGGTCAACACGGTCTTTGATTTCTGCCTTTGAGTATTTTGCTTTTGTTTTTAGATTTCCATGTTGTTTTAAATAAAAAGCGGTGTTTTCTTCAATGTTCATTGAATCGAACAGTGCAGCTCCTTGAAAGAGCATTCCCATATTTAGAGCCGCTTTATATCGTTTTTCCCCACGTAAATTTGAGATGCGGACCCCATCTACCTCAATGTAGCCTTTATCAGCTTTGACGATTCCGATGATATGCTTTAGAAGGACGCTTTTCCCCACTCCGGAGCGTCCAAGAATCACCAGTGTTTCTCCTTTTTTTACCTTAAGTGTAAGTCCTTTAAGGACTTGATTCCCATCGTAAGCTTTCCAGAGTTCGTGAATATCAATCATTTAAACCATCCCGTTGCACTTTGAAGAAGGTTCAAACCCAGAGTAGTTAAGAAGTTCGAAAATAAGATAAAAGTATAGCAAATTACTACGCTGTTTGTTGTTGATCGCCCAACCCCTTCTGCACCTCCAGAAGTTGTCAGCCCCTTATAACAAGAGATAGTCACAATCAAGAGACCGAAAATAAAGGCTTTTACAATACCGGTTAAAAGGTCAAAGTTCGTGATGTAGATCGGCATTGGATCAAAATAAGTTGTCGGAGGCATTTTAAAATAGAAGATCGAGATTAGGTAGCCCCCAAATATTCCCATGAAAATGCTAAAAATAGTAAGGAGCGGCATCATAAACATTCCTGCGATGAAGCGTGGTGCAATTAGATGGCGGTTCGGATTGATAGCCATAGTTTCAAGAGCATCGATTTGTTCTGTAACGCGCATTGTCCCGAGTTCGGCACACATCGCAGCCCCTACACGTCCTGTGACCATAAAAGCGGTTAAAACGGGGCCAAGTTCTGTGATCATAGCTTTCCCGACCATGAGTCCGGTTGCGCCAGCTAGTCCCTTATCGCTGAGTTGAAAGAATGACTGCGCAGCTAAAACAAGACCGGTGGAAAACCCTGTCATAGCAACAACTGGGAGCGATAAGACACCAATATTGTAGAGTTGTTCTCGTATAAGAGCCCAATTAGGCGGGCGTTTAAAAATGGCAACGGTCGAGTTCCAAATCAGTAGGATATATTCACCGGTTGCAATGAGAAAGTGAAGTTTGCTTAGAAGAAAACACATCTTTTTTAGATATTAAACAAAAAAGCTTAGTGTATGCGATGAATGTTAAATTTTCAATTTTAACCGTATTTGTTTTACAACCCCGTTGATCGTATCGTCGATACTTACAGTCACAGCATCTGTAGGTTCTTCTAAATCTTTGAATTGACTAGCAAGCATGTCCTCTTTAAAGAAATGTCCTTTCCGCTTTTCCATCCGCTTTTTGACGAGCTCAAAATCACCTTTCAGATAAACAACCATAACATCCTTATGTACACATAAAATATCTCGATAAGATTGTTTCAATGCCGAGCATCCCACAATGATCTTTTCTTTCTTATTTTGGATTAACTGAGCTAAGTTTTTAAGCCAGATCCATCTGTCGTCATCCGTAAGAGGTATCCCGGCATTCATTTTTTCTTTATTTTCCTTTGAATGAAATTTATCTCCATCATAGTAAGTCCAACCTAAAACGTCTGCTAGCTTTTCCCCGATAACCGACTTCCCCGAACCTGAAACCCCCATCAAGATGATGACCGCATCGGGCCTGTTGCGAACTGCCATTTTACGACCTAAACCCTTTCTTTTGCCTGAACTTGATCAACAAACTGGCTCGCCTACTTTAAGTAGAATATGCCAAATTAGCTGCGCACTAAATTTTGAAAGAACTAAGTATTTATCTCGAAAAAAGGCAGCTCGCAACAGTCCCATGCTTAAACTCCATAAACTCACTTTAAAAAAATAGGATCTTGAAGGAAACAAAAAAGGTTGTGTTGAAAAAATCTACTAGTCGAGCAACACAAGGGACCCCTTCCCTCACATCCTTGCGGATTCGTGTTTAAACCCAAATAACCACCTATCTGTGCTGCAAAAGCTTGTCAGCAGACTAAGTTTGAGGTGCACAAATATTCATGCTGAATGCGACAATGAACAGAAAAACAAAGAAAGGGTTTAGATTGTAAAATAATAGCTCGCAACAGTTGTGTACAGGACAAAAAAACTTCCATTTACCTTTGATAGCTCACCGTACACAAGCCCGGTAGAGGATAAATGGAAGCTTAAGTGAGTAATTATAGGAAAGGTATCTTGTTTTAACCACCTTCGCGGGTATAACCTTTAGCCTCAAGCCTCATAAGTTCGTGCATCAGGTTATGAATCTGATCCACAGCGCCTTCGAGCTGACGCAACTCATCCCGGGAAATTTCAAACTCCATGCGTGCGCTATCTTTCGAGTAGTCGGTGCGTGTCATTTTACTATCTGTCTGGTTTCTTTGGTGTTCCGAGTGTTGTTGAACTGCGCCTGGAATAAGTTCGGAAATTTTCTTTGAAGACCACTTGAGCATCTCTGCTTGTGCCGCAAATCTTGGCTGTCCTGCTAAAATAGGTAAAGTGATAGAGGCTCCCATCACAAGGAATTGAGCAGGTCCATAAATATTGCTTTGCCACCAAGAGGCGTCAAGATGATGTTTAGCTTTAGTATCACTATGTTTTTCCCAAGATTTATTAATGTCTTTCATTTCGGATCGCTCTGATTCGACAAATTTTTTAAGCGTATCGGCTGCTTGAAACATGAGCTTATACATTGCCATCATGTTGTTTTTCGGGAGCGTTTTTGGATTCACTGCCAGCTCTTCCTTGGCAGATAGCATGCGTCGCATCCGGTTAGTTTCAGAAGCTTTTAAAGACGTTTTACCCTCTTTTTGATAAGTTTCCGTTAGAGCTGAGTTTTTTTGTCCAAGGTTTGCTTGTACGAGCTTCCGGTGAGCTTCGAAAGCCGGTGTTGCGTAGGGGTTTTTTCTACTAGTTTCTTCTGCGGGATTTAATGAATCAATTGCCGATGTGGTCTGAAAACCCATAACTTCCTCCTTAATGTTCCTATGCTTTATTTCCTTCGATAATGCGACTAATCACACGTTGCCTTTCTTCTTCTTGAGCTGAAGCGGCTTTTGCTAATTCGGATAATCCAGTAAGCTTATGTCCGCTTCCTGTTTTTTTCATGTCATCATCAAGTTTGGTACGATCTTTTTGCGCAACTGCGTAGTCGCTGTTGAGCTCTTCTAACCCTCCTCGAGTGCGCTCTTTGTTCGCACAAATTAAACCTTTAGATAAACCTACAGCGCTTGTAGTAACTGTAGTCATCGTTTGACCGGCATTGTGAAACAGCAAAGCACCGGCTTTGGTGAAGCTGTGAGCAATGAGAGCGGCTCCTGCCCATGCAAGCAAGTTCGAATAGCTGGATTCTAGGCCAATGTGCTTTAAAGAAGATGAGGTAAAGTAGAGAACGCCACCTAATGTCATTTCTCCTCCTGCCAAAATAGCCGCACTGTTATTTGTAGCGACACCAATCCCCTGAAGGGCGATTCCACCTGCTAAAGCCGCTGCAATAGTTAAAAATTCGAGCGTATCCTTATAAAACTCCCATTTTTCTCCATCCGCTTTCTTTTCTTCTTTGGCGCGGGTATTTTCGTGCACTTTTGCATCAAGCACTTTGCGTTTTTTGATTTGCGTATGTAAAAGATCGTTAGAATTTTCTTGGCATTGGCGGCGAGCTTCAAAAATGCTATCGATTACTTTAGCCCAAGTAGTTCCGATTTGGTTGACCCCTGCCATCTCATAAGTTTCTTTTTCTATGTCGACGGAAAGGGGAGGGGTTTTATGTTTTTTTAACCGGGAAGATAGTTCTTTTTCTGCAGCGAGAGGGGGTAAAGATTGAAAGGTCGAGCTAGCTGTTGCCTCACTTTTTCTTTCTTGAACTTGCGGAGTTGTTTTTATTTCTGCTAAAACTTTTCCGTTGGGTATTGCCTCGGCCGCCGCTTCAGTTTCTTGAGGGGGGGGAGTGACAATAATACGAGGAATGGGCTTATCTTCTTTTTCCGGTGGAGGAAGAGATGGCTTTGTCAAAATAGCTTCCGGAGTCTGATTTTTTCCCCGGCCGGAAGGTTCGGGCATCACGACAAATTGATCCGATGAATAGTCGAGCTCCGTCTCTTGCTTTCTTTTTTCATGCAGGAATGAGTGAGAGAAAATCTTAGGGTTAATTGCCTCACTCCGCATTTCAAGGCCATCCGGCCCCCAATTAAAGAGGCTGTCGTTTCTGCGATCAATGGAGATATCTGCCATGATTTAGGCTCCTTCTTCTTTCGAACACCAACAAGCTTCAAGGCCTGTGATTTTTTCTATGATTCCTTGAGAGAGGTTCTCAGATAGTTTTTTTGCAGATCTAAGGGCTTTAATACCTTCTTCGATATATCCTTTAGAAAAGTAACATTCTGCTGCATGCAGATGCGGAATTGCATCTTTCTCATCTAAGATCGCAGCCATACTCCAGGCTTTTAGGGCTTCGTCGTAGCTATTTTCCAGCTGAAAGCAAGCGCCTATTCCTATCCAGTATTTTTGCTTGAGAGGCTTTAAGTAAGCCAGCTGGCGGAAGATTTCACGTGCTTGGATGTAATCTCCTACTTGGTATAGGCTATAAGCCAAAGAGTAAAGAGTGTGCAGGTCTTTGCTTGAAAAATCCCTATTAAGGGGCTCATCTTTTTCAAGTAAGATAGCCACTTCTTTTAGAGTTTTTTGAAGCAAGTCTTCTTCTTGAGTCTTGGGCATTTATCTCATCCCTAGTTTTTCTGCTATCCTTTCTAAGAAACGGCGATGGGTTTCATCCATTTTGCGGATGATATCCGTGATTGTGATAAAGAGCTGTCCAAGAAGGTAGAGGTTTTGCGTGATATCTTGAACTTCGTCTTTGTTTGTTTTTTGCATCTGCTCGATGGCATCAAGCACAGTCTTCATTTCACCTTCTGACATTTTAGAGATATCTTCGGGAAATAGACGTTTTTGCTCCAGGCTTTCTAAAGCTTCCTTTGCGCTAGGGTTTTTATCAAGAGGTCCTTGCCTATATTCTTTGTATAAGTCTTCTAATTGAGCGATAGTATCTTCAAATTCTCGTAAATCGTAAGGAGGAGAGACGGTCGGATCGGTTTGCATTTGCTTGCACTTAGAATTGATTTCGTCCAAAACAAAACGCAAGTCTTTGTTAAGTTTTGTAATTCTATCACTATGTTTTTGAAGTGTTGTGGCGTGATGGTTGTCTACTCTATTTTGAAGATCCGCTCCTAGGGCTCCGATTCCGCCTATATTTCCCATGCTTTTTATCCTCTTTTTTTATGAATAAATTCCCATTGAATTGAAAAAAAAAATTTTAAAGAAAAAACTTTTTCTATACAGCTAAATGGAATCAATTCATTAGTAAATTTTTCTAGACACATTTCTTCTTACAATGGCAAATATAACCTGTTTGGCATTAAATTTCCTAACGAATTCCAACGTTTCTTTGATTAAAATAAAATCTTTATAAGATAACTATTATCTTAAATTTATAGGTTTTTTATTTTTAAGTATTTCAATAACATCGTATGAAAAAAGATTTTTTTAAAAAATCTCCTTTGATTAAAAGGTTTTTTTCACGATGATGAACTGACTTAATACCTGTATGTAAATGGAGGTAAACTTTGACAGCTCGAACTCAATTAAATAGTCAGAAAATACTTGAAAGATCACGGGAAGTTATTGTTGGCGGGGTGAACTCGCCAATGCGGGCTTTTATTGGGCTTGAAGTCGAGCCTCTCATTGTAGAAAGAGGGAAGGGAGATACGCTTTATGATGTCGATGGTAAGTCTTATATTGATTATTGTATGAGTTGGGGCGCTTTGCTTTTAGGCCACGCTCAACCAGAAGTTGCCAAAGAGGTTAAAAAGCGAGTAAATGAAGGAAGTTCGTTTGGAATTGCCACTCCTGTTGAAGAAAAGCTTGCAAGGTTTGTTGTCGAAGCGATTCCTTCTATTGAGAAAATCCGCTTTGTCTCTTCGGGAACAGAAGCTGCTATGACAGCTGCTCGAGTGGCCCGAGGGTATACAGGGCGTCCTCTTATTTTGAAGTTTAACGGTAATTACCACGGTCATTCGGATGCCTTCTTAGTTAAAGCTGGATCGGGGGTGAGCCGGGTTAGTCAAGAGGCTTCTTCTGAAGGGATTCCCGGAGATATTATCAAACACACCTTTTCGCTTCCTTATAATGATGTTCAAACATTTAAACGGTTCATTCGCAATCCTTTTTATACATCTTTGATTGCCGCAGTCATTCTGGAGCCGATTGCGGCTAATATGGGAGTGGTTCCCGCCTCTAGAGAGTTTATTCAGACTCTTCGTGAAGAGACAAAAAAGAGCGGAGCTTTGTTAATTTTTGATGAAGTAATCTCGGGTTTTCGTGTTGATTTTCAAGGAGCGCAGGGGCTTTTAGGAGTAACTCCGGATTTAACCTGTCTCGGAAAAATAGTGGGAGGTGGCTTTCCCGCTGCAGCTTTTGGTGGACGAAAAGAAGTCATGGCTGTACTTGCTCCTGAAGGCAACGTTTATCAAGCGGGAACCTTATCGGGTAATCCCGTTGCAATGCAAGCTGGTTTGACGACTCTGAAATATACAGCGCAGGCAAAGTTTTATGAAGAGCTTGAAATAAAAACGCAGGCTATAGCTGAGCCTGTGCAAGAGGCGATTAGGAAGAAAAACCTTCCGGCGTGTATTCAGCAAGCGAGAGGGATGTTTACCCTCTTTTGGGGGCCTCGAAAAGTCCGCTCATTTGAAGACCTTAAAGCCTTAGATATGAGACGCTTTGGAGTGTTCTTTCGCTTCATGCTAAGTCATGGAGTTTATTTTTCACCTTCTCCTTATGAAGCTTGTTTTCTCTCTTCTGTTCACACGGAAGAAAACTTGATAAAGACACGAGACTTAATTTTGGAATTTATTAAGCGATGCTAAAGCGATTTATTTTTTTATTTTTTTTGATCGGGGGTGTTCTTTCTGCTAATGAAGAAGAAAGGATTTTTTTACAAGGATACTTGGGGCATGATGACCTCCATCCAATTGAAGAAAAATTAAGTGAATTCCGAAGATCCCAAGGGGGGTCGCTCATTATTCAAATTAATTCATCTTCGGGAAACTTACAAAATGTTTTGAATTTAGCTCAAAACATTTATGAACTTAAAGTTCAAAATGGCAAGTATATTATTGTTTATATTCAAGGTAAGGCTGTTGGCCCTGCAGCTATTATTCCCTTTCTAGCTGATGAAATCATCACCACCTCACCCGTTGCATGGGGTGATATTCCCTATGGATCAAAAGGAGAAATGAAATCTTCTCTTTTACGTACAACCGTTAAGAAACTCATCAATAAAAAAACTAGTCGGGCTTCTGCTTTAGAACAAGTGGCTGATGCTATGGTCGACCCCCACTATCAGCTTGTTTACAACCGGGAAGAAGATCGATCTAACGATCGACTGGGTAGCTTTGACCCTCTGATTTTAAATCTAAAAGGAATGAAATCTTTAGGGCTTATTGATAGTGTGATGACCGATGAAGATTTTACTAAGAAGTATCTCACTAAAGGAGAATTACTCCCAAACCCTTACCAGGTATCGGGCATAGTGACGTCTGATGCGTTGCATGAGATGTTTAAAGGGCATATTTCTTATAAAGAAACAGAAGAAAACCTCATTGGCTACCTCTATATCGGAAATGATCGATCTATTGATCAAGCCACTTACATTTATGTTAAATTTGCTATGGAGGAGTATAAAAGAAGAGGAGTACGTTTTATCATCTTGCATCTCAATACTCCTGGTGGAGAAGTGCTTTCAAGCATGAAAATTACTGATTTGCTTCAAAAAAGTGACGTTAGAGACCACATTCCTGTCATTGCTTTTATCGATGACTGGGCAGTTTCAGCAGGAGCAATGCTTGCTTATGCTTGTCGATTTATCGCTGTGACTCCCAGTTCGATCATGGGGGCGGCTGAGCCTGTTCTTGTTGGACAAGAAGGAAGGGTGGAATCGGCTTCAGAGAAAGTAAATTCAGTACTCAGAGCTGAGTTTGCCGGCCTTGCAAATTTCTATAACCGCGATCCTCTGATTGCCGAAGCCATGGTAGATAAAGATATAATCCTGGTTATTCGAAATCATAAAATCATTCAGCTTCATCATGAAAATGATATTATTACCTCAGGGCATAGTCCGGATATTTTGATTACAAGTCAGGGTAAACTTTTAACATTAAAGGCTAAGCAGCTTGTTAATCTGGGAGTAAGTGATTTTGAAGTTTCATTAACAAATCCTCTTGAAGTGACGGAAAAGGAACATAAAGCAGGTACTTGGCCAGCCCAAAAATCACCTGTTTTTCAAGAGCCTTATCTAGCTAAAATCCCTTATGCCTTAATCATTTCTTACAAAGATTGGCGGATTGACTTCTTTACCATTTTATTGCATCCAGTTGTAGCTTCTCTTTTGCTTATGGGGCTGATTGTTGGGCTCTACATCGAAATCAACTCCCCCGGGTTTGGCCTTCCGGGATCGATTGCTCTTGCTTGTTTAGCTCTCATTTTAATTTCAAGTTTTATTACCCATGCAATCAACTGGATTGAAGTCATTATCTTAGTAGCGGGGCTCATTTTACTTGCGCTCGAACTCTTTGTGATACCGGGATTTGGTATTACCGGTATTCTAGGAATACTTTTGACAATTATAGGTCTGTTCGCTTTAATGCTTCCCGGAATTAGTGATCTGAACATCTTTGATTTAGCCACTTTTCAACTCGTCGGAATAACGCTTATTGAAAGGTTGGCATGGCTCTGCGGAGCGCTTATCTTTTCTTTTACAGTCATTATTCTCCTCGCAAAGTTCTGTTCACATCGGTTTTTTCGATTTTCGAGTTTGATTCTTAAAGGAGAACAAGGTGCGGAAGAAGGATATGTTTCGGGAATTCCTCGAGAGCTAATGCCGGAAGAAGGTGAGATTGGGGAAACGGCGACTCCACTTCGCCCATCGGGAAAAGTCCATATTAGCGACAATTTATTTGATGGAATAACGCAAGGAGGGTACCTCCAAGCTAACATTCCCGTTGAAGTTGTTCGCGTCGAAGGAAGTAAAATTGTTGTTCGACCGATTGAAAAAGAAGAGGGGCGGGATTAATTCATGTTGATTGCATTTGGGCTAGCGTTAATCGGGCTTCTGCTTGTTTACTTTGAATTCTTTGTTCCCGGCGGGATTTTGGGAATCCTAGGGGGAATTGTCATTGTACTCAGCCTGATTCTGTTTGTCTTGGAGCAAAATCATTTAACTTGGATGATTATTTATATTATTGCTCTGATTGTTCTACTTGTTTTTGTCATTCGTTTGGCAATTTGGAAAATTAAGAAAAATAAGAGTAAGAACACAATATATGCAGGGAAAGACCAAGAAGGTTTTCTTGCTTCGACTTATAATCGGGAACTTGTAGGGAAGTCAGGGATTGCAGTGACTGATTTAAAGCCATCAGGTTATATTCTAATCGAAGGAGAGCATTCTCAGGCTATTTCTCAAAGTTCCTACATAAAAAAAGGGGAATGCATTAAAGTAATTAGTGGAGAAGGGGCGCGGTTAACTGTACATAAGGAAGAAAAATGACACTACTCTCAACATTAGCAGCTGAAAATGGATTGTCGATGGGGCTTTATATTCTTATATTTTTCTCGCAATTGTCTGTTTGATTCTTGTTATTATAATTGGTAAGTATATCAAACTTTGGTTTCAAGCCTTTGTTTCCGGAGCGCCAATCCCGCTCTTTAACATTATTGGGATGAGTTTGCGTAAGATTCCTCCTCAAATCATTGTTAGCGCTCGTATTAATTCCTATAAGGCAGGGCTTAAAGGGATCAGCGCCGCCGATTTAGAAACCCACTACTTAGCCGGGGGGCATATTCTAGATGTTGTTCGAGCGATGATTGCTGCGGACAAAGCCAACATTGCTCTAGACTGGCGCCAAGCTACGGCTATTGATTTGGCAGGGCGTGATATTCTCGATGCTGTCCGAACTTCAGTCAATCCGAAAGTGATCGACTGTCCAAGCGCCGATACCAGTACATATATAACTGCCGTAGCTAAAGATGGTGTTCAACTTCTCTGTCGGGCGCGTGTCACGGTGCGGACAAATTTAAATCAGCTTGTTGGAGGAGCGACCGAAGAGACAGTCATTGCTCGTGTTGGCGAGGGGATTGTTAATGCAATTGGAGCATCCGAAACTCATGCTCACGTCTTAGAAGCTCCTCAAATGATTACAGAGCTTGTCCTTAATAAAGGGCTTGATGCTCAAACGGCATTTGAGATCCTCTCAATTGACATTGCTGATATCAGTGTAGGTGAGAATATTGGAGCTAAACTCAGGATCGATCGTGCAGAAGCCGATAAGCAGATAGCTCAAGCAAAAGCCGAAGAGCGTCGAGCAATGGCTGTTGCTGCCGAACGTGAAAACATCGCACGCGTTACGGAGATGCGTTCACGCGTTGTGGAAGCGGAATCTCAGATTCCTAAAGCAATTGCAATGGCATTTGAGGCAGGACAACTAGGTATAATGGACTACTACCGTTTAAACAACATCCAATCTGATACCAAAATGCGGAAAGCACTAGCCGGAGATGAAGAAGACGATCAAGAAGAAAATAGAGATCAACATGAAAAACGATGATAGCTCATACTCCTTATTTTTTTTGATTTTCATTCTTTTAACTTATTTTCTCAGCTTTTTAAAAGCGCGATGGAAGAAGCAAAAAGAACAAGAAACAGCGGTTTCTTCTCGAAGCTCACATCCTTTTGCGGGGGTTAAGAAAGCGGCTCCGGCGATCAAAGTTCAAAAGGTTGAATCGCCTCCCTATTCTAAGATGAGGCGCGTCTCTTATGTTGATATTGGACACAAACATAATTTAGCAAAACCAAGAATTCAAAGGCTTATCGATGAACTTCCAGCTAAGAAAAATATTGTTTTGCTTGCCGAAATAATCAAGCCTTATGAGCCGCTTCAATAAGCCTGCCTATTGGGGCTGTTGCAAATCACCATTTTACGCTCGAATCCCTTTCTTTTGCCCAAATTTGATCCATAGCTATATCATGTGGTTAGCTACGCTACTCCAAGTCTGGTTTTTCATAAAAATCTTTTTTATTTTTTGGAATTGGTATTATCTCGAAAAAGAACAGCTTGCGACATGAGATAATTGCGCGAAAAGAGGGTTGCTCCTGAAAAATGGAGCAAGCTGAAAGCTTGGGGTTTAAAGCTGATGAGAAAAAAAGGAATCAAAAAAGCCTCATTAGCCGTAGGCAGGAAATTATCTGTCGTCATGCATCGAATGCTGATTGAGGAAAAAGTATTTCAATATGGAGAAGTGAATAAAAAAGCAGCATAAATAATTAAGAATGAATAAGTAAAAACATTAATGCCGAAGAACTGAGTAAAACGAGGGACTGTTGGCACTAAGATGCCGTTCGCAACATTGTTTGCTCATTTTTTTCGAAGTTCATGTTGAGGCGAGGAAAAAAATAGCTTTCTCAAAAAAAGACCTCGGAGAGAGCAATGGAAAGTTCCTGTTATTTTTTTAAAATGAGAGAATCTCTTGTGCGCAATTAGAGAACAGTCCCCTAAAGGGGAAAAAATAGAGTGTATTCCAAGGTTGTATAAAAATTTGGTTTTCGTTAACTTTTTGCTCTAATTTTTTTAAAGGATAAGTCAAATGACAGTAACACAATTTTTATCTACGGTTGTTGAAGAAAAGAGGTTAAGTACTTCTCCCGATCGTTTTGAATGGTGCACGGCTTGGAAGCAAGATAAAAGTACCGGTAGTTGGGTAACGAGAAAGGTTGAGGATAATAGTTCCCGGCCTGCTGAAGATCGCCCGGTTCCTTTTGAATATCTTTGCGATCGTGCAACGGGGGAACTCTATATGGCTCACCATCCAAACGTTTTATCCCTGTGTTTTGTTTGTGCTGTGCTGGCCACCCCTATAATGGCAGTCGCAACGGTTTGTGCAAATGTAGCTAAATTAGCTCTTATCCTATTTGGTATTATACAACAAACGTTTAATAAGGTTTATCCGGAGCGCCACCACAGAGAATTTGTTAAGCTCTCTTTAGAGAGTTTTGAAATCAATCTAGATTCAAGTCTTGAAAAGCTAATTGATCCTTTGTGCAAAATCTATGAAGCTTTCTGGTATGCCGTTGCTATTGAAGTTGCTTCTTTAAATGCATTGATTTACTTTTACGATGTAAAGGAAGTTTTAAAAATGTGGATGGTTACCGCTCAAGTAGAAAAAATATGGAACCAAGATGCGGATTTTCGCAGAACCCCATTTTCGGCTCTTATTCGCTTTGGAAAAAATCTCGAAAAAAATGGGTTAGATTCTCTTAGTACTGGGGAAGAAAGCTCGCTTCTACGTCCTTTTTATCAGGCTGAACCTACTTGTTATATGTTTCAATGTTTTCAGTCTTTAGGTAGGATTGACGAGACTATAGATGTTGGTGGTGATCACGAGAAAAAAAAGTTTGAGATCCGTAATAGGTTCGATAACTATGAAGAACTGCAAGGTTGGAAGCTTGGACATCCAGAAAACTAGAGATCTTTTTCATTCCCTAGCCAATCAAGAGAAGCCAAAGTACGAACCTCAAGTTGGGATTCGGCAATCAGAACTTGCTTTCCGCTTACCTCAATCAAATAAAGCATTGACTTCGGACTAAGAGGTCTTTTTTCGATGATTTTAATCGACTTTAAATAGTTAAAACTACGTAGTCTCCCATGAGAGATCTTTTTGAACATACAGATGGTCAAAACCACCAGAACGAGAAGTCCGACTAAGACAATAATGGTTTTGACGAAGGCAGTTTCGTAAGACTCTGTTGCAGCTTGAACATCATCGGAAGCGGGGCGAGACTCTTCGTCTTCAATAGGTGAGGGGGTATCTTTTTTCTGATCTTTGACTGCAGCTTCTTTTTTTTCATCGGATTTTTTATCGACAATCAACTCTTTAACTGCCGTGTCCGACAAAGGGGTTTCTCCAAGCAGGAAAGTGGGGGGGAAAAATAAAAAAGCAACAATAAATGATTTAAGTAACCACATTACAAACCTAGAGCGATAATAAATTTTCATTTTAAGCAGCTTCTCCTTTCCCGTCCAGAACTTTCCCCTCAAGGCGAGAACTTACATTAAGGAACTGTTGCAAGCTACTACCCAAACTCAATCTGCAGCTAACTCGCCTATTCTAAGCAGAGTATGTCAAGTTAGCTGCGGATCGAATTTCGAAAAAACTAAGTATTTATCTCGAAAAAGCGCAATTTTCAACACTCCCTTTAGGGGTAACAATTATTTACTCACCTTACGCAAAAGAAGTCATTTGCTGTAAATTTCTCAGTTCCTCAAATGCCATTTGATTTGCTCTAACGATTAGTTTGTATTTCAATGAAAAATGATTTAACCTTGTTTTCACTCTCAATATTTCCAATTTACAATAGGCTACAATAGATGCAAATATGTGAGTCTTCTGTGTTTTTACAACTTTTGTGGGAGATTTCTCTAGACTTGCATTTTGTTTGATTGATTTGTGATACTCTTCTCTTCTCCATCGTTTTTGATAGATCTCATAGACTTTTTCAGCATCAATTTCTAAGTCATTAGTAACAAGATATAATTCCCCTGTAGACCCATCTTCGTTTTTGAAGACCTTCTTCATTAGGCTCACAGGAAAAGAAAGGTCTTTTAACCAGACCTTTCTTTTTTCACCATCTTTGAGCTCTAGTGTCTTTAAATTTCGATACTTTCTTTTTCTCTTATCTTCTTCCGAAAAGGCCAATAAACGATTCGATTTAATTCCAAAAATAAACTTCTTATTCATTTCATATTCTATAAACTCCATGTTCTTCTTTGCTCCAAACCAATTATCTGCAAGGATATACTCAAAACATATTTTATTTTTTTGGGCTTGTTTTATCTGAGATCGAAACATCTCATTTTTTGTTGTCGATGATCTTCTCATTTCTTTTTTTGTCTTTACGTCACAGAAAATAAGTTCTTTATGAATAGTCTCTATTGAAACCGGAAAAGCTATATCATCGTAACGTACTAAACATGATAGAAGATTAACTCCTTTGATACATCTTCCTTTAGCATGAGAAAAATGCCAACAAATGATTTCATTCTCATCTGTGTAAGGTTTTTCTTCTATCGTATCGTCTATGATCAGGACTCCATTTTTTTCTTTTTCAAACTTTCGCACCTGAGGTTTTATGTATTTCCATAAGTCTTTTGATCCAAGATCGCTCTCTCTTAAAAATCTGCTAATTTTATCATGACTCACTTCTCCTTCTAATAACGCTTCAAGTCCTGTAGCAGTTGCGTATTTGTTTTGGCTGATGAGGTAATCTGTATAAATATCCAGCAATTGTTCTTGAGCCATTTTTTTCTCCTTAATCAGGAAAAAAATAGTGCTTTCAAAAAAATCTTTCAACTCAATTTTGCGTAAGGTGAGTTATTTAGCTGTCCTTGCTTTCGATGGTTTTAGTTGAGGTAAAGGGTTGCAATGGATTAAGATTCATTCCCATGAAAAAACAAGGAACCATTGCTTTAGATATTGACGGAACCATTACGGATGAAACTCATATGATCCCCGATGGCGTTGTTTCTTATTTCGAAACGCTTTCGCGAGAAGGGTGGCAGTTTCTCTTTGTGACGGGGCGCACCTTTTCTTTTGCTCTTATGACCCTTTCAAAACTGAATTTTCCTTATTTACTTGCTGTTCAAAATGGTGCCGACCTCTTACAGATGCCGGAGAAGAAACAAATTGCTCGCTCTTATTTGACGATCGATCTCGTTCACTTTCTTGATGAACTTTATCAAGGTCAAAAGGAAGATTTTCTCGTTTACTCCGGCTATGAGAAAGGGGACTTTTGCTATTACCGGCCTGACCGTTTCTCACCTAAAATGTTGACATACTTTGATAAGCTTAAAAGACTTTGTTCTGTTCCTTGGTGCGAGCTTGATACGTTTGATATTCGAGGACAAAGCACTTTTCCTCTCATTAAGTGTATTGGTGCTAAAGAGGTTTTAGAAGTTTTCCAAGAAAAGCTCAAAATGATTGAAGGAATTAAGACGAGTGTTATTCACGATCCAATCGATTCGAGTTATTACCTTATTCTTATCACCCATCAGAATGCCAATAAAGGGGTGGCTGTTAATAAGCTGATGGAGAAATTTTCTCTGCCTCACCCCATCATTGCAGGAGGAGATGACAATAATGATATTCCTCTTTTGAAGGTAGGAGATGTGAAGATTGCAATGGATGGAGCTCCGAATGCCTTACGGGAGTTAGCGGATATTATTGCGCCTCCCTCTATTCAATCTGGGATTATTCCGGCTATTCAAGCAGCGATCAAACAGATTCGTTCATGAGCGATTTGCTTAAAGAAGTTCAAAAGAGGCGTTTAGTTGAACTGAGCATAAAAGAAGGAAGACGCCTCCAAAGCCTTCGCACTAAATGGATCCATACTTGTTATGAAGAAGAAAGTCTTGAGACTATTCCCACCTATGAAAATACCTGTTTTATTTTAGCCCTTTTTCGGAGTAAGGTAGGAAATCAGATTCAAGAAGCCAAGGAGCTTTTGGAGCATTTGCTCCATTTTCAAGTTCCTTCGGGAAACTTCCCTGTCTACCTTCATGAATACCCACAAGCTAAAAACCGTAATTTAGCGCTCCATCTCCTGGTCCCCCTTTTTTGGATTAGACACTACTTCCAGTCAATTCTTGAAAAACCGCTACGAAACAAGTTAGATGCAGCTTTGGCTTTTCTGCATCAATTTTGTGTTAGGAGTAATCAAGAGCGTCCTTTTCCCCCATCGCTTGCTGCTAAACTACATGGTTTTGAGCAAAAGCTTACCCGGCATGCTGCTGCTGAAACTACGATAGATTGGGCAAATGTCATGATGGCCTATCAAATGATGGAAAAAGAAGCTGTCATTCTCCCGCAAGCTCTTAGGCACTGGAATCAAAAACTTCAAGCTTTTTCGGGGGATCCCCTCAATGAATTTCAGCGAGGCCTTGTTAAAGAGACCTCTCTTTTTGATTTATTCATGGCAGAAGCAACCGGCCGCTACTGTGATAGAATACTGGATCCTCACCTCGTTCATCTTCACGCTGCAGTTATTTTCCCTATCAAAGGAAAAGGAGAAGGAGAAGGAAAGGACTCGGATTGGTTACTAAAGATAGTAGAAGGAGAGCCTGCTTATCAGAAGGGATTTCATAGACTCAGGCTTTTGTGGGGCGAGCATTCTTTTGTTTGCCAAGAAAGAAACTTGAAGGTGGAGGCGTATTCTGAAAATCAGCTTCTTTTTACCTATCCCGAGCAGCTACCGCATGAAAAAGAATCGGGAGAACTTTCATTTTATGTCGATCATCAAAATGACGTTTCACTCTTTATCAATGGGGAAAAAGGAACTCTGTTTCAATTAGGAGACGAAGTTAAAATCATGACATCGACTAAAGCACTTATTTTACACTTTTCTTTAAATGAGGGGGAAGGGATCTTTTGTGGCCATATCAGTCGAGGGAATCGCCCCTCCCAACTTTTGCCTCACCGTTTTGAAGCCTACGATTGGAAGATTACGATTCGAACCGTGCAACGCACGGATCGAATCAAAATAGGTCTTAGCTTAGATGTTTTATAAAACTTCTTCTTTAAGCGACGGACTATCTATAGCTACTCCCATTGCATGCATACCGTTATCGACGTAGAGCGTGGCTCCCGTGATTGCGGAAGCAAGAGGAGATAAAAGAAATGCAGCTGTTTTGCCGACTTCTTCGGCTTTCAGGTCTTTTTGAAGGGGCGCATTTTGTCGGGCATACTCGATCATGCTCCGATAAAACCGATAGCTCGTGCGGCCCGGCTTCCAAACGCGCCTGCAGAAATGGCATTTACAAGCATACCCCAACTACGAACTGC
>RDPX01000121.1:468469-489511 GCA_003991215.1 Morbakka virulenta
GGAGTTAATCTTCTATCATGTTTAGTACGTTACGATGATATAGCTTTTCCGGTTTCAATAGAGACTATTCATAAAGAACTTATTTTCTGTGACGTAAAGACAAAAAAAGAAATGAGAAGATCATCGACAACAAAAAATGAGATGTTTCGATCTCAGATAAAACAAGCCCAAAAAAATAAAATATGTTTTGAGTATATCCTTGCAGATAATTGGTTTGGAGCAAAGAAGAACATGGAGTTTATAGAATATGAAATGAATAAGAAGTTTATTTTTGGAATTAAATCGAATCGTTTATTGGCCTTTTCGGAAGAAGATAAGAGAAAAAGAAAGTATCGAAATTTAAAGACACTAGAGCTCAAAGATGGTGAAAAAAGAAAGGTCTGGTTAAAAGACCTTTCTTTTCCTGTGAGCCTAATGAAGAAGGTCTTCAAAAACGAAGATGGGTCTACAGGGGAATTATATCTTGTTACTAATGACTTAGAAATTGATGCTGAAAAAGTCTATGAGATCTATCAAAAACGATGGAGAATAGAAGAGTATCACAAATCAATCAAACAAAATGCAAGTCTAGAGAAATCTCCCACAAAAGTTGTAAAAACACAGAAGACTCACATATTTGCATCTATTGTAGCCTATTGTAAATTGGAAATATTGAGGGTGAAAACAAGGTTAAATCATTTTTCATTGAAATACAAACTAATCGTTAGAGCAAATCAAATGGCATTTGAGGAACTGA
The DNA here is from genome assembly GCA_003991215.1 of Morbakka virulenta. Classification (NCBI taxonomy): domain Eukaryota; kingdom Metazoa; phylum Cnidaria; class Cubozoa; order Carybdeida; family Carukiidae; genus Morbakka; species Morbakka virulenta. The sequence continues at coordinate 469,206 of RDPX01000121.1, forward strand.
GAAATTTACAGCAAATGACTCCTTTTGCGTAAGGTGAGTTAATAATTAAAAAAATATTTGTATTCTATGGAGAATACAGTTATAATTATCGATTATATAGTTTTTTTGAACTTAATAAAAACTAAATTAGGGTAAAGTTATGGCTATAGTAAGTAATATGGGTGGTTTATCGCAGCTCCCTCGGATACAAAGTTCGGATCGCAAAGCTTACTCAGCCTTAAAAAATAATTCTAAGCATTTTCGTATCAATGAATTAGCAAGAAAAGCATGCCAGAATATAAACCTTATTTTAGAGAGAACCGGAAAGTACCCTCGGGAAGTCAAAAAAGCGTGTCTTTTCGAAAATATTGATCCGGGGCTTTGTCAAGGACTAAGCTTAATTTATATGCTTTTATTATCAGTAGACTCTAGAAATGCAAATTCAATATTTGAAGTTTTCCTTGCTAATTTGTTTGAGTTAGTTGAAGACAAGCAATCTTTAGGTTGCCTAGGTGACGAATTATTAGAGACACTTACTTTTATTCTAGCTCTTACTCAAAAAGTGACGCCTATTTCAAATCCATTTATGTGGAAACTTCAAAAAGGTTCTGTGAGCGATAAAGAGCAGCTTAAACAAATTCGCGAAAAATATATTGCGATCTCAAATTATGTAAAAAACCCTTTGGAATTGATCAATATTATTAAAATGAGAAACTTTGTTTTTGAGAAACTGGGTATCTCTTTGTTAGAATCAACTAAGACGCAAGTCGTTGCAAAAACATTATGTATATTTCTTAAAGGGGAAGAAGCTAAGTTAGCTAATTTCTTACAAACGTTATTTCATCAATTTGAAGATCCTTCTTGTTTCCTCCATATTGGCTTTGATGACCACTCCATGGTTTTATCGAGAAAAGGCGGTCAATTTTTTTTATTAGGTGCATGCGACCAGATTCCAATGATTCCATCCACTTTTTCAATTAAAACACCTAAGGTTACTTGGAGGAGGATTGCCAAATTCTTCCATTTTCCAATTAAAGTAGAAACTCTAAGAGCAAGCTCAGCTACTAAGGCTAGTTTAAGGCAGATCGCCGACTCTATTTTTTTTTCTAGCACATCTCAATATGCAGGTGATATAACAGTTAAATTCACTATTACCCTTATGTCCGGAAAAGGGCCCTCCTTTTCTATGAAAAAAATTAAACTTTTATTTGAGGACGAATTCAATAATAGCCTTTCAAAGGTTAAAAATTGGAATCTTCCTAAGGTACGCGCTTTGGATGTAAGCGACATTCCGTTGGTAGATATTTCTTGTCTGCGTATAGCTAGTATTTATCTTGGGAAAAAAGAAGTCCAGGGACTCATACAGGCAGGAGATTCCAGTCTAAGAGAAGTAGAAGTACTCCGAGCCAATCAAATGCTAATGAGAGTACATAAAGAACAACTTGATCCTGAATTTCACATTAAAAATCCTTTAGTGAAAGGAAGCTTTCAATATGACACACCACTTTCTTCCTAGGAAAACAGTCAAGTAACTTTAGGGGCTGCTGATGGAATCCCCATCCAATTTCTCTTTACCCTTAAGTATGAAGCATTACTAAAAAAAGGTGTGGAATTGATCTGCTTCCTAGGCGGAGACGAAAGAGTAGGAAGAAAACACTCATCTGAGGATGAATGTTTTATCCTACATCATAGAGATAGAATAGAGATAATTTTTAATGCCAAGAAGTATTCAAGTGACGGTAAGCTGCATACTGAAAAGAGGTACCCTTAGCACAGCGAAGGGGAATCAGCTTGTATCCACATTCATTCTGTTTGTCTATGCTGCGTGAAAATATATTTTGGATTAAAAGATTAATGGAGTAATCTTATATTATGCATGTTTTGGTATAGAACTCTATTTCATATAAAGGTTTATATATCTGAAATAAAGGGGTAAATTTATATGACTCTCCATTTTTTGCCTGATAAACGTGTCGTTAGACAAAAGCAGCCTATAAATAGGTTGACCGCTTTAGATCAACCTGAGATAGCTCGAACGTTTGCTTCGTTGACTCGAGAAGGAAATTCTGAGGATCAAGCATTTAACTACATGAAAGCTTTTGTTGAAGCAGTTGATTCTGAAGAAACTTATGCTGGACATTCCTCTCTACGGAAAGATGATCACTTGGGAAGGTTAATCGAAACCGCAGTTTTCATAGCCCAGCAGGCTCCTTGGGGTGAGAAGCAACAAAGATATTTTGCCCAAATAGCAACAACATTATTATTAGTTAATCAAATAGGCCTTAGAGGAGATACATCTTCTGTACTTGAAGAGGCTAATCTTATCAAAGATTTTTTGTATTCAGTTAAAGGAAAAGAAACTCTTAAAGACTTTCACAAATTTATTATGGAAAATGAGGAAATTCCTTCTTATCTCAGAAGAGTGCATTTTAAATCTAGTAATAAACCACTTAAAAAAAATTTACGGGCTCATGGTTTAGCACTAGACCGGATCAATAGATTGAAAGATCTCTTAGGTCGAAGTGCCATATCGATGGAGACGAATCCTAAAAAGCCGCTCTTTGATAAGAGTCATCCCGTTTTTCAACTTTTATATAAAGAGTTAATCGGCGGAGGTTTCTAAGGGACTACCTTTTATTCACTCTCCGTACGTAAGGTGAGTTATTCAAGAAAGGGGTGTGGAAGATAGGGAAATAGTCTTTTCCGAAAAGCTCATAAAAGAACTGTTGCGAACGCCTATTTGCAGATCAAATTTCGAAGAAACTAAGTGTTTATCTTGGAAAAAGGGTTTTTGACGCTCTTTTAAATGGAAAATCTCTATTTTCTAAACAACCCCATAAAGTAGCTAAAGGATAATTTCCTCGGCGACGGTATCATAGAAAAGGAACCCTTTTTCAGATAAAGTGATAGTAGAATCTTGCGATACGAGGTAGCCCTTCTCTTCAAGTGATCTTAAAAGAGTCAGTGAGGAAGGGGGCAAATAACAAAATTTTTTTTGAAATTCATTGAGGTTAATCCCTTTGCATAGACGTATTCCAATAGCGATTAGCTCGTGAAGGTTAGCCGGGTAAGGCAGCTCTTCTTCGAAGTCTATGGGAGAGCCCCCATCTTTAAGAGTGTCTTGGTACAGCTTGAGATTAGGTGCATTGCGGAACCGTTTACCACCCCAATAGCTAGATGCAGAAGGACCTAGTCCTAAAAAAGGACGGCCTGTCCAATAGCCGACATTATGACGCGATAAAAAACCATCTTTAGCAAAGGCTGAAATTTCGTAGCGCTTTAGCCCCATTTTTTCAAGAGCTTCACAGGCAATCCTTAGCATTTGGACATTTTCTTCTTCTTGAGGAAGCTGTTTCCTAAGTGTTTGCTGTTTACGGTAAAAGACGGTTTTGGGTTCGAACACGAGGTTGTAGAGGGAAAGGTGAGTAATGGGAAGCTTTTCGGTTTTTTTTAAAGTCTCTTCCCAGCTAGCCAAAGTTTGGTGGGGCAATTCATACATCAAGTCAATTGTGATATTTTCAAAGCCGATTTCTCGAGTCTGGTAGACGGCATCTAGAGCTTTTTTAGCCGTATGTTTGCGGCCAAGAGTTTTTAGAAGAGAATCATCTAAAGATTGAATTCCTAAACTGATCCGGTTGACCCCAAGCTCTTTTAGGCGAAAGAGAAGTTGAGGAGTAATGTCCTCTGGATTTGCTTCAACGGTAATTTCACAGCTTGGACATAAATTAAGAGCCCGGGATTTTTTTAAAATAGTTTCAATCCCTTCGGGGAAAAGGGAGGGAGTCCCCCCTCCAAAGTAGAGGGATAGAATTTTTTGATTCCGAAAAAGAGGGAGTTTGATTTCCCATTCTAACAAAAGAGCTTTTAAGAAGTGAATTTTCAGTTCTTCTTGATTGGGAAGAACAAAAAAATGGCAGTAGGGGCACTTTCTCGAACAAAAGGGGAAATGAAAGTAGAGCGAGGTTACCATGAATCTGAGTCAGGATCTTCTAAAATACCTCGACGCCAACGGTTTTTATCGCTAAAAGGATCTTCTTCGTCCTCTTCTACTTGAGTCACTTCTTCACCACCTTCTTCATCCGAGACTGTAGTGGATTCCGTTTCGTAAGATTCTGTTTCGAGATCGAGTCCGGCATCGGTCATATTTGATTCCGATTCTATTTCGACACCCGGCATGGTATGAGGTTCTTGATAGGATTGCCGTCCTTGTTGATTCCGTTTGGGAACTGAATATTCCTCCGAGTCACCACTTTCTTTCAGTGTGAGGAGGCGTTGTTTTTCTTCCTTGACCTTGCTTTTGATCAATTCGATTTCACGTTCGTGTTTTTCAATATCTTTATTAGGGACAAGGCCAAGTTTTAGCCATTGTTCCAGGTCGTAAAGCTCTAGTTCGAGCTTTTTGAGTCTTTCACTTTTCATCATTTCAAAAATTGGATTAAATTTTTAGTGCCTAACCGTACTCTATTTGCTAAAAAAAGGGAAGAGTTAGCTTGAACTCTATTGTCTGCGTATTAACCTTGTCCCCTATTTTTTTAAAAGAAAAATTATTTTCTTTTGCTAGGTGAGCTGTTGTGCTATAGCAAAATTTAGGGGGTGACGATAATGTCTGAGCGTCGGTTTGAGTATGCAAATCTTGCCAACTTAACTTTTCTCGAACACCTATATTCTCAGTACATTGAAGACCCTTTGAATGTTGACAGCTCGTGGCAACATTTTTTTGAGGGGATGGCCTTTGGAAATGCTCTTAAAGGGGCAACAGACTCTATTAAAGAAAGCCCGGACTTGCGAGTCTTTCACTTGATCGAAGCTTATCGCATGTACGGGCATAAAGCGGCAGCATTTAATCCGATCGAGATCGAGAGATTCAAGCCCGAAGATGTGGAAGAGCTCAAACTCGAGAATCTGTCCTTTTCTCAAGCCGAATTAGGACAGTCTTTTCCTACATGTGGTTTTTTGCCAGAAGAGAATGTTCCTCTAGGCACTTTGATTGAAGCCCTGCAAAAAACATACTGCGGCTCGGTTGGGTTTGAGTATAGCGGCATGCAATCTTATACTCTGGAAAAGTGGCTTCACAGCAAAATCGAACCTTTTTTTCGATTTCCTCTTAAGCGTCATGAAAAATTGCGGATCCTTCATGCTCTCAATAAATCTGAGATTATGGAGTCGTTTATCAATATGAAATACCCCGGGCAAAAGCGCTTTTCATTAGAGGGGGGAGAAACTCTGATTCCTATTCTCAATGAGATTGTCAATCAGGGAGCCGAAGAAGGCCTTGAGGAAATTGTTTTTGGAATGGCTCACCGCGGGCGTCTTAATGTTCTCGCTAATATTTTAGGCAAATCGTATTCCCTTATCTTCCATGAGTTTGAAAACACCTATATTCCCGATTCTTTTGAAGGATCGGGAGACGTGAAATACCACAAAGGTTATCAGTCTGATTTTTCAACGCCAAGCGGAAAGACCGTTCACATGACCCTTTGCGATAACCCCAGTCATCTTGAATCGGTCGATGCAGTTGTTGAAGGGCGTACTCGAGCTAAGCAAGAAATCGCAAGTCGAAAAAAGACTCGGGCTATCTTGCCAATCCTTATTCATGGAGATGCGGCTGTAGCGGGCCAAGGGGTGGTGTACGAAACTCTGCAACTCTCCAAGTTAAATGGTTATAAAACAGGGGGCACCTTACATATCGTAATTAATAACCAAGTAGGTTTTACCGCTACCCCAAGAGAATCACAATCCACTCACTACTGCACAGATATCGCCAAATCCTTCGGATCTCCAATCTTTCACGTAAATGCAGAAGATCCCGAAGGTTGTGTTGCAGTAGCGAAACTTGCCGTTCAAATTCGTCAAAAATTTGGTTGCGATGTTTTCATTGAAATGAACTGCTACCGCAAATATGGACATAACGAAGGAGACGAGCCAAGCTTCACTCAGCCTCTAATCTATAAAATCATTCGTAAAAAGAAAAATATCCGCAACCTTTACCGTGACTTTCTTATTCAAGAGGGGAATCTATCTAGGGAAGAATCAGAAGCTCTTGAAAATGCATTCAAAGACAGTCTGAATCAAGCCTTAGAAGAAACCAAGGCGCTCACTAAAGAAAAACGAGAAGTCAAAATCAATCTTAAAACAGGGCCTTCACCTCTCTTAAGGCCGGTGAAAACAGCAGTGCCTAGAGATAAACTTAAGCAGCTTGCTCAAGCTTTTTGCCGGGTTCCCGATGGATTTAATCTTCATTCCAAGCTCCGCCGCATCTTAGACGACCGCCTCAAAATGATCGAAGGAGACCCCAATGCACCTGTCATTGATTGGGGAATGGCGGAGAACTTGGCTTATGCTACATTGCTCACGGAAAAAGTTCATGTCCGTATTTCCGGACAAGATTCGGGGCGAGGCACCTTTTCCCACCGCCATGCCATTTTAACCGATCAAGAAACCGAAAAGCGGTACTATCCCTTATCGCACATTAGTTCCGATCAAGAGATCTTTGCCGTCTATAACTCACCCCTTTCCGAGTACGCTGTTTTAGGTTTTGAATATGGGTATAGTCTTAGCTACCAAAAAGCCCTGGTCGTGTGGGAAGCCCAGTTCGGCGATTTTGCAAATGGAGCCCAAATCATTATTGATCAGTATGTCAGCAGCAGCGAACAAAAATGGAATAGCACCTGCTCTTTAACTCTCATGTTGCCTCATGGATATGAAGGACAAGGACCCGAGCATTCTTCCTCCCGCATCGAACGGTTCCTCCAACTTACCGGTAATGATTCCATGTTTGTAACCATTCCGACAACGCCTGCTCAGATGTTTCATCTCTTGCGTCGTCAGGCCTTAAACGAAATGCAAAAGCCTCTCGTGATTTTCAGCCCAAAAGCTTTGCTCCGCTATCCTCCTTCCTTAAGCTCCTCTGTCGAATTAGAAAAAGGAGAATTTCAAGAAGTGATTGACGATCCCGATTTGCCTCCAAAGGTAAAGCGTCTCATTTTTTGCTCGGGAAAAGTTTATTATGATCTCCTTCAAGAAAGGGAAAAGAGGGGAGTAAGCGATACGGCTTTGATTCGTATCGAGCAACTTTATCCCCTGCATCAAGAAAAGATTCTCCAAATTCTTAACAAGTACAAAGGTTTTGAATCTTGCTTTTGGGTTCAGGAAGAACATCAAAATATGGGGGCTTGGGATTATATTCACCCCTTGATCCAAAAGCTTCTTCCCGAAAAATACACTTTGCGATATGTCGGAAGAGTAAGAAGTGCTTCTCCTTCGGCAGGATCGAGCGCACTGCACAAATACGAACTCGCCACATTCTTGAAAGAGGCATTTGAATGAAAGTAGAGATCAAAGTTCCGGCTGCAGGAGAATCTGTGGCCGAAGCGACAGTTGCTCAAATTTTTAAAGAAAATGGGACATACATAGGTAAAGAAGAAGAACTGCTCGAGCTTGAAACCGACAAAGTCAATCAAGTGATTTATTCTCCCGATGCCGGCACAATCAATCTCACCGTTGCAATTGACGATATCGTAAAACCCATGCAAGTCATTGGCTTTATCGATACCGAAGGAAAAGGGGACACTCCGGCTGCGGCTGCCCAAAAAGAAGGAGCAGAACCTCCCTTGCCTTCAGTTTCAGCAGAAGGGGAAGGGGAAGGGGTCCGCCGCTCGGTTGATTCTTTTATAACATCGCTAGGGCAACCGCCACCCTCGTCTTCAGCTACAGAAAGCTCCCCCCTTCCTCCGGCTGCGGATGAGTCTCAAACACGCAAGCGGATGACAGGGTTGCGCCGCACCATTGCCAAACGCCTTGTTCAAGCTAAAAATAACGCGGCCATGCTCACCACCTTTAATGAAGTCGATATGTCCGCCGTAATCGAGATCCGTGCGCGTGAAAAAGAAAGTTTCATGAAAAAACATGATATAAAACTTGGCTTTATGTCCTTTTTTGTTAAAGCCTGCGTTGCGTCTCTTAAAGACCTCCCCGATGTCAATGCCTTTATCGATGGCGATGAAATCGTTTTCAATAAGCGCATCAATATTGGCATTTCGGTTTCGACAGAAAAGGGACTCATGGTTCCCGTTATTCGAGACTCCGAAAAACTTTCTTTTGCAGGAGTTGAAAAAGCCGTTCAAGAGTTTGCCCAAAAGGCGCGCTCCGGAAAAATTTCAATAGATGATCTTCAAGGTGGGACCTTTACTATTACTAACGGCGGTGTCTTTGGTTCGATGCTTTCGACCCCCATTCTCAATCCACCTCAAAGTGGTATTCTCGGTATGCATAATATCGTCAAACGCGCTGTTGTGATTGATAATCAAATCACTATTCGTCCGATGATGTATTTAGCTCTTAGCTACGACCATCGCATCGTCGACGGCAAACAAGCGATTACCTTTCTTGTTCGAGTCAAAGAGATTCTCGAGAAACCCGAAAAACTCTTATTGGATTTTTAACATGAACTACGATGTTGTCGTGATCGGGTCGGGTCCTGGGGGATATGTCGCAGCAATACGCGCCGCTCAACTTGGTCTCAAAACCGCTTGTATCGAAAAAGATCCTGTTTTAGGAGGGACCTGTCTTAATGTCGGGTGTATTCCTTCAAAATGTTTACTCCAATCTTCCGAATTTTATGCCAAAATTCTCCGTGAGAGTAAAATCCATGGAATCAAAGCTAAGCCCGAACTCGACTTTCGGCAGATGATCAAACGAAAAAATGAAGTTGTCTCGGGATTTAATGCCGGGATTAAAAGCCTTTTTCAAAAAAATAAAATCACTTCGATCACCGGAAAGGCTGCTTTTACTTCCCCCCAATCTTTATCCGTCAACGGAGAGGAAGTCACCGCTAAAAACTTTATCATTGCCACGGGCTCTACTTCGATGCCTTTACCCTTTCTTCCCTTTGATGAGAAACGGATCGTCTCCTCCACTCGAGCCTTAGATCTTCCTGAGATTCCAAAAAAGATGGTTGTGATCGGTGCCGGTGCCATAGGTGTAGAGCTCGGCTCGGTATATAGCCGCTTAGGAACAGAGGTTCAATTTGTTGAGTTTCTCGATATCATCTGTCCGACGTTAGATTCTGCTCTTTCTAAAGCGCTGTTGCAACTGCTTGCCAAACAGGGGATGAGCTTTCACCTCTCCTCCAAAGTAATTGCTGCTGATCCTCAGCCTCAAGGGGTTGTATTAACCATTGAGAAATCCGACAAAACCACTGCTCAAGTCTCTACAGACCTTGTTTTAGCGGCAATTGGCCGTCGACCCTATACCGAAGGCTTAAGCCTCGAAAAAGCCGGGATTAAGACCGATTCTCGCGGTTTCATCCCGATCGATGCCAACTTCCGCACCGGGCAACCCCATATTTACGCTATCGGTGACTTAATTGAGGGTCCCATGCTTGCCCATAAAGCTTCCGAAGAGGGGTATATTGCCGCTGAGTTCATTGCGGGGCGGCGCCCCCCTCCTATCGAGTACATCGCGATTCCGAGTGTGATTTACACCCATCCTGAGGTTGCGGCTGTCGGCCTGACCGAGGAAGAAGCCAAACAGCGCCATTTATCCTACAAAGTCGCGAAATTTCCTTTCAAAGCCAACTCACGTGCTCGTTGCAATGGCGAGGAAGAGGGCTTTGTCAAGCTCATTTCCGATCAAAAAACAGGCACCCTTTTAGGAGCTCATATCCTATCCGCTCATGCCGGAGAGCTGATTGCGGAAGCGTCCCTCGCCCTTAAAAAACGGGTTACGGCTGCAGAGCTCGCTCAGACTTGCCATGCCCACCCCACACTCTCGGAAGCTTTCAAAGAAGCTGCTCTCGCACTAAGTGCCAAGGCCATTCATTTATGAGACCTTTTCATAACTGCCTTGCGGCTAGATGTGTGCTCACGCTCACCGAATTGCTTGAAGTTATACTAATTGAAAATTTTACTAATACTTTGTTATAAGATGTCTTTATTTTCACTTGATCCGAGAAAATGAGCGGGTAAATACAGTTCCGTAAAAACATTTCGTCTAATCTGTAAAATTTTAAACTTACCTTACGAACGGAAATCAAAAAAATCTATTTATCCTCCACCGGTCGTGCGTAAGGTGAGTTTTAAAGTTAACCGACTATAAAAAAAAGATCATGCGGGCGGATCCCGCATGATCTTTATAGAATTGATAACTTAGAGAGAAATAACTAAAGCAGCTTTTTCTCTAAATCAACAGAGCTTAAAGGTTGTCTTCTATATAAATCTGAAGTAGACCTCAGCATAGAGCTTCCTTGCTGACGGCCAAGACTTTCGCTTTTGAGCTCTTCTAGTTGTCGACGAAGATCAGCCTGACGAACTTCTCTCTCATGCTTTTCAGCGGTTAAGGTCTCCCGACGCTGAGCAAGATGAGCTCTAAGAACTTTTACGGCCTCAGCTTCATCAGTTGAATCTACCTCTCTAGCAAACATGAAGAAGTGATCTCTAACTGAACCGTGGCTTTCTTTATCAAAGACTCCGTTATAATTACCACCAATAGCGTCGTCAAGCCTACTTTTCTTTTGGAGTTCTCCTAAGTAGTGTCTAAATAGTGTTGGAGAACCTGGGTTTTCAGGTGTTCCATCACCCATTAAGATTTGAGCAATGTGAACAAGAGTGCTGTTGTCGATTGCTTCAACTGCTTCACTACTTGGGTCAATCCTTCGAGGGATCTTTCCAGCTTCACAAAGTTCGCAATCAACCTCACTACGACTACTATGTCTAACGTCGTTATCTCCAAGGTCACGAAGCATTGAAATCAATTCAAGCTGCTCTTGAGCTTTTCCTTCATTTTCTTCAACATAACGTGAGAAGTCATTTTCAAGATTAGTTAAGAAAATATGTGCTTTTTGCATATCCTCGTGGATAGCATGTTTTACTCCTTCTTCATCGTACTCGTATCGACCACCGGTTACGCGAGAAATCACGGTTTCGAGTGCACGCTTCTGAGCAGGATCAGTCGCTGCCATCATAAGAAGTTTAAGCCACTCTTCACCCTTTTCTTGCCCGGCAAGTCTTGATAGGCGTTCAAGGTTTTCTTGAAGGAAGTTTTGCTTTAACTTTTCAAGGTTACGAAGGCTTTGGATCGTAGAGACTGCGCGTCCTTCGCGAGCTTGAAGAGCTTTTTGAAGACCTGAATGGTTGTGAAGAGCAGTAAAGATTGCTCGACTTTCAGTCCTTACATCGGAACCGGTGATTCCGGCAACTTCTTGTCCCTTAAATTGAACTTGCTCTAGGATGCGCTCAACGTCTTCAGGCGTGTTAGCTGCGGCAACTTTTGAGATCAGGGCATTACCGACAAACTCGGCTTGAGTTTGGTGCCAAGCAGAAACCCCAGCTTCCACGGTGTAGTTAGTTTCGCTTCCTCGGTTAAGACCTACTGCAGCTTTATCGGTTGCAACAGCAACAAGTGCGCGATACGTATCATCATTCATTCCTTTACCGACAGTCTTAAGAGCTTCCATCCACTCTTGACCTTTTGCGTGTTGCTTAGTAACAGCAGTGTCAATTTCTTCACGCTCTTTTCTTGGAAAGTGAGCCGTTAAGTGTTGAGGAATTTGATCCCAGTCTATAGAGTTTTCGTTAACGACGACTTCTTCAAATGAAGTAAGTCCACGATTCGCTAGCTCTTTAACGGTCGATCGAAGGTCAACCGGGTTTCTTAACAATTCTTTTGCGCGATTTGAATCGTTTTGACTGTTTCTAGCTCTTTTTGCGATAACAGCTAAACCGGGAAAAATACCGGTAGCTAGAAGAGCTACAACAGTAGCAATCCATTTAACAGCTACTTTTCCTTTTCCTCCAGAGAAAGAGAATTGTTCTTTAAATTGAGAACCAAAAGTTGTATTCTCGGCTAGAGCCTCAGTAGCTGCTTTTTGATCGGCAGTTGAAACATGCAACTGCTTATAAGCGTTCCGAGTGCCTGTTTGAGCTGCTGTGCTCGATTCTTTATGAAGATCACTAGAGATTGAACTGCACCGACTCATTCGATGCTGCCTGCTCATATCTATAATAAAATCAGATGACATAGTATATTCTCCTTTTAAAAGCAAAAAATATTTTAATATACGAGATTTTTTATTGTTTTATATAATTTGAGATGCAATAGAAACAAACTTTGTTATCATCTAGTTATTTGATTCCCTGCTATCGCATCTTTAATGTACTTATAACTTTGTTTTAAACTTTCTTCGTTTGAATATAAATTATAACATAAGAGATTATTTTATACTAATAATAAAAATTAATTTATTAAATATTAAAATAAAGGTAGGCTATTTTGATAACCTACCCGTATAGTGAAAAGAGGTGATGATTTAAGTTATTTACTATCAATAACTTATTATTCAGTTAATGCATACTCCTGATGCTTAGATAGTTGTGACAACCCTGCCTCAAGATCGAATTTGAGAGCTTTTTCGGTACTAGGTTCGATAGAAAGGAGCTCTCCGGATTCGCTTAAAATACTATGAACCTCTGAGCAATAGGCCCTAACCCTTTCAAACCCCTCGCGCTGTTCGCGAGTAGGCTCTTTTTTAGACCTCTCGAGGCACCCTCTTACCATATAGTAAGCAGATATCAAGGTCTCTTTAAGTTTTTCATAGGCAGCGATTAGAGGCGAAGGTCTTCCCTGTTCTAATAGGGCTCGATGGAGGGTTTGAACCTCATTTGACCACGTCTCTAAATGAATGGGAGTTTCCCCCTCAATCTCAGAGAGTTTTGAGGTTAGCCTTTCCTCATAGCTTCCTCCTACTCGACTAAAGATTTCTCCGACAATATCTAATTCTGTTTTTTCTCGTTCTTTTCCCATTGAAGGTCTTTCATAGAGTTTGTTTCGATCAAAAGTAGAGAGGGGATCTTCTGTATAGATGACTTCTTCTAGCCCTCCTTTAAAAAAGAGGGGGGCAAACGGTTTTTGACGGTTCCCTGTTCGAGCAAACGGAAGGAGTATTTCATTTATAATTTTACCGACCTTAGGAAGCATTGTCGGATCTTTTTCTAGCTGAGAGGAAACCTGTTGAACCATTCGATTGAGGAAAAGGCCTCTAAGATCTCGAGTGACTTGGCGCTGCTTCCCCATTGTTTTTACAAAAAGATTGCCAACCTCTTCAATGGCGCTTTTGTAGTAGGGGATTTGCCTTTTTAAGTCGAGATCTCTTACTTCTCTCACCTTACGCAAAAGGAGTCATTTGCTGTAAGTTTCTCAGTTCCTCAAATGCCATTTGATTTGCTCTAACGATTAGTTTGTATTTCAATGAAAAATGATTTAACCTTGTTTTCACCCTCAATATTTCCAATTTACAATAGGCTACAATAGATGCAAATATGTGAGTCTTCTGTGTTTTTACAACTTTTGTGGGAGATTTCTCTAGACTTGCATTTTGTTTGATTGATTTGTGATACTCTTCTATTCTCCATCGTTTTTGATAGATCTCATAGACTTTTTCAGCATCAATTTCTAAGTCATTAGTAACAAGATATAATTCCCCTGTAGACCCATCTTCGTTTTTGAAGACCTTCTTCATTAGGCTCACAGGAAAAGAAAGGTCTTTTAACCAGACCTTTCTTTTTTCACCATCTTTGAGCTCTAGTGTCTTTAAATTTCGATACTTTCTTTTTCTCTTATCTTCTTCCGAAAAGGCCAATAAACGATTCGATTTAATTCCAAAAATAAACTTCTTATTCATTTCATATTCTATAAACTCCATGTTCTTCTTTGCTCCAAACCAATTATCTGCAAGGATATACTCAAAACATATTTTATTTTTTTGGGCTTGTTTTATCTGAGATCGAAACATCTCATTTTTTGTTGTCGATGATCTTCTCATTTCTTTTTTTGTCTTTACGTCACAGAAAATAAGTTCTTTATGAATAGTCTCTATTGAAACCGGAAAAGCTATATCATCGTAACGTACTAAACATGATAGAAGATTAACTCCTTTGATACATCTTCCTTTAGCATGAGAAAAATGCCAACAAATGATTTCATTCTCATCTGTGTAAGGTTTTTCTTCTATCGTATCGTCTATGATCAGGACTCCATTTTGTTCTTTGTCAAACTTTCGCACCTGAGGTTTTATGTATTTCCATAAGTCTTTTGATCCAAGATCGCTCTCTCTTAAAAATCTGCTAATTTTATCATGACTCACTTCTCCTTCTAATAACGCTTCAAGTCCTGTAGCAGTTGCGTATTTGTTTTGGCTGATGAGGTAATCTGTATAAATATCCAGCAATTGTTCTTGAGCCATTTTTTTCTCCTTAATCAGGAAAAAAATAGTGCTTTCAAAAAAATCTTTCAACTCAATTTTGCGTAAGGTGAGTTACTTCTTTGTGAATTCCGTCAGCAACTTCGGATAGAACATGGTGGTAGCTTGTAGCTTGAGTATCTAACTTTTCTTTCATTGCCTTTAAGCGTGGTTGGCTTTTTTGACTTTTATCTTTGGGATTTATGATCACAACTCTAGTTCCGTCGTGTGCTTTAGCATGTCTCAAAAACACATCTTGCTTGGGATAGTGTTCTTTTCCCCAGCGAATGAGTTTCTTAGCATTTTGCCTCTTGTCAAGAGTTGATGAGAAAAACGATCCAAAGAAACGACTAAGAGCTGAGCTCGCGGGTACGGGTTGCACGTAAGGAGTTGGTCGTGGGAGAGCTGACTCGATTTTTTTTTCTAAAAGGGGGGATGTTTGCTGTTCTTGAATAGGAGCATATTGGTAACCGGCTATAAACTCGGAACTGTTACCCATTTTTGGAACTTCGGGGTAAAGAGCAATGTAATGATTAGTTGGGGAGGTGCTTGGGGGAGCCGGATAAATTGAACCGCCTGGTTGGCTAAAATTTACTCCAGAGGATGCATCTACTTTGGGATAAATCGACATGGCTTTTCTAGCCTCCTTAATTGTTTTTATTTTTATTTAATTACGTATAAATAATATGATAAATATGATTATTAATCAATAAGACAAAACATTTTAATAGTTAATAAGATAATAGAAAATCCTTTTTATATACTATTCTGAAGGTGTTTTTATAAATTGAATTTTTAAATATAAGACAAAAGTGCGATTTAAATTTTCGTTTATGAATAAAAATAACTTTGTTTAAAAATTTGAGTTTGTTTATTAATTAATATTAAAATTTCTTTTTAATGAACCTATTTCGATAATCAATTTATTGGAGTTTCCTTGCAGATCTCGGAGCTTTATTTGAGAGCATTATCTAACTCACCTTACGCACTCCCGGTAGAGGATAAGAGGAGAAATGGCCTTTTCCGACAACCCCTTATAGGTTCTTAAATATTTAAATTGCCTAGCAAATTTTTATTTTTCACAAATAGTTAATTATAAACAATCTATGAATTTAAATGCTTTTAATTCCATCTCGGCGAACATCTTTAATTAATTAAAATTTTATATGCGATTTCTATATCAGATAAATAGATCTTTTTAATTGAGAAATTGCTCGAAAGGCTTTATAATTGGGTATATAGCTTACATATTAATTTAATAAGCTTTTAATAGGAGGCCTAAAATGGATAACCTTAATCAAGAAGAGCTCAGAAATCTTGTGGCTAAATTAGAAAGTAAAGTGGATCTGTTAGAAACAGAGCTTTCTTACATGAACCAACTTCTAGTAAATGTTGGATTCCCCGAAGGAATTGCGACATTAAAAGCCACGGCAGAAGAACTGCTTGCGGAAGGTCCGATTAATATCCATCAGGAGCATCGCGAAGGCATCTAAGCTTAAGGCTTTGACTTCCGAATTTAAAAGGCGGCTCAAATGAGCCGCCTTTTATTTTTTGCCTTCAGAACTTTAAGTCTGTTATGCAGAGGTCTCTTTTTTGGATGTCTTGATTTTTTCTCTGAGGATCGCTTAAATTGGTTCTATAGTCGATTAAATCCGTAAAATTTTAACGTTAATCGACTATTATTAAGGGGCTGTCGGGAAAACCGCTTTCTTCAAATCGTCGCGAAAGATGGAAGAACGGTCTTTTCCGTCAGGCCCATTAAAAACGTAGGGGTAGATATGGCAAAATTAATTTTAAATGAAGAAGAAGTTCCGATAGAACAAGGTGAGGGGCTAAAGGAAAAATGTGAAGACGCGGGCGTTCCGTTTTGTTGTGAAGAGGGTGTTTGTGGCACCTGTGTGATCGAAGTCGAAGAAGGAATGGAGCACCTTAGTGAATTTACCGAAGAAGAAAGCGATTTTTTGGGTGAGCCGGGAATTGAGCGTCTTGCCTGCCAGTGCAAAATGAAAGGAAATGTCCAAGGCGACGAGAAAGTAAAAATCAAATACTGAAGAGAGGAAGCATGGCTGAAAAAGAGATCATTACACGTGACATGACCATCAATGATATTTTTGCTAAATTCCCGCAAAAGGGACAACGTTTAGCCCAAGAAATGACCAATGCAGGATTGCACTGCGTTGGTTGTCAAGCTTCGACTTGGGAAACTCTGGAAGTTGGCATGCTAGGCCACGGTTTCAAAGACGAAGAGATCAACGCACTCTTGGTTCGCCTTAATGAAATTCTTAAGGAAAAGGTAGACCCTACCACTATTAGCTTCACCAAAAGGGCCGCCGAAAAGTTTAAAGCGATCCTCAAAGAGGAAAAGAAAGAAAACTGGGCCCTTCGTTTTGCCGACAAGCCGGGCGGATGCGGCGGTTTTGAGTATATTCTAGACTTTTCTAAGGAACCTTCGGAAAACGACGAAGTCTTTTCCTCAAACGGGATAGATATTCATGTAAATCGAAAGATGGTCCGCCGTCTCCTCGGCTCGGAGATTGATTATTTAGAAGGTCTGATGGGCTCGGGTTTTAAAGTCACTAATCCCAATGTTAAAGGTTCCTGCAGTTGCGGCAATTCCCAAAGCTATTAAGGGACTGTTCTCTAATTACGCTTTTATGCGGGATTTCTCAAGGTATGCAAGTAACTATTCCTTCCTGAAAAAATAGAAGGGTATAAAGAGATGATGATATAGTCGATTAATTTTTAAAATTCACCAGCGGCTTAGAAAATGCTTGTCCTATTCATGAATAGGAGTGCGCTTTTCGTAAACCACTAGAAATCAAAATAACAAAATTCTCCTCTCTACTGTGCGTGCGTAAGGTGAGTTTTAAAGTTAATCGGATTTTTCATGATGAATTGAACTTCTTCTGTAAGGATCTGGATTCTTGAAAGATGAGGTCTCTTCCTCTTTCATCGAGTGTCTTCTTCTACGCAGAGTAGAACTGGGATCTTCGAGCTGCTTTACGACAAATGCAACATCCTCTTCTTCTTCAAGATCTGTTGAATGGGTACCATCAAAAATAACTCTAACAGATGGAGCAGTTTTTGGGTCAAGCTCTCGGCTTTCGTGTACTAGGGTTAAATGATTTGCAGCATGAGTTGCCATTACCGGCGTTGTCGCTGTTGTGATAGCAGTGACTAAAACTCCCCAAACATGTTGAGCAGAGTCATTAGTCTTTACCCATTCATTTGTGGCTTTAAAAGTTTCTTCTATATTTGACCCTTTTAGGCTAAGCACTGCGTTGGGCTCTGTATTTCCCATAGAATTGTCATACACCTGATTTAAATAATCATGCTCATAGCGCTTTAAAGCTTCGTCATATTGCTCTATGATCTCATCATCTGTCGTAAGTGAAGGTTTGCTTAATATTTCCTGAACCTTGCTTCTCAATGGATATGGTAGTTCTTCTGATTTTTCAATTAACGATTCTTGATTCTCGGCGGGTTGATCTCTCATTATAGCATCAAAGTCAATCACTCTTTGTTGGGTTTCGCTTAGCTGATCCAGGTTTCTAACACTTCTTACATTCTCTTGAATGTGGCGAACTGTTGCCGCCTCCGGTCCGGATAATGAAGTAGTTTTATGGTCTTGCGTAACTTTTTCTGTTAGATCACTTGATTTGAAGTGCACACCCTCATCGTCGAAATAATCAATTTCTTTGTCTTTTAGCGATGGATTATTTTCAGCTGTTCTAAGATGTGAATCATGGAGAACTTGAGCTAAAGTTTTAATTTTATCAATAGCGCTATTTAACTCATCACCACTAATATCAATATAGTCGCCGCTGTTTTTATTGCTTTCAAGGATGATCGTAAAGGTATGAATCTTAGATCCAATGACAACTTCTACGGTTTTGGCCTTACCTGCCGCAGCCATTTTTAATTCTTGACCTTTAGATATAGATTCGGAAGGNTTTTGGCCTTACCTGCCGCAGCCATTTTTAATTCTTGACCTTTAGATATAGATTCGGAAGGACTAGTAGATCTTATGGTACTCATAACTTTAAACTCTTTACAATTCTTTATTAATCTAATTATATCATTTTTAAATATAAAATTTCAATTTTATAAATAAATATATTTCTTGTTAAAATAATTTTTATTAAAATATTGATTTTAAGGTGGAAAGGAAGAGGGTGGTAATTTAAGAAGGATCTGGTAAGTTGAGGAAAAGGAGGCAACGAGTGTCAAGAAGTATTATCCCCCCTATGGAAGGGCATTTGAAGGCCGTATTGATCTTTGGTCCGCCGGGATCGGGAAAAGGGACTCAAGGTAAGTTCCTAAGTAGCGCGGGGAACCATTATCATCTTTCTTCTGGAGATGTATTCCGAGGGCTCTCTCCGGAGTCGCCTGCCGGAAAACTCTATCATAAATACGCTAGCCAAGGGAACTTACTGCCTGACGATGTGACGATCGAGATCTGGTATCACTTTGTCATGGGGCTCATTGCAACTAACCGTTATTTTCCAAAAGAACAGCTCTTGCTCTTAGACGGAATCCCGCGGACCAAACGGCAAGCTGAGATCTTGGACGGGTATATCACCGTTAAAAAGGTCATTTTGCTTAACTCCCCTAATCGGGATGTTTTAGTTAAACGCCTGACGCGCAGATCTTTAGTTGAGAAAAGACTTGATGATCGGGATGAAAATATTCTAAAAAATCGAATGGAAGTCTATGAAAAAGAGACATTTCCGGTTCTAAGCCACTATAGAGCTAACCTTATCGCACATTTTAATGCAGAGCAGCGCCCTTTGGAGGTTTTAAGAGATATTCTCATTGGTCTATGCGATATTCTTTCTTAATTACTCACTCTCCGTACATAAAGTGAGTGGATTATATTAATTAATTGAATATTAAATATTATAAATATATAATTATATTGCGTTATTTTGTTTTAGAGCAGGAAACGTATAAGTTACTCACCTTACGCAAAATTGAGTTGAAAGATTTTTTTGAAAGCACTATTTTTTTCCTGATTAAGGAGAAAAAAATGGCTCAAGAACAATTGCTGGATATTTATACAGATTACCTCATCAGCCAAAACAAATACGCAACTGCTACAGGACTTGAAGCGTTATTAGAAGGAGAAGTGAGTCATGATAAAATTAGCAGATTTTTAAGAGAGAGCGATCTTGGATCAAAAGACTTATGGAAATACATAAAACCTCAGGTGCGAAAGTTTGAAAAAGAAAAAAATGGAGTCCTGATCATAGACGATACGATAGAAGAAAAACCTTACACAGATGAGAATGAAATCATTTGTTGGCATTTTTCTCATGCTAAAGGAAGATGTATCAAAGGAGTTAATCTTCTATCATGTTTAGTACGTTACGATGATATAGCTTTTCCGGTTTCAATAGAGACTATTCATAAAGAACTTATTTTCTGTGACGTAAAGACAAAAAAAGAAATGAGAAGATCATCGACAACAAAAAATGAGATGTTTCGATCTCAGATAAAACAAGCCCAAAAAAATAAAATATGTTTTGAGTATATCCTTGCAGATAATTGGTTTGGAGCAAAGAAGAACATGGAGTTTATAGAATATGAAATGAATAAGAAGTTTATTTTTGGAATTAAATCGAATCGTTTATTGGCCTTTTCGGAAGAAGATAAGAGAAAAAGAAAGTATCGAAATTTAAAGACACTAGAGCTCAAAGATGGTGAAAAAAGAAAGGTCTGGTTAAAAGACCTTTCTTTTCCTGTGAGCCTAATGAAGAAGGTCTTCAAAAACGAAGATGGGTCTACAGGGGAATTATATCTTGTTACTAATGACTTAGAAATTGATGCTGAAAAAGTCTATGAGATCTATCAAAAACGATGGAGAATAGAAGAGTATCACAAATCAATCAAACAAAATGCAAGTCTAGAGAAATCTCCCACAAAAGTTGTAAAAACACAGAAGACTCACATATTTGCATCTATTGTAGCCTATTGTAAATTGGAAATATTGAGAGTGAAAACAAGGTTAAATCATTTTTCATTGAAATACAAACTAATCGTTAGAGCAAATCAAATGGCATTTGAGGAACTGAGAAATTTACAGCAAATGACT
>RDPX01000121.1:492151-518889 GCA_003991215.1 Morbakka virulenta
GGAGTTAATCTTCTATCATGTTTAGTACGTTACGATGATATAGCTTTTCCGGTTTCAATAGAGACTATTCATAAAGAACTTATTTTCTGTGACGTAAAGACAAAAAAAGAAATGAGAAGATCATCGACAACAAAAAATGAGATGTTTCGATCTCAGATAAAACAAGCCCAAAAAAATAAAATATGTTTTGAGTATATCCTTGCAGATAATTGGTTTGGAGCAAAGAAGAACATGGAGTTTATAGAATATGAAATGAATAAGAAGTTTATTTTTGGAATTAAATCGAATCGTTTATTGGCCTTTTCGGAAGAAGATAAGAGAAAAAGAAAGTATCGAAATTTAAAGACACTAGAGCTCAAAGATGGTGAAAAAAGAAAGGTCTGGTTAAAAGACCTTTCTTTTCCTGTGAGCCTAATGAAGAAGGTCTTCAAAAACGAAGATGGGTCTACAGGGGAATTATATCTTGTTACTAATGACTTAGAAATTGATGCTGAAAAAGTCTATGAGATCTATCAAAAACGATGGAGAATAGAAGAGTATCACAAATCAATCAAACAAAATGCAAGTCTAGAGAAATCTCCCACAAAAGTTGTAAAAACACAGAAGACTCACATATTTGCATCTATTGTAGCCTATTGTAAATTGGAAATATTGAGAGTGAAAACAAGGTTAAATCATTTTTCATTGAAATACAAACTAATCGTTAGAGCAAATCAAATGGCATTTGAGGAACTGAGAAATTTACAGCAAATGACTTCTTTTGCGTAAGGTGAGTTCTTAAAAAAGAAACCTTGTGCGATATTGTGATCGATACCGATGACGAGAAGCTCTTAACATCATTTGATAAGGGTTTTATTAGAGGATATGTGAGGGAGCATAGTCCTGGAATGGATGATTTAACCTTCGCGAAAGTTGAAAAGGGGATCCGGCATGAGTTTATTAAGCTTCGCAAACAAAAGGAAGCTGATTTAACGCGCAAAGCGGGTTTTGAAACGGTTCAACTTGTTAAAAATGAGTGTAAAAAAAACCGTCATGAATGGCTCATCACCAAGCTTAGAAATGGAGAAGGGGTTGAAGAAGCCCGCGAGCTGCTAGAAAAGGTTGAAGGAGAGTCTCGCTTTAATAAATGGATGCACATCGCTATTATTACAGTATGTGTAGTTGGTGCTGCCGCCTTTATTGCAGGTAATTTCTTTACTGCGGGAGGGCTTGCAATTGCAATTGCGGCAATTTGGATTGTTATTTCCATTGGCATGTTAGCTGTTGATGGTTATTTTCTCTGGCAAGCCTATAAAAACGGCTCACCTGATTTCAAAGATAAGATTATCATGTCTTTGAGCACGGTATTTTTAGTTTCGGTGACGGTTTTGGGAACGGTTTTTTCAGGAGGTATACTGCCCCTTATTATGACGGGGGTTGTTGGGGGGCTCTGGATTGTGTTTGCTGGTTATAGTTACTATCGCTGGTCGCAAAACAGCGCTAAAGAAGTAAGCGGAAAAAAAGGAGGAGAAAGACTCATTGAAGAAAAAAACATCCCTGCTTAACAATGAAATGCATGGTGCCAAATATGAGATTGTTGCGAGCTGCGCTTTTTCGAGACAAATCCTTAGTTTTTTCGAAATTCGATCTACAGCTAAGTTGGCATAATCGTGCTTAGATTAGGTGAGTTGGCTGTGGATCGAATTTGGGCAAAAGAAAGGGTTTAGATCGTAACATGACAGCTCGCAACGGTTTCAATATTCAACTGCGTGAGTTCCTCTCTTATATTGGTTCGGAAAAGGGGCTAGCTCTTAACACGATCGCAGCCTATCGGCGTGATTTAAGGCTTCTGCAAGCTTTTCTCGAAAAGCGTCAAATTCAAAACGCTGCAGAGCCTGATTTTGTGGCGTTCTTTAATGATCTTACAAAAAGGGGGGTTGCTAGCTCCTCGCGTTATCGCATCTTAATGACCCTGAAAGTTTTTTATCGCTTTCTTAAGCGAGAAAAATGGATCGTAGCCGATCCGACTCTTTTTCTCGATACTCCAAAACTATGGCAACTTATTCCTGAAGTGCTAACGCTTGAAGAAGTGGAAACCCTTATGCGAACTCCTAGTCCCAACTCAAAATTAGGTGCGCGCGATCGCGCCATTTTAGAGATGCTATATGCGACAGGAATTCGTGTTTCAGAGCTGTGTGGACTCAATATCCAAGATGTTGATGAGTCAGTAGTCCGTGTCAAGGGAAAGGGGGGGAAGGAGCGTTTAGTTCCCGTTGGAGAATCAGCTATTGAAGCGCTCGATTACTACTTGCTGCATCATAGAAATGATGAAGGGGAAAATCGCCCGCTTTTTGTCACGGCTAAAGGGCGCCGGATAGATCGAGTTGCGGTTTGGAAACGGGTTAAGTTTTATGCAAAGGAAATAGGAATAAAAAAAACGATCTCTCCCCACACTTTGCGCCATTCATTTGCTACTCACTTGCTTGATCATGGCGCAGATCTGCGGGTCATTCAAGAGATGCTTGGTCATGCCGATATCGGAACGACCGATCGTTATACCCATCTTTCGCAAGAGCATTTGTATGAATCTTTCGATGCTTTTCATCCAAGGACTTGACCTTAAAAACTCACCTTGCGCACGCACAGTAGAGAGGAGAATTTTGTTGTATGGAGCTGTTGAAAACTACCATTTTACGATCTAAACCCTTTCTTTTACCCAAATTCAATACACATATAACTATCTTACTATAAGCAAAGTATGTTAATCTAGCTGTAGATCGAATTTCGAAAAAACTAAGTATTTATCTCGAAAAAGCGCAATTTTCAACACTCCCAGAAACATTCCGCTTATACCCATACCAAAACTTCTCTTTCCCTTTGCATCCAATCCGTGCTTGCTTATCTACTGCCACTTTCTTTGCTGTCAGGTTATTAAATTTCTCAAGCCCCTTTTCGATCGCCTTATCTCGATCGTTCCATAGACTCATCTTCGAGATGATTTGTGATGCATCTACAAAACTAAAAACTTCTTAAATCAGCCCTTGGTTTTTAAGTTCATTACTATTTTGAATCAGTTTAGCTATAAATCGGTTTTTAGACAAACCACATAAAAATTTCTTCTATTTTTCAACAGTTCCATAAGATGAGTATCTTCAAAACAGAATCTTCTTTTTTTCAAGCAACCAAAAATGGACTAGGGAATTTTCGGTTGGAGATAATCGTAATAAGCTCATATTTGTTGTAGGACCACCTTGTACTCAGGTAAATGGTCTTTCTCCATAGAACGGTTTTTCCATTTTTGACTTTTTTATGAGGGGACAGCTTCTTAAAAAAGGCATTTACCGGTAGCATTCCTTCGAGCAAACTGTTATTCCGAATGCGAAAAAGAAAGGAAATATTTTCCTCATCTAACCACTTAATCCGCTCTGCTCCTACAAATTCTCTGCCTCCAAGCAAGCCTCAATATTCTCAGAGCGGATAAGGAGAAGGATCCGTTTGATCAATTTGAGGCAACTCCACATCAACGGGAGACCAATCCCTCTATGAACTACTGTAAGCATGAGAATGTTGATGTCTAATTTTCCAAACTTCCGGTTTGTGCGATCAAGGGCTAAGCTCAACTTTTTGTTTTTTAAACCAAAAAGGTTTATTACCATAGAGGCCACAGCGAAAGGATCAAACTTGAGAAATCGAAAGAATCTCTGAATGCGCTTGTAGAAAGACTGAGGAAAGGACTCTGTCATAAATGCTGTTGCAAGGTGTGTGAAATTGACAGTTTTATCAGTGATCATAGCTATTACAAGCTGAGCAAAACAGTCAGAACGGGCCTTGTGAAAATTGAAGTGCTGATTTAAGATCTTTGCTAACTCGTTGATATGCATATTATAACCTCGGTTTTTTTAAAAAGAGCTTATTGCATGTCAACGAGTTACTTCATCCTGAATTTTTTTGTCCTGTACTAAGGAGAAAACATTTGCTTAGAAAGCTTTTCAAGCTGTTTTAATTTCAAATCCCGATTTGAATAGTCAAACGGAAAAGTAACGTTGTGTTAAATTAAAGAAGAAAGTTAATATCTATAGCTGAATTGATTCAAAATAGTAACGATTTAAGCGAAAGATTTTTGCTGGATTTTGGGTTCTTACAATCGACAACATTGTCCATGAGACAAGGGAAGATTTTAAGGACCCAAAAGGCAGCTGAAAGATTCGGGTAAATCATTACTATTTTAAATCAGTTTAGCTTTAACTCCTTAAAGGAAATGGAAATTTACTATGCAGTACGAGATTTTTAAAACCATTGTTTTTGTTTTTCTCTTTACTTTTTCTACTTATGCTATTTCTAAAGCGTTGTGGATGCTTGGACTAAAAGGAAAAGTACAGAGTTTTAGTAAATTATGGGGAGCAGTTTCACTTCTAATAGGTGGTATAGGTTCAGCAATTGGTTTAGTTATTTTATCAAGGTTATTTTGATGGAAATTACGAATAAATTCTTGGTAACACTTTCTCTTTTTTTTATTGGGTTTATTTCTCCTTTATCTTCAATGAACACTCGAATTATCGGTCAACAAATAGCGGAAAGAAATTTATGCCATAGGATGTTAGATTGTTTTGTTTTTGTTGATGGGAGCTTTTCACCTGAGGAGGCTGTTAACGATCTATGTAAAGCTCGAGATTTGCTCTTGGATAAAGGGTATAATGTTCCCCTTCTCTCTGCAATTTTTGAGAAAACCTTTGAGAAGGTCGAAAATCAAGGGGTTTTCTTAGACAGGGACTTTGTCGAGGGTTTATATGAATTGGTTTTGCTAAAAGAGAGTAATGAAATTATGGGAGCTTCTTTCCCTTCTAGCTTTCAATACCAGCCTAAAATAATCCAAGTGAAAAAGAAGAAAAACAAAAAAGATCTCGAAGTTCCCGATGGAGTAGCTATAGGATTCTGTAAAGCGTTGGCTGGTGGATTACTATGTATAATTCCAAGTGGAATTACACAGACGCTTGGGGCAGGGATGATTTTATCGGGAGTCAATGACATGATACAGCATGCAAATGATCCCATAAATGATGGATCTGGAGGTAGTTGGGAAGATGACCTGAATCGTAGACAAAGAATAAAAGCTGAAAATACATTGTGGATCCCTTTAAATCGAAAGCAATCTTCCCAAGAAATTATTAGCGCGTAGCCCAGTTGATTTGAGAGAAGATGTGTTTAGAGCAACTTTTCATGCCGATCGTCTATCAAGGCCGGCCTTCCCTACCATCTTTTAATTCGAGCAAATATGGATAGATATGCTCTTGGAAACAGTTTCTCGAAATAGGGTATAATCGTTTATTCATTGGAAATCCTCCTTACTTTTAAGAAGGAAAAGAATATCTAAAAATTTAATTTGTTAACAGTGCCATATATGCAGAAAGCTTGTCAGCAGAGATAGGCGGTCATTTGGGTTTTAAAAAAATGCTCGTCCTATTCATGAATAGGACGAGCATTTTTTAAGCCGCTGATAGTCAAAAGAATCCATTTATCCTCCACTAGGCGTGCGTAAGGTGAGTTAACAAATTAGAATTCCGTTCCTGGAGATGGAGGTTCTTTCTTTTTGCGGGAGAATCGCTTTCTTAGATTTTCTAAGAATACGAAGATGATGGGGGTGAAGAAAAGGGTAAGAACTTGGGAAACAATTAGTCCGCCGACAATGACGAGCCCTAAGGGACGCCTAGATTGTGCTGTAAGTCCACCTATTCCAAGGGCAATCGGAACAGCGCCCATCATAGCGGCAAAAGTGGTCATGAGGATAGGACGGAATCGTTCGCAGCATGCTTCATGAATAGCGCTTATGACCTCTTTCCCTTCTTTGATTCCTTCGTTGGCAAAATCAACCATCATAATCCCGTTTTTAAGGACAATTCCAAGGAGCATAATAATACCAACAAAGGCATAGAGTGAAAGGGGTTCGCCAAAGATCATGAGGGTGACAACGGCTCCGAGTCCTGCAGGAGGAAGAGCTGACATTACAGTTAGAGGATGAATGAAGTTTTCATAGAGGCTGCCGAGAATCACGTAGATGGTGAAGATAGTAATGATGAAAAGGAATGAGAGGCTTTGGAAAGAGGATTTAAAGATATTTGCGGATCCGATGGAAATGGCTGTTACTCCTTGAGAGAGTGTTTCTCCTGCAATTTGATTGAGCTCAGCTAGTGCCGGACCTAGAGGTGTCCCATCTGTTAGGTCATAAGAGATGGTGACGGAAGGAAGGGTATTGATGTGAGCGATGCTTAAAGGTCCGGTACTTTCGATCACTTTTGTAATAGCGGATAGAGGAACTTGGGTTTTATAGGAGCTGCCGGTGTTATTGTTTTCATTTTTTCCCGTGATACCTGTCTTTGTAGAGGCTGAAACGTAAAGCTTATCTAGAACGCTTGGATCTTTATATGCACTTGGGATGGTTTCAATGATGAGGTAGTACTGATCGGCTTGGCCATTGATCAATGTGAGCTGCCCCCCCGAATAGGCATAATTAAAGGTGTTTTCGATCGCATTCGCCGAAACGTTGAGGTCGTAAGCACGATCTCGATCGATCTCGATATTCAAATAAGGGGCCTTATTATGCATATCGCTGATCACCTGTCGAAAGTAAGGGGATTGTCTCATTCGGTTTATCAGGTTTTCTCCGTCTCTATAGAGATTTTCACTGTTGAGTCCTTGGAGAGTATACTGATAGTTCCCCATGCTCGCTGAAGTCCCGACATCGAGATTGATAAGTGGCATAGGCCTTAAGAACATTTGCACTCCGGGAACGAAATGAAGCTTGCTCATAAGTTCGGGGACTACCTGCTTCATAGGTAAGCGGTTTTTAATATCTTTTAGACGAATAAACATCATCGACTGGTTGGAATTGGGAACACCCGCGACTGCAACCACTTCAATAACATTAGGGTCCTTTCGAAGAATTTCGGACAGCTGCTCTTGATACTCAATCATTTTATAAGGAGAGGTGGCGTCGGAGGCTACTCCGAACCCTTGAATGAATCCAAGATCGTCGACAGGGAGAAAATCGGTGGGCAGAGAGAGGCCTAAATAAATAGTTCCAAAAAAAGAAGCAACTCCGGCAATTAAGGTCATAAAGCGGAACTTAAATACAATCTTTAATCCCTTTTTGTAAATGTTAAGAAGTCCGTTATTGATCTTGTCAGGGATCTTTTCAATCCAGTTCTTCTTTTTACCTAGGTTATGGGCAGCAACAAAACGACTACAGAGCATCGGGGTTAAGGAAAGCGAGATGAAACCAGAAATCAGAACCGCTGTGACAATTGTGATAGCAAATTCTCGGAA
This sequence comes from Morbakka virulenta, assembly GCA_003991215.1. Taxonomy (NCBI): domain Eukaryota; kingdom Metazoa; phylum Cnidaria; class Cubozoa; order Carybdeida; family Carukiidae; genus Morbakka; species Morbakka virulenta. The sequence goes on from RDPX01000121.1 coordinate 499,451, forward strand.
AATACGTCCCATAATCCCTTCCATAAAAACCATTGGAATAAAGACCGAGGATAGACAGAGGGTCATTGAAAGAATCGTGAAGCTAATTTGCTTAGAACCATTTAGAGAGGCTTCCCACGTACTTTTCCCCATTTCCGTATGGCGAGTGATGTTTTCTAGAACGACAATAGCATCATCGACTAAGAATCCAATGGATAGGGTAATAGCAAGCAAGGAAAGAATATCAATATTAAATCCATATAGGTACATGATGGCAAAGGTTCCTATCACTGACATCGGCAGAGCTAAGATAGGAATGATAGTATCTAGGAGCTTACCGAGGTAAAAAAGAACAACGAGAATAACGAGAATAAACGCGATCATTAAAGTAAATTGGACATCATGGATCGATTCCATGATCCAGGTTGACTGATCGAAAAGGGTGTGAAGTTTGATAGAAGTTGGAAATTCCCATTTGATTTCATTAATCAGTTTTTTTACTCCGTCAATGACTTTGATAGTGTTGGATCCCGCTTGTTTGACAACTCCGATAACCACACAGGGCATGGTTTCATCTTTGGTCATGTAGTTCAGGGTGTACTTATCGTTTTGAAGGGAGTCGAGAGCATGGCCTACATCTTTGACTTTAAGGAGTGCGTGATTGTTGTTGCGGATGATCAAGTTGTCATAACCGGCAGCATGACGCATCTGTCCATTGACATTGATTGTGTATTCGATGCCGGGGCCGAATAGGTTCCCAACAGGTTGCTGAGGGGTACTATCGATTAAGGTCTGGGCGATTTCATCGATCCCAATCTGATGCGCAGCAAGGTTGTCCGGGTCTACCTGGACACGTACGGCAAACTTAGATCCATAGACTAAGACATCGGAAACTCCGTCAACCATTCCCAATCTTCTTCCCATTAAAGAGTAAGCGTATTCATAAAGATCCCCAAGTGACATCGAATCAGAAACAATGCCGATATAGATAACAGGAGTTTGTGCGGGATTGGTTTTCTTATAGGTAGGAGCATTGGGAAGATCGTCGGGGAGGTTGGGTGTCGCGCGATTAATGGCGGCTTGAACATCTGTTGAAGCAGAGTCAATATTCTTATCGAGAACAAACTGTAGTACAATCGTCGAGTTTCCGTTAGTACTTGAAGAAGCAATGGTTTGGATGCCATCGATCGAAGTAAACTCCCGTTCTAGGGGAGAGGTAACCGTATTTGTCATTGTATCGGGGTTGGCTCCCGGATAGCTGGTAGTCACCTCGATTGTGGGGTATTCAACGTCAGGAAGGTCACTTACGGGGAGAGCTTGGTAGGCCAGGATCCCAAAAAATAAAATGGAGATCATGAGGAGAGTTGTCATGACAGGACGACGAATAAAAATAGCGGATAAATTCATAAATCATCCTCTAGATTTTTGATAACAGTGACCTTTACACCATTATAAAGGTTAATCTGTCCTTCGGTAACGACTTTTTCGCCGGATTTTAAGCCTTTTTCGATCACGATGGTGTTGTTATCTTGCATCTGACCTGTTGTAACGTTGCGCTTTTCTACTGTTTGGTTCCCTTTAATCACAAAGACATATTTTCCGTTTGAACTATTTTGGATCGCTTCGAATGGAACGAGGATTGCATTATCAACCATATCTAAGATGAGTTTGATCTGAACGTATTGATTAGGCCAAAGGACTTTCTCTTCGTTGGGGAGGGTCGCTTTGAGTTGGATCATTCCCGTGGAAAGGTCAATGCCATTATCAATGAATGTAAGATTTCCTTCATAGCAGGGAACTTCGGGATCTTCGACTGTAACAAATGTTTTGAGTTTGCCGTATTTCTTTTGGTAGCGCTGCACCTTCGGAAGGTCTTTTCCTGTAATGAAAAACGTAGCGTAAATTGGAGTGATTTGATTAAGAGTGACTAGCGTCTTTTCAGCGCTTTCTAAGATCAAGTTACCGTCATCAACTAGACTAAAGCCGGCACGTGCATCAAGGGGAGAATAGATGGTGGTATAGCCGAGGTTAATTCTGGCTTTTTCAACAGTTGCAAAGCTTTGTTTAACAAGGCCTTCGTCTGCAAAGGCTTTAGTGATAAGGTTGTCATAGTCATCTTGAGAGATGTATTCCTCTTGAACAAGCTCGGAGTTACGCTGAGCAGTACGTTGAGCATAGTCGTGATTGGCACTGTTTTGTTCTAGTTCTCCTTCAGCTTTCTGGAGGTCGGCGAGATAAGTTCTTTGGTCGATCAGGTATAAGAGGTCACCTTTTTTGACGTCGGCACCATCTTTGAAATAGGTTTCCATTAGGGTTCCATTGACCTGTCCCATGAGATTTACGACTTTATAGGCTTCCATATGCCCTACAGTTGAGATATAATACGGAACGTCTTTTGTTTCTGCACGTGCCATTCTTATTGGAACTGCTTTAAGTTCCTGCATTTTCTTTTTCTTGCTACAACTGGGAAAGAAGCAAGTAGAAATAAGAAAGAAACTAATAAGAAACTTTTTCATAATGGCTTTCCTTACTTTCAAGGATTTCTAAATAGGGAGAAACCTCTTTATCTGATGAAGAAAAAAGAATTCCGGTTGAGTATGCGAGGTTAGCAATAGAGGTGTACCAGTTATTCTGAGCTTGCGCAAGTTGAGCGCGAGCATTGGAAACATTAGTTTGAGCATTGATGAGTTCCAAAATGGTTCCCGTTCCTATCTTATATTTCTTTAAGTTGACTTTGTAGTCTTCTGCCGCTGAATCCAAATAGGCTTGAGCATACTGCAATGATTCTCGAGCAAAGAGAACATCATCTCGGCAGTTAGAGACTTCTTGAATAACGCCTAGCTCTACTTGTTCGAGTTCAGCTCTGACATTTTCGAGTCGGGCTCGAGCAACTTTAATGGAGTTTTCAATAAAGAAGCCTTGGAATAGCGGGCAGGTTAGATTAATTTGAGCATTGTAATCATAGATATCATTCACGCCATGTTGGTAATAGTGACGGCCAATGTCAAACTCTCCTGTAATAACGGGAAATTTTTTAGCTCGGCTAGCTTTTAAGTTGGCAATTTGAGATTTGACACTCGATTCGGCAGCAAATAAGTTAGGTCGGTTTTCATTGGCTTTGGCGATGAGTGAATCGAGGGTTTCGATGTCAAAAGTTTCGGTAGTCTTAGGATAATCTTGAAAAAAAAGAATGCCATTTGAAGGGAGGCCCATATTAGTCAAGAGTTGAGTATAAGAATTGTGGAGATTTTGCTTTTGACTCACGACACTAAGCTTTTGCTTGAGGTAACTCGTTTTCGCTTGGACAATGTCGGAAACATCGGCTAATCCTTGACGAAACTTTTCTTCGGTAGCATCAAAAGAAACTTTAGCATTGAGTACGTCTTGCTCAGAAGCAAAAAGGAGTTGTTTTTGATAGAGATAATTGTAGTAGTCATTCATTAGGGTTCGAATCGTCGTTTGAATCTGAGTATTATGGGACCAGTCGGCATTATATAAAGATTGGAGCGCTGCTTCACTTGTATAGCGGGTTTGACCAAAATCTAAAATAGTGTAGGTGAGTTGAAGTCCTCCCCCATACTGCGTTTCGTGAATGATATTGCGCTCGGGTCCTTGAAACTCGGAGAATCTCTTTCGCAGGTATTCGCCTTTAACGTCAGCTATGATAAAATCGTTTTGGAGCGATTGCCCATACTCTGCGGCGCTGACACGGGCGTTAGCCCATGACTGCTTTGTTGCGGGGCTGCGATAAAGGGCAATGTCAATAATCTCAGCCAGAGAGATAGGGCGTTCTTTGGAAAAGGCTTCATAATCTTCAACCTCTTTTTTTAGGTCTTCGGTTTGTAATCTTTTTAGAGCTTTTCCCGGCGGAACCCAAACCGAATGAGAGGAGGAAGGAGCATAAGAATAGGGTTCGTTCGCCCCTTTAATATCACAACCTTGCAAAAGAAGAAAGAGAGCGCTCAGAGAAATGCACACCCGAATTAAATGTTTCATCTTTCTCATAAACGGACTGTTGCGAGCTACCATTTTACAATCTAAACCCTTTCTTTTGCCCAAATTTGACTCGCAGCTAACTCGCTTGCTCTAAGTAGAGTATGGCAACTTAGCTGCGTATTGAATTTCAAAAAAACTAAATATCTCATCTTACGCACGGAGAGTGAGTAATACCAATTCCAAAAAATAAAGTTGCAAATTGAGTTGAAGATTTTTATGAAAAACCAAACTTGCAGAGCGTAGCTGACCACATGATGGTTAGCAAGATCGAAAGTCCGGTTTTCCGAAAAAAGATCAAGAGGAATTTGTGGCTTTATTTTTTGGAATTGGTATAAATATTTATCTTGAAAAAGCGCGGCTCGCAAGAGTCCCATAAAAAACAAGAGTCCATTTTTAAAAAAGGTCCTGTCTTTTCTTTAGAGAAAAGAAAAATTTAAATCAAAAAGTAATCTTTTATTTTTCTGATATTTTTTTCTTTAGAAGATCTTTAACAATATCGGGAGAAGCTTTTCCTTTAGATAACTTCATGATTTGTCCGACAAGGAAATTAAAGGCTTTATCCTTTCCGTTTTTAAAATCTTCAATAGATTTGGGATTTTGACCCAAGACTTCATCTACGAGCGATTCGATAGTAGATACATCGTGGAGAGCTTGGAAGTTGGGGTTTTCTTTGATGATTAGCTCGGGATCTTTTCCGGGTTTTTGGACCATGATATCAGCGACTTCTTTTGCAATTCGCCCTGTGATTTTCTTTTCGTCGATAAACATCACGAGTTTAGCAACATGTTCACTAAGGACTCCGGAGGTTTGAAGGGCAGTTCCGCTATCTTTTAGACGCCCGATGAACTCGACTGTTACCCAATTACAAACTGCGCGTGGATTGTTATGCGATTTAAGAGCCGCTTCAAAGTAATCGGATAGGCTCTTATCATTAACAAGAATAGAAGCGTTATATTCCGTTAGGCCCAGCTCATTTTTGTAGCGCTTAAAGCGTTCGTGTGGAAGTTCTGGTAAATCTCGGCGGATGAGTTCAATGTACTCCTTGGTGAGAATAATAGGGGGAAGATCGGGTTCCGGGAAGTAGCGGTAGTCTTTTGCTTCTTCTTTTGAGCGCATAAGAATGGTTTCTTTTTTGTCGACATCTAGGCGGACTGTAGCAGAGGGGACGACAAGGTTAGGATCTTCGTGAGGTTTTGCGGCATAGGCGCGAATTTGACGGCGAATTTCCGCTTCAATTCCAATTTCCATGAAATTGAAGGAGTTGAGGTTTTTGATCTCAACCTTATTTCGGAGCGTTTGGTCTCCCTTAGGGCGAACGGAGACGTTGGTGTCAATACGAAGAGATCCTTCTTCCATATTACAGTCANTGCGTATGCGTTCCATTTCCTCCTTGTTGAGAATTATTGGGGGAATATCGGGTTCCGGGAAGTTGCCGTAGTCTTTTGCTTCTTCTTTTGAGCGCTTACGAATGTTTTCTTTTTTGTCGACATCTAGGCGGACTGTAGCAGAGGGGACGACAAGGTTAGGATCTTCGTGAGGTTTTGCGGCATAGGCGCGAATTTGACGGCGAATTTCCGCTTCAATTCCAATTTCCATGAAATTGAAGGAGTTGAGGTTTTTGATCTCAACCTTATTTCGGAGCGTTTGGTCTCCCTTAGGGCGAACGGAGACGTTGGTGTCAATACGAAGAGATCCTTCTTCCATATTACAGTCAGATACATCGAGATATTCCATAATTGCTTTCAACGTCATCGCATAGGCAGAAGCTTCTTTAGGAGAAAACATACAGGGTTGAGAAACAATCTCAAGAAGGGGAACTCCGGCTCGGTTATAATCTACGCCGGCAAAATCTGAAAAGTGTTTGAGCATACCGGCATCATCTTCGAGGTGAGCATGATGAACCTGAAATTCTTTCGATTTTCCTTCAACATCTGCAATAACAGATCCGCCAATAATAATTGGTTTATCGAACTGGGTGATTTGGAAGTTACGGGGACTATCGGGGTAGAAGTAAGATTTCCGATCGAACTTGCTAAATTCAGCAATCTTAGCTCCAATGGAACATCCAAAGCGTACAGCTTTTTCAACAGCTTCTTTATTGAGAACAGGAAGGGCTCCGGGCTGAGCTGTATCTACCATATCGATGTTCGTATTAGGTTCGTCTCCAAAGCGATTAGGCGAGCGGCTAAAAATTTTAGAGCGTGTTTTAAGTTGGGCGTGAATTTCAAGGCCGATAACCGGTTCCCACTGTTCATAAGAAATGTCAGTCATGACCCCACCTCCTTATCGAATAGAGGCGGAACAAACGAAGTTAGGTTGAGTGCTTGTTCAAATTGATAGGCATAATGCAAGACTTTCCTGTCGGCAAGCTGTGGCCCGATAAGTTGCAGTCCATAAGGCAATTTTTCTTTGGTGAGTCCGGTAGGAACGCTGATAGCGGGGAGGCCGGCTAGATTTGCGCCCACTGTGTAAAGGTCTTGAAGATACATTTCTAGAGGGTCTCGGATACCATCGATGTCAAAGGCAGGCGAAGGGGTCACGGGCATTACAACCAGTTCACACTGCTCAAAGGCTTTTTGGTATTCGCGGATGAGAAGCGTACGAACTTTTTGTGCCTTTTTATAGTAGGCATCTTGATAACCGGAAGAGAGGACGAAAGTTCCGAGAAGGATCCGTCGTTTCACCTCGGCGCCAAATCCTTCTTCCCTTGATAAATCATAAATTTCATCGAGTGATTGTGCTTTTTCTGAGCGTTTCCCATAACGGACACCATCGAAACGGGCAAGGTTGGTCGAAGCTTCGGCTGTTGAGAGAATATAATAGATTGGGATGGAGTAATTAAGTTTATTTAACTTAATTTCAACAAAAGAGACCCCCAGCTCTTTCAAGAGATCGAGAGATTTTTTGAATTGCTTATTCGAGTCTTCCGAAAGGCTTTCTAAGAATTCCCATGGTATTCCTACTATTTTTCCCTGAAGGGAAGTAGAGAGATGGTCTAGAAAAGGTTCCGGCGTGACGTTTAAACTATTGGAGTCATAAGGACAATGGCGGGCGATCACTTCCATTATCATAGCGGTATCTTTAACATTGTTCGAAAAAGGACCAATTTGGTCTAAGGAAGATCCGAAAGCAACAAGTCCATAACGAGAAACTCGCCCATAAGTTGGTTTAAATCCAACAGTTCCGGTAAAGGCTGCAGGCTGTCGAATCGACCCTCCTGTATCACTTCCCAAAGCGATCGGACAAAGACGTCCGGCAACTGCGGCTGCAGATCCTCCGGAAGATCCTCCCGGAGATTTAGAAAAGTTCCAGGGATTTCGCGTTGTTTGATAAGCAGAATGTTCTGTTGAAGATCCCATTGCAAACTCATCGAGATTGGTTTTCCCGATTAATAGAGCATCTTCTTTTTCTAAAAGATCGACAGCCGTTGCAGCAAAAGGAGCTCGATAATCGGAAAGGAATTTTGAACAGCAAGTTGTCATTTCCCCCTTAATATGCATGTTGTCTTTGATGGCAATCGGAACCCCGGCTAATCTGCCGATAGGCTTCCCTTGTCCACGTCGCACATCTAGCTCTTCAGCTTTTTTCATCACGCGGTCGGAAAGGATATTTAGAAATGATTTCAGGTCTAGATCAAATACTTGAATCCTTTTAAGGAAGTAATCTGCAATTTGCGAAGCAGTTAGTTCTCCTTTGAGGAAGGCTTTGTTGAGGGCGCATGCAGATTTTCGATACATCGATACCCTTAAAATTTAATAACCGGAGGAACTCGGATCATTCCACCGACATGTGAGGGGCTGTTTGATAAAAATGTTTGGGTCTCCAAGGGCTTTCCTGTTTCATCTTCACGCATTACACTAGAGACATCTTCCAAGACATGATTACAAGCCGGTACGCCTTCGGTATCAACCTCTTTTAATTGGTCGATATAAGAAAGAATTTCGGTTAAGTTTTTCAAAAGGCTTTCTCTTTCTTCTTTTGGACATTGAATACGAGCGAGCTTAGTTAAAGATAAAAGACTTTCTTCATTGAACTTTGGCATTAGAAGATTCCCTGTAAAACCTGATTACTATTTTATAAGGAAAAAAGGGCTAAAAGTCAAAGGGATTCCTTATTTGAGGAACCCCTTTTTATGGAAAAAAGTTTTCTTGGTTAATAGGTTTGGTTTCCTAATCCCCAATTACAATCGGGATAAGGTTTACCATTTGGCAGCGTCGAGTAATCATATAGAACAAGGTTATTGGGAGCCCTAATATAGCTTTTATTATGGTGCATAAAAATAGGTTGATAGCGGAATCCGGTGTGTTGGGAGAGGTCCATGATGAAATTAAGAAAATTTTTAAGGCTCCAATTCCCAAAATATTGCCCTCCTTTAGGCTCAAATTCAGTGCTAAACACAAAATAGATGTGCTCAGCCAAGAATTGAGTGATATAAGGAGATGTCCAAATCACAGGAATGGGTGTGTGATAGTATTCAGCCTCTACAACATCGCTGGCTATGCTAAACGTTGAAGTTAAGCTTAACTCTTTATTGTTGCTTGGCGATCCCGAAATTGTTTTTTTGATCGAAGTCGGAACAAAAGGAGGACGAACTTCGATGAGCTGGCCATCGACAAATTGCCCTTCTTTTGTCTGAGAGTTTCCTGTTTTAAAAAAGGTATACATTCCGGAGACGGCTACATCTCCTTTTTTATTAGTGATAACTCCCGGTCCTTTCACAAAAGGGACTCCTCGGAAGTTTCTTCCTAGGGAGTTTGAAAGTATATCGGCTGCACGAGTGTTATCATTTGAAGGAGATGGAAGAACACTAGAACATTGATAGACACAGTCAATTAAACGAGGGTCGTAAAGTTGGAGATAGACAGTATCGAGCATTGGCTGAGGGTTGCCTTTACGCCATTCGGGAGGCGGATAATACGGCCCTTCCGAAGGGAATGAAGAGGGAAGGGTTAATCCACAAGACCGAGAGTTCTCTAATTTAATATCATTCGAAAGAGGGAATCGGGCAAGATTAGCTAGAGCTAAGTCTTTTTGATCCATTTTAAGGAGAAATCCCACTCTAAGTTCTCGATAGACATTCTCCGGGAGGAATTCAGAAGCGTTGGCTCGGTACTGGTCAAAAGCATTGATCAAGTTCTGATAAATAGAATCATCTCCTGTTCCTTGAGGATCGATCACGATCCCGCGTACAAGAAAAGAGTGAGTCTGGCAACGATATATTTTATTGATTTGAGTAAGCCAGTGTAGCTTTTCAACCAAATTGTTAAAGCTGCCAAATGGTTTGTCAAGAGTCTTAAAGTGGCTTATAAAGGCTTCATAATAGCCGCAAAGCTTATCCGAACATTTAGGTGGCGTTAAGTGAAATTCCCCTTGATCAAATAATGCTTCAACTTCGACAAATTGCGTAAGTTGTTTAGCCCAGTAGTAGAAGTTATCATCTCGCGTATAATCGAATTTTTCAGGATGGAAAAATTCGAAGGAAATAGGATCAAGAATTTTAACGATTAAACGGCGTATTTTGTGTTTTTGTACAAATTGAAGCTTATCTTCAAAAATTCGTTGTAGTTTTTCCGTTTTTTCCTCTTGCGAAAGTTCCTCAAAGTTATTTTTTTTGTATTCAGACCAAACACTTAAATTTAAGTATTCGATCGGGCTTTCTGCCGCATCTATTAGTTTTGAAAAACTGAGTAAAAAAAAACCCAGCCAAAAACAAATTTTAGAAGGTAGCTTTTTCATAAATACCGTTACTCCTCAAGTTGTGATCTCAGTAAATGACTAGAGGTTTATTCTAAATTAAAGTTTTCTTAAAAGGTAAGTAAAAATTTTACCTTTATCCTCTGATCAAATACTCAATACTCAAAATTTTAATTAAACAGGAATAGAAGTCAAATAAATTTTTTATTTATGTGCGGTGAATATTTTAGTTAAATTTTATATTACCCCGGAGTGCTACTAATTTTTCTCTTTAGCGCCGCATAAATTAGGTGAAGTTTTTTGGAGCGAAGCGAAGGGCAGTTTTTGTGAGTTGTCTAAGCTTTAATCCATAAAAGATTGTCTATTTATGTAGATGATAAAGGGAACTTTGCTTTGAATATTTTCTTTTAACCTCTAGGAGAAAATATGGAAGAAGAAGCCATTTTTATTTACTTTTTAGCTGACTCTGTTGTCACTGCTTGCCCTTCCTTTCGATCACCCCTGATCTTTAATGACTCATGAAGGATTTCCCATTCAATTTCTTTTTACTCCAGGACATGCTGCNTTAATTTTAAAGAGTTAAGCGGAAACAGCAGAGCAGGAGAAAGCACTCATCCATAGATGAATGGCTTTCTCCTCCGTCATAGAGGAAAGATAGAGACAACCTTTAGTGAAATCAAAGCGTTAATGCCGAGAAGCATCCAAAGGTATTATTTTTTATCTTGGGCGTGATCGTGAAGTATGGACCCTTAGCGTCCCATAGGCTGCTAGAATTAACGCATCTACTGAGCTAACACGTCTTTGCCAAGGCGGAGTTCACCTTGGCTTGATGCTTCTTAAGCTTATATCTACGTCAATTCTATTTGCCTCTGCAGAGAAATTAGTAACACTCCGTGGTATTATAAGGGTTGCAGGAATCGCGTGACAAATTTTGTTAAAAAATTTATTATAAAAAAAGAGATCTAAAGGAAGGTTTAAATATGAAAATGATCAATTTTATCACCTTGATATTGATATTGATAGGTGCTCTTAACTGGGGCCTCTGGGGATTTTTTCAATTTGATTTTGTTGCGTGGCTTTTCCATGGCGATACAAATTGGTTAAGTCGAATTATTTACGCCGTTGTTGGGTTAGCAGGCCTCTGGGGGCTTTCTTTCCTGGGACGCTGTAAGTCTATTTGCGGTGGGAGTTCGTGCTGTTCGAAAAAAGAACAGTAGGTACTTCTAGTAGAGCTAAGAAATAAGTAAAATAAACCCAAATCTCAGGCTATAAATAAAGAAATCATTAGCACAAGGAAAACTTTCCTTGTGCTTTTTTTATACCGATTGCAATAGGTGAGTATATAAATGATTTTTTATTCTTTTTCTTATTGAATTCTTAATAAGACATGTAGTATCCTCCTCATCAATTAAAGATAAATTATAATGGAGATATTTTATGTCGGTAGCACTTATTGGCCAAAACCTTCAAAAAGCCTTTCAAAACCTTTCGCAAGAGTTTGAAGAGGCTTCTCAAGCGTGGGAGCAGTTACGGATCGGGAGGTATCAAGATCGATATAAGCAATATACCGATATTCAGCGTGTTTCTTCGGCAGCCTTTAAAATATTTGGTATTTGCGCTTTAGCTATGTCCGCATTAAGCCTTTTGCGTGTCATTGCAAAACCTAATGAGGCTCTCCGCCCTCTTATTAGTGCCGTGGGTCATTTTGTACTCGGACACGATTTACTCGTTATAGGAACAAATGGTTTTGAAAAGGATGTCAAACGACCGAATGAAACCAATTTTCGAGCAATGGCTGCTGGGGCGTTCGATACTGTCCGACAGCGCGGAGTTGGAAATACCCTTAAAACATTTTTCGGAGGATCGGATCAAGAGCTTCATCAACTTGGAGAAGAGATACAAGAGTCTGCTAATCGCCGCCATGTTTTAGAACTTCTTGAGAATACCATTGCTGCGAAACCGATCACGGAATTCGCCTTTAACCTTATACGAGCTTAAAGGTAACCACCTCTCTTCATAATGACATATGACTGCCTCTTTTAAAAGAGGCAGTCTTTATTTGCAAAAAAACTCTTTTCCTTTCATAATTATTTTCTTTTTAGATATCTTGGATTGAAATAGATAACTTTTTTATGAGTTCCCGGAGTAAATTCGTTTTTCGTTCGCTAATTAATCGCTCTGCTGAAGAAACCTTTGCTTGGCATCTCAGGCCGAAGGTGGTTGATCGATCTGTCCCTCCTAGCGAATCTGTTCGAATCATTTCTTCGGAAGGAAGGCCCGATTTAAAAGGGTCTCGAATTTCCCTTCATTGCAAACTAATCGGTCCTATTTGGCAAGGTCTGGTTTTTAAGTACCAGGATTTCGTCCCTAATGAGTCCTTTAAATTCGTACAGATAAAAGGACCTTTCGAGCGTTGGGAATATAAGACGAAAATCACACCGCAAAGCGAGCATACTTGCGAAGTGGTGGACCGATTTGAATTTTCCCATAACTACCCCAAAATTTTCAACTTTTGGATTGATAGCAGCTTTAAAAAACGCCTTGCTCATACTTTATCTTATAAGCATGAGCTCATTAATAATGATTTATTACTTTTATCAAAATATCCCTTTGAAAAGCCGCTGAAGATCTTGGTTAGTGGATCGCATGGCCTTATCGGGAAATCTCTTTGTAATTTCTTAGAGTTTGCGGGGCACAAGATTTGGCATCTCAATCGCTATTGCGATAAAGCCGATGCACATCAAATTCAATGGAATCCGCAGACCGGAGAAGCCGACCTTTCCAAGTTTGAAGGGTTTGATGCCGTTTTCCATCTTGCAGGAGAAAATATCGGGAAAGGATGGTGGACGAAAAGAAAAAAAAAAAACTCTTTGAAAGTCGCTGTTGCGGCACGGAAAATCTTGTTACTATTTTATCTCAACTTAAAAATCCTCCTCAAACGTTTATTTGTGCTTCTGCCATTGGGATCTACGGAAGCCGGGGAGATGAAGTGCTTAAGGAAGATAGTAATCACGGTCAAGAGATGTTCCTTTCGGAGATCTGCGAACATTGGGAACGCGCTGCGTGCAAGATTGAAGGAAAAAAAATCCGTACGGTTCGAACCCGTTTCGGAATGGTTTTAAGCTCTGCAGGTGGATCTCTTAAGCGGATTTTATTGCCGTTTGAACTTGGAATCGGCGGCAAGATCGGAGATGGTCGGCAATACATGAGCTGGATATCAATTGATGATGTTGTGGGGTCTCTCTATCATATTTTAATGACACCCTCTCTTCAAGGAGCCGTAAATTGTGTCTCTCCTTGTCCTATTCCCAATGGAATTTTTGCGCAGAAACTTGCAAAAAGACTGAAACGTTGGCTCGGCCCCCCTGTCCCCCCTTTTCTTATTCATTTACTTTTGGGACAAAAAGGAGATGAGTTGCTTCTCTCGAGTTCGCGAGCGGAGCCGGCACGCCTATTAGAAACCGGGTATCACTTTCAATATCCTAATCTCACACAAGCTTTAGAACATGTGATTTAACCAATACTTGACCTTTTGAATTGAGAGACTTCTATTCAAATAATTTTTATTCATTTTAAGCTTGTCTTACAGTTATTAATGCAATTAATAGCTTTCTTATTTAGATTCCATCTATTTAAATGTAAAAAGGTTATGAAAGTTTTTAGTCGAAGAAGTCGATGGGAGTTCAGAAACTACTTAACAATAGACTCGGAAAAGTGCTAGAATATTTCAAATCGATAAAGATTTTTAATTGCCTTACTTATTGATTAGGCGCCTATTGAATTTGTAAATGCATTATTTCTTAAGAGGTCGATCATGAGCAAAATAAAAGTTACGTCCTTATCGACTGGCCTAGCTATGTTCTCGATGTTTTTCGGAGCGGGAAATATCACCTTTCCGCTTATGATTGGCCAAACGGTAGAAAAAGGGCTTCTTCTTGCTCTTTTCGGTCTTATTTTAACAGCTATATTCATTCCCTTTTCTGGGCTGCTTTCGATTACTCTTTTTAAAGGGGATTACCGAGCTTTTTTTAACCGAATGGGGCGGGCTCCAGGTCTTTTTGTTATCATCTTGCTCCTTAGTATTATCGGTCCTTTTGGCGGAATTCCCCGCTGCGTAACGCTCACATTTTCTACCCTTAAAATTTACTTTTCCAACCTTGAGCTGCTCTCGTTTAGCATAGCTAGTTGCCTCTTGATCTTTCTCTTTTGCTGGAAACGGAGTAGAATTCTCGATATCATCGGTTATGTATTGGCACCTTTATTAGTTCTCTTTCTTGGAGTTATCATTTTTAAAGGAATTTTCTTTGCCCCGTCGGCCGAGTCGATCACCGCTGCAACTGTCATTAAACATCCATTTCTTTATGGTCTTAAAGAGGGCTATAATACGATGGATCTTATTGCCGCTTTTTTCTTTTCCTCTCTTGTTTATCAAAGACTTCGACTTCAAATGGGTGAGAAAAAAGGCTCCCGTAACTTACTTATACCTATTTTCAAGGCCAGTCTAATCGGAGCTTCTCTACTAAGCTTTATTTACATTGGATTTAGTCGTGTTGCTGCTAATTACAGTGCCCAACTTGCCGGGATTCCTATCGATCAACTGCTAGGTAAGATCGGACATATCATTCTAGGGCCTCAAGCAGGACTTGTTGTATCGATGTCTATTGCATTAACCTGTCTGACAACTGCGATTGCTTTAACGGTTGTTTGCGCAGAATTTCTTCAGAAAGAGATTTTTAAGGAGAAAGTTTGCTATGAAGTTTCTCTTGCAAGCATTTTAGTCATAACAGCTTTAGTCTCTTCACTTGAATTTAATGGCATTGTCCGGATGTTATCACCTATTCTTGAGGTCATTTACCCGGCGCTTCTGGTATTATCGGTCTTTAATATTCTACATAAGCTTTATCATATTAATCCTGTTAAGGTTCCGGTTCTTACAACTGTTTCCTTGATGTTGTATTTTCAACACATTGCTTAAAACCCCGGAGTGTCACTAATTTTTCTGCAGAGGTAAATAGAATTGACGTAGATATAAGCTTAAGAAGCATCGAGCCAAGGTGAACTCCGCCTTGGCAAAGACGTGTTAGCTCAGTAGATGCGTTAATTCTAGCAGCCTATGGGGTGCTAAGGGTCATAACTTCACGATCACGCCCAAGATAAAAAATAATACCTTTGGATGCTTCTCGGTATTAACGCTTTGATTTCACTAAAGGTTGATCTCTATCCTTCTCCTTCTCCTGCCCTGCTGTTTTCGTTTCGAGATGCTGACAAGCTTTTCCAACAGAGATAGGTGGTTATTTGTTGGGTTTAAAAGACCGGGGGTGATCGGAAAAGGGGCAAGCAGTGACAACAAAGTCAGCTAAAAAGTAAATAAAAATGGCTTCTTCTTCCATATTTTCTCCTAGAGGTTAAAAGAAAATATTCAAAGCAAAGCTCCCTTTATCATCTACATAAATAGGCAATCTTTTATGGATCAAAGCTTATAGCCGAATTGATTCAAAATAGTAACGATTTAAGCGAAAGATTTTTGCTGGATTTTGGGTTCTTACAATCGACAACATTGTCCATGAGACAAGGGAAGATTTTAAGGACCCAAAAGGCAGCTGAAAGATTCGGGTAAATCATTACTATTTTAAATCAGTTTAGCTATAGATAGCTCTTTCGCTTCGCTCCAAAAAATTTCACCTATTTATACAGCGCTAAAGAGAAAAATTAGTGGCACTCCAGGGTAAAGTCTATTTTTTAGAAAGATTGATAATTTTTTTTGTATTTTAGTGGTTCATAAACTTAATCATTCTTAATAAGTTAGAAATTTCCCTCTAGAGGTATGAAGTTCTCGACTTAAACTCAAATACATAGGAATTATTTCCATCTTTAACCTTCTCATTTGCAATTACTTATACGAATAATTAATATTTAATAATTAACTTGAGAATTTAATTCTTTATTCTTAAATTAAAGTAGAGGGCAGCAAAAAAATATATCAATATGAATGAGAATTGCATATTTAGCTCTTGAAACTCGGTGATACAAGTAACGAGTGAAAAAAGGAGGGGGTAAAATTGAATCCAAAACTTGAGGTAAATCCATGGCTTAGCATTTGGATACGCCCCCGAAAGACAATCAGGGAACTCATTCAGTATGATGTTAATTACCGCTTTATTATTTTATGCGCGATATATGGCTTTCAGTATATGCTTCAAGCATCCCAGTTTTTATCTTTAGGACATGCCTACTCTTTAATTATCATCCTAATCGCATCTGTCCTTTTAGCGATTCCGATCGGCTATATAGCCTTTAACGTCACAAGCTTCTTTTTACTACTAGTAGGGAAGATGATCAAAGGAAAGGGGACATTTAGGCAGATACGGGCTGCGACTTATTGGTCAAGTGTTCCCAATATTATCACAACTCTCATTTGGATCGCCTTGATGATTGCTCATGGAAATAGCCTTTTTGTAGCTGGTTATGAGCGAGAACTTGTAGGGACAGGTGTGATAGTCAATATTGTCGCAGCTGTGATTCAGCTTGTTGTGGGAATCTGGGCGTTGGTGATTTTTTTGCAGGCACTAGGAGAAATTCAAGGGTTTTCTGGTTGGATGGCTTTGCTAAACTCCTTTTTAGCGGGGTTAGTGATATTTATCCTGATCTTCTTAGTTGTTTGGGGAGGGGCCTCAATCATTCGTGTTTAGTTTCACGATATAAATAAGTTAAGCGGCAGTCATATTATATTAAGGGGGAAAAAATATGCTAAGCTTTATCAAGAAAGGGCTTAGGAAGCAGGCTCTAGCTGCAGTAAGCACTATGCTTCTATTTAGCAGTGGAGTCAGTGCACCAGTTAAACCGGCAGTCCACGCAACGAAAATTGCTAAAATTCAAACGACTAATAATTGGAAGAAATTTCACTCTGTTCCGGGCAAGTGTATGGTTTCATTACCCGATGCGCCTGAACACGTGAAACAAATTATGCCTCTTCCTGAAGAAGGGTATGATTTAAGATATGATGTCTATGTTTCCGCTTTTGAAAGAAAGGCAGTTTACATGATGTTAGTTGCCCAGTATCCACCCTTTATCAATGAGTCTTACGCGGAACTTAGTTTGGAAAGCTTTTTGAATGGTTTAATCACTCAAAATCATGATAACAAACTGATTTTTGCTGATTTAATAGAGGTTCAGGGACATAAAGCTCTTGATTTTTTTATCGAGTCAAAAGGAGTCTACTTTAAAGGTCGCGCTGTGATGGCAAATAACAACTTATATTTGCTTGCAATGGAATGTGAACAGAAAAACTATTTAGAAGAACATTTTAATCACTTTATTAACTCATTTGAAATCATTAAGTAACGGTATTTCATGTGTGACCTCGTTCTTTTAACACTAATTCAACTTGTTTTAACTTGGTTTCTCGTTGGGGTCACATGGTTTGTTCAAATCATACATTTCCCTCTTTATCTGAAGATCAAAGAGGGGTTTATTGAGTATGAACGTTCTCAGATTAGGAGAACTGCTTTTCTCGTTGGCCCTATCATGCTTGCAGAGGCTATTAGCGCAGTTTTTCTAATGGGATTTTCTTCTCCGGGTATTCTTTCAGATCTTGCAACAACTAATCTCATTTTGTTAATTGCGATTTGGCTTTCAATCTTTTTATTTCAGGTAGGTCTTCATCAAAAACTTAGCGTTCGATTCTCAAAGAAAATTCTAAGTGGATTAATCGCTTCAAATTGGGTCCGAACGATTCTTGCCACTTTAAAAGGGTGTGTTATGGCAGCTTTCACTTACTTTCTTTTGATGCAAACCTTAGGTCTATTGCGTTAACTAGAGGTGAGCCGGCTGTGGATTAAATGTGGGTAAAAGAAAGGGGGTTAGATTGTAAAATGGTAGTTTGCGACATGAGATAATTGCGCGAAAAGAGGGTTAGTCCTGAAAAAAGGAATAGCTAAGCTCTCCAATATAAACGGCTATTTAGAGCCAAAAACAAAGGAGCAACCCATGTGAAGCATTATGTTGGACTTGACGTTTCAATGAAGAAAATATACTGCTCCCCATCAAGATAAGAAAAGGAAACTCGGAGTAAAATGACTTAAAAAAGAAGAGCCGAGTCGATGAAGCAAAGAAAATGGAGCAAGCTGAAAGCCTGGGGTTTAAAGCTGATGAGAAAAAAGCCTCATTAGCTGTAAGCAGGAAATTATCTGTCGTCGTGCATCGAATCCTGATTGAGGAAAAAGTATTTCAATATGGAGAGGTGAATAAAAAAAGCAGCATAAATGATTAAAAATGAATAAGTAAAAAACAGGAATGCCGAAGAAGCGAGTAAAACGAGGGACTGTTGGCACTAAGATGTCGTGTTTGTTCATTTTTTTCGAAGTTCATGTTGAGACGAGGAAAAAATAGCTTCCTCAAAAAAAGACCTCGGAGAGAACAATGGAAAGTTCCTGTTATTTTTTTAAAATGAGAGAATCTCTTGTGCGCAATTAGAAGAACAGTCCCTAAAAGAAAAAATAGGTGGCAATCGGTTGTTTCAACCTGCTACAAGTAGGCTTGCGGGCCATAGGAGGTCTTTAGAAGATATGTAAGTTCATGGGCAGTCCTTTTTTACCTGATGTTAAACACGTTAATATCAATCATAAAGGTTCTCTTCAAGAGGCCACCTCACGGCACTTTCATGAAGTGTTTAAAAAGCAAAAAACCCGTAATTTTTTCTTGGCTATTTTAACTTTTGGAGTTTTCCCATACAAGATCTATAAAAAAGCCAAACAATCGGTTAGTCAAGCTATCGCAGCGCGAAAACTCTTTTTTTTTAATGCTTTGCGTGACCACATTGAGGAAATTCGTAAGGAGCATTATCAGTCTGATCCCCGTCAATCCCTCAATGCCATTTTTATGAAGGTTCAATCTGAAAAAATTGGAGACGAAGAAGACGGTTTAGAATTTAAAGCAATTTTCACCCCGATGGAGTTGTTGCTTTTTATTACCAATCCTGTGCGCGAGCGGAAAAAAGTTCACCTATATCGACTTAAGTCTCGTCATTTGGACTACTTAAGGATGTGGCATGATCTCAAGAAAAAGGCTCGCATCAACCAATATCGGCAAATCCAGAATATTAATTTTTGTAATAAAACACTGAAACAAGAGTTTTGTCTCACTTCTAGTGGAATTCAAGACCGTTTGACTAGGTGTTCTGTCTATAGAAAAAGCCCCTGTCTTCTCACGCAGTTTAAAGAGCTCAGTAAGGCCTTTCAAGAGGTCGTTATTGCTTATCAAGACTTTGAAGAGCTCAGTGAAAGTAATGCCGAACTTTTTCATCTGATTGATGTATTGGCTAAAATGTCAAAAAAAGATATCGAAACACTTCAAACCTATTTGGCAAGCCGCTATCTCCCTCGCGATCTCCCTCTTGAAAATAGGCGGCAATTGATTCAGCTAGGCAATCAACAAGATGTACTTTATAATATAAGTAAAGAGCAGCAATTTGATCTCTGTGCTCTTATCTTCAATCATTATCAATGGGACTTCCTACTCTCGATTCAAGAGGTTTCTCAGTTGACACTCAATCTTCTAGATTGGGCTTTTGAAACATCGCCGGAAGAGATCGAGCCAAGCCTTTCTTTTTCGGAACATATTGCAGCTGGAGTTGCAAATAAAGTAAAAGATGACCCGGAGAACTTTCCAACGCTGAATGAAAAGATACATGAAGATGAATCATTAAGCAGTATGACGCTTGACTTTGCTCGAGAACTTCATCGGGAATGGCCCTCGTTACACCTCTATGACGG
>RDPX01000121.1:548306-558625 GCA_003991215.1 Morbakka virulenta
TTAAAAGCGTTAACCTCTATCAAGTGGCTCTTAGCTTTTCATCGACTGTTCAACCAAGCTCTTGCTATAGACGTATCCAAAGATTTTTCAGCTCTTTTACTTTTGATCAATGTTTGATCATAAAAATCATACAAGCACTCTTTCCTTTACCGAGGAAAATCGTTTTGATTATGGACCGTACCAATTGGAAATTTGGAAAGGCAAACATTATAACCTTCTTGTTATATCTATTGCATGTAAAGGCATTGGGATCCCAATGTTCTGGGTGAATTTAGCAAGAGCAGGTAACTCCAAAACTCCTGAAAGGAACTCAAGCTTTAAATAAAGCGATTCATCTTATTGGAAGGAGTGGAATCTAACCAATGCGAATAAAAAGCAGGGGACAAGCTGAGTATAGTCTCTTTAGATATGGTTATGACTTTATCGGGCGCATCATATTAAATATCAGTCATTTTAAGAAGGATTTGCAATGGGTCTTACAGCTATTTTTGCTCAAGAAAACTTGGAGTTTCGATCATGCTTAAAATTTTTTTCGTAGAGTGAGTTCTTTTACCCAAATTTGATCTTTAGCTATAGATCCAATTTCGAAAAAACACAACTTGCAACAATCCCACAATAGAAATTGCCTAACTAGCAAGAAACATCTACCGAATCTTATCTACAGATTAGGTTAAAGCAAAATGCAAAAAATATTCATCAACATCTTTATCTCTTTCTTAGTGAATTAAAGAGAAAACCGGAGGTGTATTTAAAGTGTTTTAGAAAAGAGAATGGAGCTTTAAAGTCGGGAAGATTATCCGCATTGACTCGGTAAATCAATTGATTGGTGTTGTACCAGTTGAGATTAAGGGCATTGCCAATCCGCATGATATAAGGGTAGTGTTTTTTTGCGAGAGCATGGACGTCAGAGCTAAATCGACCAAATGGATAAACGAAAATGTGAACGGAGGTTTTAAGTTGAGCGTGAAGGGTAAGCTTTGAAGCGGAGAGTTCATATTCGGGGTTAATTGCATTTGAGGTTAGAGGGAGATGATTAACCGAGTGTGAAGCAATGTTAATTAGAGGTGAATCATTAAGAATTCGGAGCTCATCCCAGCTGCAAAAAGCGGGAGAGGGAGTTGGGGGAGTGTTGAAATGAAATTTTTCGATCTTTTTGAGGCGTTCTTCAGGAGAAAGTGGAGCTTCGTGAGGAATAAAAGCAGTAGGGACCGCGAGTACTGCTTTCAGCTGGTACTTTTGAAGTAGCGGAAAGATGAAATAGTAAAAGTCAAACGTGGCATCATCGAAAGTTAGGCAGAGAGTGAGTTTTGAGGAAATTTTTTCTCCTGGTAAGGCAGTTGAGTAATGGAGAGCAATCCATTCTAGATGCTTTTCAAGAAGAAGAAGGGGATTACGGTATTTTCCTTTGCCGATCTGATGGTAGAGTAGTGTCAGTAGCATGTTTGTTTAGCTCGTGCAGTTTGAGATATTTATAGAAAGAAGTTTGGCCATTGTAGAGAGAAATGATATACCCCTCTTTTCCCCCTAAAAATCCGCGCTGAAGAACATAAGATTTTAAGAAGGCATAGGCGCCGTGAAAAAGAGCTTTCCCAAGGGAAGATTTCTTTTTATATTGATTTTGTCTAGCAAAGAGGTCCGAATAGGTATTCATTTTCTGTAGAAAATCGGCAATGGAGCGGTAAGAAAAGTGATGAATAGGATGTTTGAGCCGGACTTCCTTAAGATCTTTTAGGAGGATTCTTTCATGGACATAGTCGGAAGAAAAAGAGGTTTGTGTTTTGTTGTAAAGCCTGACGTGACGATCGGGGTACCAACCGCACCATCTAATGTGCTTTTTATTGAAGAAATTGTGAAAAGGAAAGGAATACAGATACTTCGAGTTGAGTGAGAGAGAAAGGATTTCTTGTGAGAGTTCTTTGGTAAGGATCTCATCGCTGTCGAGCGACAGAATCCAATCATAAGAAGCATACTCGGCTGCGAGGTTATGCAGCGGACCAAATCCGATAAAGGGGGTTGAGTAAATTGTAACATTTCGAAAATTCTTAGCAATTTCCAAGGTAGAATCGTTCGATCCGGTATCAAGAATGACCACCTCGTCAAAACCCTCAACGGACTTCAAAACATTAAAGAGAGTGGCTTCTGAATTTTTTGTTAATAGAGTGACAGTAATCATGAGCATTAGGATAGCATATTTATGGATTTAAAATTCTTTCTTTTTTGCTCTTCTTTCTTTATAGTCGGAGTGTTGAAAGCTGCGCTTTTTCGAAATTTCACCCTCAGCTAATAGGCCAGTTAACTAAAGAAAGGGTTTAGATCGTAAAATAGTAACTCGAAACAGTCCCATAGTGTAAAGTTTTTGAAGAGAGCTAAAAATGACAAAAAGTTATGTATTTGAAAGGGGCTATACGTTCGATGACGTCGCTTTAGTTCCTCAGTTTAATAATGTTCCATCCCGAACAGAACCTAAACTCGACTCCTGGTTGACAAAAAATCGAAAAATTGGAATTCCAATTTTGTGTGCCAATATGGATACGACGATTTCAGAGGAGTTAGCCCGGGTTCTGATACAAAACTGTTCCGTTCCCATTTATCATCGCTTTACCGAGAACCTTGAACTCCAAGAGAAGTGGGTCAAAAAATATAGAACTCAAACTTTTATCTCCTGTGGGATTGGCAAACAGAAAATCGAAAATATCTGTAAGTTGCTGGACCAAGGAGCGGCCGGTGTGTGTGTCGATGTGGCTCATGGACACTCAGATCAAATGATTCATTTCATCGAAGCTCTCAAAAAGACTCATCCTGATAAAGAAATCATCGCAGGGAATGTCTGTACACCGATGGCTTATCACGATTTAGTCAATGCAGGAGCTGATGCGGTCAAGGTTGGAATCGGTCCGGGTGCTGCTTGTACAACGCGTATGATGACGGGTTTTGGCGTGCCTCAGTTTACCGCTATTTTTGAGTGTTCTAAAGTAGCGGAAAAATTGCGGGTTCCACTAATTGCCGATGGGGGGATTCGAACCAGCAAAGATGTTGTCCTTGCCCTTGCCGCCGGGGCTAGCAGTGTGATGATTGGTAAACTTTTTGCTCTCACCGAAGAAAGTGCGGCTGAAAAAAGACAGGGAGCGAATGGAAGAGAAGCAAAGTACCGTGGTCAAGCCAGCAAAGATTTTCAGAGTGACTTTTATGGTGGATTAAAAGAGAAGACCGTTGCTGAAGGTGTTGACTTTTGGGCCCCTGTTTCAGGGCCTGCACAGGCCCTAATCGATGAATTATTAGGAGGGATTCGAAGTGGTCTTACTTATGGAGGAGCTCGTAACATCAAAGAACTTCAACGAAAAGCCGAGTTTGTTGAAGTGACTTCTGCCTATATCAGTGAAAGTTTGCCAAGGCCTGGGGAGTAGTCATGCAAAAGAAACTCGGAATTTGGATGCTTACAGCCCTTGTTGTGGGGAATATGATCGGATCCGGTATCTTTTTGCTACCGGCTTCGTTGGCTCAATATGGCAGTATCACTGTTTTTAGTTGGGTTGTAACTTCAACTGGAGCAATGCTCCTTGCTCTTGTGTTTGCGAAGCTTTGCACATTGTTCCCGAGGACAGGAGGGCCTTACATTTACTGCCGGGAAGGGTTTGGTAATTTTACAGGTTTTCAAGTTGCCTATAATTATTGGGTTTATATGTGGGTTGGTAATGCCGCGATCGCTGTTGCTTTTACCGGTTATCTTAGCACATTTTGGCCTGCCCTCGCAGAGAGTAACATTTTGGCTTTCTTTGTGACGGCAGGAGCCGTTTGGTTCTTTACCCTGGTTAATGTGATCGGGGTGCATTTTGCCGGTTTCTTTCAGCTGATTCTAACCATCCTAAAATTCGTCCCTTTGATTTTGATTGCCGTGGTTGGAGTATTTTTTATCGATACCCACAACCTGGCATATTTCAATATCAGCGGGAAATCAAATTTTTCGGCACTCTCAAGTGGAGCAATGTTAACTCTCTGGGCATTTTTAGGAATGGAGTCAGCGTCAATCCCGGCAGATGATGTCAAAGATCCCAAGAAAACGATTCCACGTGCGACAATTTTAGGAACGCTCTTAACAGCCGTTGTTTATATTTTAAGTACTGTTGCTATCATGGGAGTAATTCCCTTGCCACAGCTTAAAGAATCTGTGGCTCCTTTTGCTGACTTAGCCGGATATATTTTTGGTGAATGGGGTAAATTTGTCATGGCAGCGGCAGCGGTAATCTCCTGTATCGGCGCATTGAATGGGTGGATTTTGCTACAAGGACAAATCCCTCTTGCCGCTGCTAAAGACGAGCTATTTCCTAAGAAATTTAGTAAAGTTTCTTCTAGGCGCTCGCCAATCTTCGGAATTGTTCTTTCTTCTGCACTTGTAACCCTACTGCTTGTTTTGAATTTCAATAAAAATCTGGTTGATAAGTTTACCTTTATTATTTCTCTTGCGACTCTCGCAGCCATTATTGCTTATCTCTATACAACCGTTGCTGAATTTGTTATCTATATCAAACATCCCAATAAAATGGATCGCGCTACAATCGTGAAATCACTGACAATTGCTGGGCTAGCCTTTCTTTATACATTCTGGGCGACAATCAGTGCCGGACAAGAAATCGTCTTTTACGGGGCTCTCTTAATGTTTACGAGTATCCCAATCTATGGTTGGATGGAGTGGCAGAAATACCGAAAAAATTTCAAGGATGTTATCCATGGGAACGATTAAAAAAATCTATGACTCAGTCCACCGTTTTATTCGTGTTGATCCTCTTGAAAGCGATCTGATTAATACCCGTCCTTTTCAACGCCTTCATTATATCCATCAACTCGGTGTCACCTTTTTTGTCTACCCAGGTGGGACCCATCGCCGTTTTGAACATTCATTAGGAGTCATGGAGCTAGCTACTCGAATTTATGATGAAGTAACGAGAGGCAGTCCACCAGAAAATCTTTCAGATATTTCGATCAGCCTTTTAGCAGCTTATGTGCCAAAGTTTGGTTCATCCGAGCATCGCTACTGGAGACGCGTTTTACGGCTAGGAGCTCTTTGCCATGATTTAGGACACCTGCCGTTTTCACATGCTGCCGAACATCGCCTCTTGGGATTAGGAGGTCACGAAAAATGGACTCTTGAGATTATGGAAAGTTCATTTCTCGCGCCGATATGGGAAAAGTTACAAAGTGAATCTCAGAAAAAGGGTATTGACAGCAATGTGAGGGAAGATGCGGTCAAAATTGCTCTAGGAGAGAAAAAATTTTTGGAAATTTATCCTGATCGGGATCCTTTTACGCCTTGGGAGCGAATTGTAACAAGTATTGTTACCGGAAATTTTTTCGGATCAGACCGGATCGATTACCTTTTAAGAGACTCTCAATGTACCGGACTGGCTTATGGTCTGTTTGATTACCATCAACTCATTGAAATGCTCAAGATTATCCCTTCGTTTGATCATGATGAAGTCTTGGCGATTGGAGTGGACGAAAATGGAATTGAGTCATGTGAAGCTCTCTTGCTTGCTCGCCATTACATGCATAAGCGTCTCTATCAGTATGCGAGTGTTAAATCCTATTCTTTTCACCTTGCGCGCTTTATGGAGGCGGTTTACTACGACTTAGGAGAGGATCTTGATCGCTACATTGAGACTACGGATAATGAAGTCTTAGCAGACCTGAATTTTGCTTCCCGGCAAAGAGACCACCCAGGTCACTTTGATGCAAAATGCCTCTACTTAAGGCAACACCGATTTCGCGCTATTCCCTTGGACTCTCCTCCAAAAGAAGAAAATCTCCAATACATGCAAAAGAAACTAGGTATTCCGGATGAAGAAATCGCCTGGGAACTTTCCCTTAAACAAGGAAAGAGATTGGGGCTTGCATTTCCTGTGCTTCGCCAGGACGGTAATATTGATATAGGAGACAATCTTTCAGAAATTTCCATTCCCGCCAAAGAGAGAAGCTGGGTATATGTGGCATCTCAGCATGAACTCGCAGTTCGAAAAGAGTTGAGACATGTGGACGTTTTAGGATGAAAAAGTGGTTCCTATCTTCCTTCTTTTTATTTTTCTCGATCGCTTTATTTCCCGATTGTGATTTTCAGCCTGTTCTTATTCCTCAGCCAACTCCTGAGGCAATTCTCTATTATAAATCAGGAAATATCTTATGGCTGACCAATCAAGCTTGGGGCTTGATTGTTCCGGCTGTGATTTTTTTCTCGGGATTTTCTGCAGTCTTGCGCCGATTTTGCCAAAGGATTACGAAACTCTGGGCTCCCTCTCTCTTCCTATTTACCTTCTTCTTAATCTTAATTCTAACGATTTTAAACTTTCCTCTCGATTTCTACGCAGGATTTATCCGCCCTCATAATTATGGATTATCATCTCAAACGTTTGGCCGGTGGCTTTTACATTTCTTCATCAACTTGGGAGTCACAACCGTTTTATCCCTTATCGTGGTTTGGATCCTATATGCAATCATTCGCAAGAGCCGTAAGCGATGGTGGCTTTACTTTGGACTACTCACTCTTCCGTTTGCCCTTTTCTTACAGGTTATACAACCTATTTGGATCGATCCTCTTTTCAATAAATTTGAACCAATGAAGGATAAGCATCTTGAAGCAAAAATTCTTCATCTATCCGAGAGGGCGGGTATAGAGGGGGGTCGTGTCTATGAAGTAGATAAAAGCGCTGACACTAAAAAAATGAATGCCTATGTTGTGGGAATCTGGGGAACAAAACGCATCGTTATTTGGGATACAACGATCAAGGGGATGACTCAAAATGAGCTGCTATTCGTTGTGGGTCATGAGATGGGGCATTATGTGCTGGATCACGTTTGGCGGGGCATTATTGTCTACTGTGTAATCGCAATTATTACTTTACTTCTTATTTTCTGGGTTGGAGGTTGCTTCCTTAGGAAGGCTGAGCATTCCACTAAAGTCGGCGAGTTTTCTGATATTGCGTCCTTTCCTTTGATTATTCTCTTTTATTCGATTTTTTCTCTTATCTTGGCCCCGGCTTGGAATCTCTATTCTCAATCAAAAGAACACGAAGCCGATAAATTTGGATTAGAAATCACCCAAGACAACCAAGCCGCCGCTAAGAG
The DNA here is from genome assembly GCA_003991215.1 of Morbakka virulenta. Classification (NCBI taxonomy): domain Eukaryota; kingdom Metazoa; phylum Cnidaria; class Cubozoa; order Carybdeida; family Carukiidae; genus Morbakka; species Morbakka virulenta. Next base: position 555,420 of record RDPX01000121.1, read on the forward strand.
CTTCATAAAGCTTCTAGATACGAACTTGGGCTATCCCTGGCCTAGCCATTGGTACATGCTCTTCAGAGCTAGTCACCCCTCGATCGGAGAACGAATTAATTTCTTAAATACCTATCATCCTTGGTGCAAGGGCAAATCGTTAGAATATGGGTATTATTTTAAGGCTCCAAACCATAAAATAGTTCCACCGGACTCAAGTAAATAGTTACCATGCGCAAAAAACTCGCTGCAATCCGAAATGAACTTTTAAGCTATACCTACAAAGAGAAGCTCTTTCTTCTCTTTGCTATGATATGTAGTTTTTGCATCACATCGGAATATGCCATCACAAAACCAACAAGCAACTCTATTTTTATCGCTCACTATTCGGCAAAGCTTTTTCCATATGCTTGGCTGGCAACTGTTCCGCTCAATTTATTTATTGTCTCCCTCTATAATCGATTCTTGTCGCGACTAGGTTACTTTCGGATGTTTCTAATGACAATCGGGTTAACTGTTGGTATGAACATCCTATCAGCTTTCTATATCTCCAAAGTCTGTTTCCTCCCATTCATTTTCTACGTTTGGAAGGATATCTATGTGCTTTTGATGTTTCAGCAGCTGTGGTCTGTAGTTCATTCTGTGACGAAGATGTCACGGGCTAAATATCTCTATGGATTTCTTTTTGGAATCGGGGGATTAGGATCTATTTTAGGCAGTATGGTTCCCGGTTTTTTTGCCGTTAAAATGGGCTCCGAACACCTCCTATTTATGGCAGTACCGATTTATCTCCTTTTTATTTTTGTCTACTACTTTTTGCTGCGCACAAGTGGTTTTTTGGAAAGGCGGGAAGAAGAGAAAATGGTTCAAAAAGCTATGGAGGGATTTCACCTCATACGAGCTTCGCGCCCCCTAAAATTTATTCTGCTGATTGTTGTTTTGATGCAAGTTTCGACAACGGTAATGGATTTTCAATTCAATACTTTTTTGGAAAAAGTGTTTTCAAATCAAGATATACGCACTCAATTTCTAGGGCGGCTTTGGGGAGCAATCAATACTTTAAATCTTTGTCTTCAGTTCTTTGCGACTTTTCTCATTGTGCAGTTTTTAGGACTGAGAAGAAGCCATTTTTTTGTTCCCGGTATGCTTCTTGCTAATACAGTTAGCTGTCTTTTTTACCCTGGATTTGCCATGGTGACCTATTCCTTTGCTGTGATCAAAACATTTGATTATTCGATTTTTAATATCATTAAAGAAATGCTCTATGTTCCTTTAAAGAAAGAAGAAAAATTCAAAGCAAAAGCGGTTATTGATGTCTTCGCTTACCGTTCAGCAAAAGCTTTAGCCTCATTATTTGTCATAGGGCTTCAATTTTTTTTCCCTTCTCAAATTCCCTATGCATTCACTTGGGGGCCATTCATTCTCTATCTCATCTGGCTAACTGCCGTTTATTCAATGATGAAAGAAAAGGACGCCCCAATATTAGAAACGTCTTGATTTTCCCCTGGAAATTCTTTTCCTATCCTTTTATGCTTTCAACCAATTTTAAATTTTGAGAAAAAGAGGAGTTTTTGATGGAAAAGATTAGGCGCTCGTTTAAAGGGGGTGAGGAGCAAATAGAACTAAGTATCGATCCAAAAAATCTGCTCCGCGACCCCTTACTCAACAAAGGAACAGGCTTTACGCGAGAAGAACGGAAAGAACTTGGAATTGAAGGGCTACTTCCTTACCATGTTTCCACAATCGAAGAACAGGTTAAACGACGTTACGTCAACTTTAAAGAGAAAAAAGATGGCATCGCAAAATATAAGTTTTTAACCTCCCTCCAAGACCGAAATGAAATTCTCTTTTTTCGTTTACTCTTAGAATATCCTGAAGAAATGCTTCCATATATTTATACGCCAACTGTGGGCGATGCTTCTTTAAATTACAGTTACCTTTATGCTCAAAATCGTGGAGTTTATATTTCATATCCCGATAAAGACCAAATCGATGAAATTATTAATAATATTCCGAAAGATCGCGTTGATGTCATTGTTGTGACCGACGGTGGACGTATCTTAGGTCTTGGTGATCTGGGTGTTGGCGGAATGGCGATTCCTATAGGCAAGCTTTCTCTATATACTCTATTTGGAGGGATTCATCCTGCTTATACCCTGCCGATTCAACTTGACATGGGGACAAATAATCCTGCTCTTCTAAATGATCCACTTTATTTAGGTTGGCGTCATGAGCGTGTTGACGGCAAGGAATATGATATTTTTATTGAAGCGTTCATCAAAGCCTTGACGAAAAAATATCCTAAAGTACTCATTCAATGGGAAGACTTTTCCAAACACTATGCCCAGCCTCTTCTCGAAAAGTATCAAAATGATGTTTGCTGCTTCAATGATGACATCCAGGGCACTGCCGGTGTAGTAACTGCAGGGATTTTTGCTGCTATCAAAGGCACTGACCAAAATATTAAGGACCAACGCATTGTGATTTTTGGAGCCGGTTCAGCAGGAATCGGTGTGGCTCAGTTAATTACTGAAGCGATGAAAGAAGAGGGAATTTTAGAAGAAGATGCTAAAGAAAAAATCTTTGTTTTAGGGCGCAATGGGTTGGCACATACACAGTCGGAAGGACTTGACCATCTCAAAAAGCGTTTTGCTCAAGAGCATAGTAAAATTGCAAATTGGGATGTGACAAACCTACAAAACATTACTCTCGTCGAAGTCATTAAAAACGCGCGTCCTACGATTTTGATTGGAACTTCAACCGTTGCGGGATCCTTCACCGAAGAGATTATTGTTGAGATGAAAAAACATGTTGCGCGTCCAATCATTTTTCCTCTCTCAAATCCTACATCGAAATCAGAAGCGATTCCCGAAGACCTTATGAAATGGACCAAAGGTCAGGCCCTTATTGCAACAGGGAGTCCTTTTCCTCCATTAGAGTATGAGGGTAGGAAATATATCGTTGGACAGTGCAACAATGTATTTATCTTTCCCGGAGTCGGACTTGGTGTCCTCGCCTCTGGAGCTGCACGCGTCACCGATAGGATGTTCTTAAAAGCTGCGCAAGTCTTAAGTAAATACGCCCCAATCTTACACAACCCCTACGCGTCACTCTTCCCTAAACTTGATCAATTACGTGCTATTCGTCGTGACATCGCAGTTGCGGTTGGTAGAGATGCGATAGAAGACGGCATTTGCAAAAATACACCACAAGATCTTAAGACGGCA